>CM037631.1:49499654-49884492 GCA_015227895.2 Colaptes auratus
TATGGGCATAATTCCAGCTTCACGCTTTCTATAGGCTGAAGCCAGTTGTCTATGAGAGTGCCCATTGGCCAAACCCAGCCTCGAGGAATCTATAAGTATTACCCCTGTGGGTAAACAACTTGCCCCCTCTTTCACTTTGTCTCTGTACTCGCTCAAGAGAGGAGCTCTCGAGCCACGGCCTCTGCCACTGAGCTTATCGTTATTAGCTTCTGTCATACATGCACGCATACTGAAGCCTCTGCATCATGAGAAGCAATTTGATCGTGAGGATCACCCCAGAGGGAGGACCTTCGCTGAGCCCGAGAAGCCAGCGTCGCCACAGCCAGTCGTACCGACCGGGAAAGCCCACCGTGCTACCGGAGGACTGGACCAGCCCCGAGGGTAAGATCTGCCCAGCTGTCGGGGAGAAGGGACTTACTAGAGACTAAGTCCACATATACCTAGCCCCGCCATAGTGGGAGGAGAGCCGCCACGTGTGCCGCTCCAAGCCCTGTAACCGCAGGGAAGACTAAAGCATTGTTTCGTGACTATACTGCACCAAACCCGGGACTGCCCCGATCGTCCCTCTGTTCCTTTAAGTCCAGAAACGGAGAAGCCGCAGCTCAGCGCAGCCGCATTCTCTCTCCGAGGCTGTTTACCTCAGCCCCGAGATCCGTCGCCACGAGGCCGGCCCCATAGCTACTGTTGTCCGACCGGGAACCTCTGAACCCACCTACCGGCAACCGTCGCCCCGCCCTACCGTGCGAGCCGACTTCCAGGGCCGACCACACGGGCCGAACCCAACCAGGAATAAGTCCAGCGGCAGTAGTCAGCCGGACACCCACCTTGCTACAAACAACAGCTACAGAGTATCTTCCATGTGCTTTCCACCCACTAGCACTCAGTTCAAAGCATCCGCGTGTAGCAGTCATCGCTGACGCACAGAAAGATTGCAATATTGTTGTATATAGCCAGAAACCGCCCGCGTTCCGCCGAGTCGCCAACTAGTGGCCAAGCGGTGGAACTGCACTCTTCATTACATAAACATACAAATAGTTTGTAGATAGTTTAATTAAGTTCTGATCACAACACTAAGCCATTTATGGAATGTATTTCACGAACGTGCACTAGAATATATATATAAGTTGTTGATTCATCGGTTATTAATAATTTGATAATTAATAAAATTAATATTTTCATAACTCATATTTCATATTCAATAAATTTAATAACCAGCTTCACAACAGCCCCGTGGCGACGGATCTCAGGGCTGAGGTAAACAGCCTTGGAGAAAGAATGCGGCTGCGCTGAGCTGCGGCTTCTCCGTTACTGGGCTTAAAGGAACAGCGGGATGATCGGGGCAGTCCCGGGTTTGGTGCAGTATAGGCATGAACAATGCTTTAGTCTTCCCTGAGGTTACAGGGCTTGGAGCGGCACACGTGGCGGCTCTTCTCCCGCTATGGCGGGGCTAGGTATATGTGGACTTAGTCTCTAGTAAGTCCCTTCTCCCCGACAGCTGGGCATATCTTACCCTCGGGGGCTGGTCCAGTCCTCCGGTAGCACGGTGGGCTTTCCTGGTCAGTACAACTGGCTGTGACGACGCTGGCTTCTCGGGCTCAGCGAAGGTCCTCCCTCTGGGATGATCCTCACGATCAAAGTGCTTCTCACAATGCAGAGGCTTCAGTATGCGTGCACGTATGATAGAAGCTAATAACAATAAGCTCAATTGCAGAGGCTGTGGCTCGAGAGCTGCTCTCTCGAGCGAGTACAGAGACAAAGTGAAAGAGGGGGCAAGTTGTTTACCCACAGGGGTAATACTTATAGATTCCTCGAGGCTGGGTTTGGCCAATGGGCACTCTCATAGACAACTGGCTTCAGCCTATAGAAAGCGTGAAGCTGAAATTGTGCCCATACTTGGTAATTGCACACGCACTGCATGTGCTGAATGCGTGCTGGCCTGGCTAATGCCTTGGCTTTTGTCTTCCTCCTGAAGGAGGGGAAACCTGTCCACATGCTGGGGTCACATCTAGTATCTGGGCAGAATGTGCCTTCACCACAGCTTGCATAGTCAAGCATATTTTTCATCTCATCATATGGAAAGTAACTTTTAAATGTTGTAGTGTGTTACTGGCAAACACTAGAAGAACTGACAGTAAAATAGGTGACTGCTTAACAGCTGAGCAGCAGCTGAGCTCAATCCAAGTGCTCACACATTCAGCTTGCAGTAGGATGGTGTGGTGGTTTGAGCCTTAACTGGAAGTTAAGAGCTCAGGTGGGGGGCAAGGCTGAGAATCTCTCCCCCACTCCCCCCCCCCTTTCCCTCCCAACAGAGAGGGGAGAAAAGGAAAGAGCAAATCCACCAAACAATAATTTGGAGTCGGCTTGGAAGTAGAGAGGCAAAGAGTTGTCTTTAAGAAATATATATGTATATATGTAACAATAACAGGAAAAAGGTTCACTGTCAGGGAGTGGCGAGGGAAGACAGCAGCAATCAATGTGATTGATAAGCACGCTTCAACTTTATTGCCCGGATACACAGCTTATATAGCATCTCAGCTAAATATGCACAAGCGTCACTATTCTATTGGTCTCTGACTGAAGGCAACATTATAATATCCAGCCCACCTGTAATTAGGTCTGTGTACAATATCAAAGGCTCTGTGTACATTCCAAGAAAACTCCCTTCTCACTAGCTCTTCCTTTCCCATCCAATTATCTTACCTAGCTGTTCCTTTCCCATCCAGTTATCTTGCAAACACACAACTGCGAGAACAGCTACGAGGCCATAGTGACCTTGCTGCTTCAGCAAGTCAGCTAACTATGAGCAGTAAACAACAAGATGGAGTAAGGCCTACACATTCTGCTCAAGCAGCTGTTCCACAGAGACATGTCCCTTAGATTTAAGCCATTCTACAACAATTCCCCCCTTTTTCTTTTGTACAAGAAAAGCTCAAGATGTTACCTCATTTACACTTCTCATAATACATCCATATGCAATATGCAAAACAAGCAATATCAACAGAACAATACCAATCCAGCATAAACCTTCTTTAAGCAGACCTAATAACCAAGGAGACATATTTCCAAACCAAGATTGAAACCATTGATCTAAAGGATTTACATTTTTAACAATTGATTGTGTATGATTTTCCAACCAAGCAATCCTTTTATAAATTGATTGACTACCATCAGACAAATTAAAACAACACATGCCTTCGAAATCCTCACAGCCATGACCATTAGCTAAAAGCAAAAAATCAACAGCAGCTCTATTCTGTAAATATGCATGCCTTAAACTATTTTGATCTAAAAGCAATTGATCTAAAATTACAGTAGTAATATTAGCCTGTTTAGCTGACCAACAAGATAACTTGCTGTGTTTGTAGCTACCAGTGTCCTGCTTTAGTTACACGGTGCAGGCACAGCGCTGTTTTGCTACACTGATAGCAACTTTTGCACTTACGCTGAGCATGGCCTACCACCATGTCAGGCTCCAAGCCTACACTGCCAGATTGCTCACACTGCTCGTCACCAGCATTGCCACAAATTCCCCTTTTTGTTTTTGTGAGCAATCTGCTCATGGGAGTTGTTCCCATCCTGTACAAGATACTCTTGCATACACAGAAGCAATCAAGTTAAAGCTAAGCTGTACAGCAAAAGCAAAAGTTTTATAACACAGCATGTCTAACAGACTGATGTAACCCATATAAGGCACAATGCTTAAGTTCAGCTAGTTAGAATGTTCTAACAGAGTTGGCATAAAATGTGGTCAAAAATAGCAAACATTGTAAAGAACTCAGATCGTAATAGTTCCGATCTCCACATTTCACTCTTCTTATTGACAGAGAAGACCTGATTATGCCTAAACACAATACACACAGAGATTAAAACACAAATGCAATCCTTACCACCGTCTTTTACAATCTGCTTTAGTGGTATGTTGCATCTTTATTTTATCTAGGATGGTCAAAAATCATGAATTGTTTAATGGTAGCAAGATTTCTTTAATCTGTAAAGGTAGATCTGGCCAGGCTCTAGCTTCACAGACAGAAAACTTGCGGGCAAACAGCAAGAGCAAAATGGCTTCATTGCTTTACCCAATAGAAAACTACACATAATAATGTGTTTTTGCTCATCCTAGTAACACTGATCTCCCAATGCTCACACAACAGCTAAACAGTCATGACACTCAGCCATAAGTTAGATACTTTCTGTTGACATCCTGGATCATTGTGACAGGCGTTGAGGTCAGCGCTGGGCAGCCCTGCTGACCGTCACTTCATGACAGCTGTGCCACATTCGCGCTGTCTTGTGGTGAGAGGGTTGCAGCACTTTGCAAAGTTTATGTTTCTAGGTGTTGACATGAACTAACTATTTCTTGTTGGTACCATTAAAAAACTTCTTTGCTATGGGGTGTTCTCTCTTTCCCCCCTTTTTCCCTTTTTCCCTTTTTTTTTTTTCTTTTTGGCATGCATGTGTTTGTTGCAGTCTCCAGCCTAAAATGAAAATGCATGTTGCGTTATAATGAATTTTGATTTTCCCTGTAAGTGCGTAATATTATAACAAACTGGTGAGATAACATATAAGTTCATATGAATATTTTCTCTAATCACACAACAATCAACCAACCATAATATTCCGTCCAAATTCAGAGTGCTGTGATACATTCTTCTGATCGATGCTTTTGATGCCAGATTATCATAACAGTTATTGTGATCGATGTTCAACTTCATGGGAAATGCTGTTTCCTCATAGTCTTGATTGTTCTACACATTAGCTAAGGAATACCTTTTAAAATTAATAGCTATTTACTACAAACCTTAACTATATTACTATTTACGACAAACCTTAACTACATTACATGGAGCTCCTTTAAAATGCCTAGGCACACAACTAAGAAGGTTCGAACCATAACAAATCTGACAATGTGAACTCATTACTAATTCCTTATACCTTTTTCCTTTATCTTTTTTCCTTTATCCTTCAATAATTTTTTTTCTCCTTTTATCCTTTTATTCGGTTTTTTTTTTCCTTTTATCCTCTTTTCCTTTTAACCTCTTTCCAGGGTCTACTATGTTTCTTGGCTGCCTTATCATCATCTATAGCGTTTAGCCACAAATCTTGACCAAACTTCTTCCACTCGCCCTGTTCAAAAATCTCATTAGGATCTTTAAAATATCCTAACAATTCAGCATAGTCAAACAACGGTCTCAACACCTTCTTAACATCTAGCTTACAACCTCGCTTTTCTAAAAAGCATGTCATTAAATCATACGTGGCCTGCCTATCCATTTCCTCAGCCTTAATACCTGTGCGCACAGTCCCAATAGCAGTCTGGCTCACCACGTCTTCAGCTCCTCAGGTCGTCCTTATCCTGCGACCTCCGGTACTGCTATCCCGGGCCGGCTTCTTGCCCACATCACTGAACGAATCCCTTCATCCCCGCGGAACGCTGCTACGGACGTTTTCCAAAGCTTTATCCTCAATATGATTAACCAAGTCCTTATACCTTGCTACAATTACTATGTACTAAGTACCTGTAAATACCAAATGCTTACTATTCATTATGCTTACTAGGAAAACTTAACAAAACTCTAAATAACCAAACTCTAAAAGACATTACAATCAGAAATTATGAAATTAGCACTGTTGCTTTAAATCAGAACAGACCTTTGGTAGACTAGTCGTACCAGAAAAGAGACGAGGGGGGCAAGGTGTGCAGTAGTTGCAATTGTTTCTGCGGTAAGGGTCCTAACAACTTGCAGCCTATCATGCCTGAGCGACCACTGCTCCACCCATACTGGATTAGCTGTTTTCCATTTTAATTTGAGGATTGGTTGCCGACCAGTAGCCGCCACAGAAAAGGAACAGAAACAAGTTTTGCTCCTAGCTAACTTAAGGTGTCTCAACCCAGTAGAGTAACTGGAAGGGTTAACACGTACGGTCTTACAGTGATTAATTTGCCGTCGTAAAAGCTAATTGCACTGGCTCTTTGCTGACCCAGGTTGTTTAAATACATTTAAAACCCTTTAAACCTTTTAAACTCGAGACCATTCCATTTATGACGAGATACAATAGTGATATCAGCTCCTGATAGTCACAGTCTGTTCTAATTTTCCCTTCTATTCCTGCATTTCTCACAATACCTTTCCAGCGGCACAGCGGGACAGTTCCCCGTCCCTCCCACCTCCCGATCCCTTACACTATCGTCCCTTCGGAATTCGATTGTAGCCTCCGTCGTAGTGATGTTTTCTGCTGACAATGTCTGGGGCGTAGGAGGCGGGGGGATGGTGAGGTGATCGCTGGTGCTGGCCGCTGCCGTGCCGCCGCTGTGCCGCCTCCACGGGGACGGCCGCTGGGGCCGCTGCCGTGGCTGCTGCCGTGGGGGCCACCGTGAAGGCCGCTACAGTCCGCGCTGCCGGTGTCAGTGGTGCGTCGGTCGGTGCCGCCTTGGTCGGAGCCGTCGGTGCCCGTGGGGGCCGTCGGGGCTCGCGGAAGGGGTACGGTTGTAAGAATGCCGTAACCGCGAGCCTCCAAGCGCTCCATTTTTCTAAAAGGGACTGTGAAACAAAGTTGGCACTGTTTGATTTCTCAGCGTCGGTGTTGTCTCTTCCGAATCCGAGCTGTCGTTGGCGATATTAGGAGATGTTGATGAATGGGATCAAACACGCTGAACCACAAGTTTCGCTGCCTTTTTATCGCTTTCTCTGCCTTTTTATCGCTTCCTCCCTTCTGGGGTGGTGGCTGGTGTTTAGCACCTCATCCCACAGCTGGGCTCTAGTTTTGTCCCGTGCTTCGGTAGTAAAAGCTTCAGTTGCTCTGGGGATAAAATCATGATTCCGGGCCCATGCTAATAGCCCTTTCAAAATCCCAGTAATCTCAGCAATACCTCTCACGGAGAGGATAGTTAGTCCGTTAAAAATGTCAGAATTGTCAGTAATACCTCTCTCGGAGAGGACAGTTTGGAGGGCGTTTAGCACAGCTCTTCTGTTTCGCGGAGTGCTTCACCGTGCCTCTCTCCAGCTGCTTTTGCAGCTTTATGGCACTTTTGTCACCATCTATGATCAAGTCCCACAGTTTGTTTCCATATTCACTCCAATACATCAACACTAAACACATCTTCTGACGACTTGAAAAAACCATTCTCCCTACCAAACTGCAATAAATGTTCAGGATGCTTCTTTAAATCCACATCCTCTACACTGCGTTTCTCAAGGAAATTTAAAAATAAGTTAAGAGCTACTTCGCTTTCCATCCCTCAGTGCAGCCTTCAAAAACCCGTGGAAGTCGAGTAGCAGCCCTTACCCGGACGGCGAGCTTAATTCCAATTCAGGAAACCCAGCTCAGGCACGGTACAAACTCCCTACGCCAGCGCTGAGTCACACTTTTGCCCCTCGATTCGCTGCTAATCGATGCTTTTCCGGGCTCGCCACCACCCCGACCGCAAGAAGGTCTCCGCAGGCCTCCAATCCCGCGTCGGGGGTTCTCTCCCTTACCCCACTGGATCGTCCGCTGTTCGGGCGCCAGATGTCGGGGAGTGGCGAGGGAAGACAGCAGCAATCAATGTGATTGATAAGCACGCTTCAACTTTATTGCCCGGATACACAGCTTATATAGCATCTCAGCTAAATATGCACAAGCGTCACTATTCTATTGGTCTCTGACTGAAGGCAACATTATAATATCCAGCCCACCTGTAATTAGGTCTGTGTACAATATCAAAGGCTCTGTGTACATTCCAAGAAAACTCCCTTCTCACTAGCTCTTCCTTTCCCATCCAATTATCTTACCTAGCTGTTCCTTTCCCATCCAGTTATCTTGCAAACACACAGCTGCGAGAACAGCTACAAGGCCATAGTGACCTTGCTGCTTCAGCAAGGCAGCTAACTATGAGCAGTAAACAACAAGATGGAGTAAGGCCTACACATTCTGCTCAAGCAGCTGTTCCACAGAGACATGTCCCTTAGATTTAAGCCATTCTACAACACCTCTGTGTTCCATCACAGAGACATGGTGGGACGACTCACATGACTGGAGCGCTGCAATTGACGGCTACAGGCTGTTCAGGAGGGACAGGCAAGGAAGAAGGGGTGGAGGGGTGGCCCTGTACATCAGGGAGGCACTAGATGCCGTTGAGATGGAGATCAGGGATGACCGGGTTGAGTGCTTGTGGGTAAGAATTAGAGGGAAGTTCGGGAGGGCAGACATCCTGGTTGGAGTCTGTTATAGACCACCCAACCAGGAGGAAGATGTCGATGAGGCATTCTATAGGCAGCTTAAGGCTGTCTCAAGGTCACCTGACCTCATTCTCATGGGCGACTTCAACCTGCCTGATATCTGCTGGGATCTCAACACAGCAGAAAGAAGGCAGTCTAGAAGGTTTCTGGAGTGTATGGAGGACAGCTTCTTATCCCAGGTGCTGCGTGAACCTACCAGGGGTAAGGCCATGCTTGACCTCCTCTTCACCAACAGGGAAGGGCTGGTGGGGGATGTGGTGGTCGGAGGGTGTTTAGGCACCAGTGACCACGAGATAATTAAGTTTTCGGTATTCAGCCAAGCCAAGAGGGGCAGCAAGAAGACCTCCACTCGGGACTTCAGGAGGGCAGACTTCAGGCTACTCAAGGAACTAACTCAGAAGGTTCCCTGGGATACAGCCCTTAAAAATAAAGGGGTCCAGGAGAGCTGGAGCTGCTTCAAAGAAGAACTCTTGAAGGTTCAGGAACAGGCTGTGCCAGTGTCCCGGAAGATGAGCCGCCGGGGCAGACGGCCAGCCTGGTTGGTCAATGAACTCTTAATAGAACTAAGGGAAAAAAAGAGGGTGTACCATCTCTGGAAGAAAGGGGAGGCAACCTACGGAATGTTTAGGGATGTTGCTAGGACATGCAGAAAGAAAATTAGGGAGGCAAAAGCCTATTTAGAAATTAGACTGGCCTCTGCTGTGAAGGACAACAAAAAGTCCTTCTATAAATACATCAATAGCAAGAGGAAGGGCAAGGACAACCTCCACTCCTTGGTTGACACGGAGGGGAACGTTGTAACAAAGGATGAGGAAAAGGCAGAGGTACTTAACACCTTCTTTGATTCAATCTATCCTAGCATGGCAGAACATCTTCCAGACAGCTGGCCTGCAGAGCTGGCAGAAGGAGCCAGGGAGCTGCATGGTTTCCTGCTGCTCCAGGAGGCAGTTAGAGATCTTCTGAGCCGCTTGGACCCCCACAAGGCCATGGGACCAGATGGGATCCATCCTAGGGTGCTGAGAGAGCTGGCAGATGAGCTGGCCAAGCCGCTCTCCATCATTTTTCAGCAGTCCTGGCTCACTGGAGAGGTCCCAGAAGACTGGAAGCTGGCCAACGTGGTGCCCATCCACAAGAAGGGCCGGTTGGATGAGCCAGGGAATTATAGGCCTGTCAGCCTGACCTCAGTGCCAGGCAAGATTATGGAACAGGTCATCTTGAGTGCGATCATGCAGCACTTACAGGATGGCCAAGGGATCAGGCCTAGCCAGCATGGATTTAGGAAGGGCAGGTCCTGCCTGACCAACCTGATCTCCTTCTATGATCAGGTGACCCGCTTGATGGATGTGGGGAGGCCTGTGGATGAGGTCTACCTGGACCTCAGCAAGGCCTTTGACACTGTCCCCCACAGCAAACTCCTGGCCAAGCTGGCAGCCCATGGCTTGGATGGGAGCACACTGCGTTGGGTTAGGAACTGGCTGGAGGGCCGAGCCCAGAGAGTGGTGGTGAATGGTGCCACATCCGGCTGGCGGCCAGTCACTAGTGGTGTGCCCCAGGGATCGGTGCTGGGCCCCATGCTCTTCAACATCTTTATTGATGATCTGGATGAGGGCATCGAGTCCATCATCAGTAAATTTGCGGACGACACCAAGCTGGGGGCAGTAGTTGATCTGCTGGAGGGCAGAGAGGCTTTGCAGAGGGACCTCGACAGGCTGGACCAATGGGCAGAATCCAACGGCATGAGATTTAACACATCCAAGTGCCGGGTTCTGCACATTGGCCACAACAACCCCATGCAGTGCTACAGGCTGGGGTCAGAGTGGTTGGAGAGCGGCCAGGCAGAGAGGGACCTGGGGGTGCTGGTTGATTGTAGGTTGAACATGAGCCTGCAGTGTGCCCAGGCAGCCAAGAAGGCCAATGGCATCCTGGCCTGGATCAGGAACAGTGTGGCCAGCAGGAGCAGGGAGGTCATTCTGCCCCTGTACACTGCACTGGTTAGGCCGCACCTTGAGTACTGTGTCCAGTTCTGGGCCCCTCAGTTTAGGAAAGATGTTGTCTTACTGGAGCGTGTCCAGAGAAGGGCAACAAAGTTGGTGAGGGGGTTTGGAAGACAAGCCCTATGAGGAGAGACTGAGGGAGCTGGGGTTGCTTAGCCTGGAGAAGAGGAGACTCAGGGGTGACCTTATTGCTCTCTACAACTACCTGAAGGGAGGTTGTAGCCAGGCAGAGGTTGGTCTCTTCTCCCAGGCAGCCAGTACCAGAACAAGAGGACACGGTCTCAGGCTGCGCCAGGGCAGGTTTAGACTTGAAGTTAGGAAGAAGTTCTATACTGAGAGAGTGATTGCCCACTGGAATCAGCTGCCTGTGGAAGTGGTGGAGTCACCTTCATTGGAGGTGTTCAAGAAGAGGCTTGATGGGGTGCTTGGTGCCAGGGTTTAGTTTTTTTGGTTGTTTAGGTGGGTTGTATTGTACTGTATTGTACTGTATTGTACTCTATGGTACTGTGTTGTGTTTTGGGGTGGGTTGGATTGGTTGATGGGTTGGGCGTGATGATCTTGAAGGTCTCTTCCAACCTGTTGTATTGTATTAACAGTTCACAAGGGCAAGGAACAAGGATGGATGGGAGGGGGACAAAAACAAGAGATTAATACAAAACCAGCCTTTCTCTGAGGAAGCGTGGAGGCAGCAGGTCTGACCACGTGGCAGAGGAGCAGGAGGGTAGCTGCAGTAGCTCTCGTCCAGCAGAGGCAGAAGCCAGAAAAGCCCGGGCCAACAGCTATGAGGTCCTGCTTTTTATACCCTAGCTGGGCAGGAAGGGGGGAGTGGAACAGACTCAGCTTCCCAGGCAAAAAATGCCCTGCAGGGAGTGAAAAGTACCTGCAAGCCCTCCACCCTGCTTTGTTCTTTTGTTCCCAGAAAAGGGTGTTAACCCACCACAATCCACCCCTCTGTTCCACTTCCTCTCTCCTGCCACAGCCCCTTCATGCAATCTTGACACGTGATATTCAGATCCTTGATACAAGTGCCTTGTTATCCCGGCTCGCTCTTTCCCAGGGCAAGACTCTATCTCTCTCTGGTGATGGTTAATGTAGGTGCTGCTTGAACTGGGCAGGGATGTGGAGAAAAATCAGGAATCAGTTTGTCTTTGGAAGGGAAAAGCCAGGAACAGTCCATTGCTGTAGGGACATTGGGTACAGTCCATTGTGCAGGGACATCAGGTACAGGTGCAGGTGAGATGATGCAGGAGCTCTCTGGTGCACTGGTGTGCAGGGTGTATGTTGTGTCCTGGATGCTAGGCTGGTATTAGGCTAGGAGGGAGAAACTTAGAACAACTTGTAACTATTTACACAATGACTATAATACATTGATAAGTGTTGCCCCACCCTGAGTTCATCCCCTCTCAGCCAGAGTCACTGAATGTCCCCAGTTTCTAACATGACCCAGTAGGTGTGACCAGGACCCTCAGCTGAGACCACCCCTCAGGTTGGTTTGCCCCCACCAGCAGGAAAAACCCACACTGCCTTTCCCAGCAGGTTCTTCTCAGCAATCACAGGAACTCCATCTCCATCCACTGTTTGCAGCAGGTGGGACTGGGCAGGACCAGCTCAGTTCACAGATCCTCTGCTGTTCACTAACCAAGTGGCTTGAGCTAGGTGTTTTTCCCAGTTCCTAAAGGTTCCAGCCCCCATGGCTTTTAGGGTGGTCTTTAGCAAGCCATTGTAGCGCTCGATCTTCCCGGCAGCTGGTGCATGGTATGGGATGTGGTAAATCCACTCAATCCCATGGTCCTTTGCCCAGTCTCTTATGAGGTGGTTCTTGAAGTGGGTTCCATTGTCTGACTCAATCCTCCCGGGGGTGCCGTGTCTCCATAGGATATGTCTCTCCAGGCCCAGGATGGTGTTGCGAGCAGTGGCATGAGGTACTGGGTAGGTCTCCAGCCAGCCTGTACTTGCCTCCACCATGGTCAGTACGTACTGCTTGCCGTGTGAGACCGAGGCAGGGTGATGTAGTCGATCTGCCAGGCCTCTCCGTACTTATATTTCGACCATCTCCCCCCATACCACAGAGGCCTCATGCACTTGGGCTGCTTGATGGCAGCACAGATGTCACACTCATGGATGACCTGTGAGATGGCCTCCATAGAGATGTCCACTGATCTGTCCCGAGCCCACCGGTATGTGGCATCTCTCCCTTGGTGGCCAGAAGTGTCATGGGCCCAGCGAGCTAAGAACAACTCACCCTTGTGTTCCCAATCCAAGTCTATTTGGGAGATTTTAGCAGCCAGATCTGCTTGGTGGTTATGCTGGTGTTCTTCATTGGCTCTGCTCTTGGGGACGTGCGCATCGGTGTGCCGTACCTTTGTTGGCAGCCTGTCCAGGCGGGCAGTGATGTCTTGCCACAGCTCAGCAGCCCAAACAGGCTTCCCTTTTCTCTGCCACCCGTTCCTCTTCCATTCCTTCAGCTACCCCCACAAGGCATTGGCTACCATCCAGGAGTCAGTGTAGAGGTACAGCACTGGCCAGTTCTCTCGTTCTGCTATATCCAGGGCCAGCTGGACAGCTTTTACCTCTGTGTACTGACTGGATTCGCCTTCTCCATCCCTTGCTTCCACCACTTGCCTTGTTGGGCTCCAGACAGCTGCCTTCCATCTCCGCTTGCTCCCCACAAGCCGGCAGGACCCATCTGTAAATAGAGCATAGCCCTTCTCATTGTCAGGGAGATCGTTGTATGGGGAAGCCTCCTCAGCACGGGTCACTGTCTGCTCTGGTGGCATTCCAAAGTCAGCACCCTCTGGCCAGTTGGTGATCACTTCCACTATGCCAGGGCGTTCGAAGCTCCCCATTCGAGCTCGCTGCGTTATCAGGGCCATCCACTTACTCCAGGTGGCATCTGTGGCATGATGTGGGGTTGAGCCTCTTCCTTTGAACATCCAGGTCAGGACTGGAAGCCTTGGAGCCAGAAATAGAGGTGACTCAGTCCCAATTACCTCAGAGGCAGCCCGGACGCCCTCATAGGCAGCTAGGATTTCCTTTTCTGTCGCGGTGTAGTTGGCCTCGGAGCCTTTGTACCCCTTACTCCAGAAACCTAGGGGCCTGCCCCTGGTTTCACCAGGAGCCTTCTGCCACAAGCTCCACGTAGGACCGTTCTCACCGGCCGCAGTGTACAGCACGTTCTTGATCTCTGGTCCGGTTCGAACAGGTCCCAGAGCCATAGCGTGGACCACCTCTCGTTTGATCTGGTCGAATGCCACCTGCTGCTCAGGTCCCCACACAAAATCATTTTTCTTCCTTGTTACATGGAAGAGAGGCTTCACAATCTGACTGTACCCGGGAATGTGCATTTTCCAGAAGCCCACAAGCCCCAAAAAGGACTGTGTCTCTTTCTTGTTCGTGGGCTGCACCATAGTGGCTACCCTGTTCACCACCTCCTGAGGGATGTGGCGACGGCCATCCTGCCATTGAACACCCAGGAACTGGGTCTCCCTGGCAGGCCCTTTGACCTTACTTCTCTTGATGGCAAAGCCAGCCTCCAGCAGGATATCGATTATCTTCTCACCCTTCTGGTAGACTTCCTCTGCTGTCTCACCCCATATGATGATGTCATCGATGAACTGTAGATGCTCAGGGGCCCCACCTTTCTCTAAGGCAGTCTGGATCACCTCATGGCAGATGGTCGAGCTATGGACCCAGCCCTGAGGCAACCGATTCCACTGATACTGTACTCCCCTCCAAGTGAAAGCAAACTGTGGCCTGCATTCTTCTGCAATGGGAATGGAGAAAAAGGCATTAGCAATGTCAATTGTGGCATACCACTTGGCCGCCTTCGATTCCAGCTCGTACTGGAGCTCCAGCATGTCCGGCACAGCAGCGCTGATCAGAGGAGTCACCTCATTCAGGCCACGGTAGTCCACGGTCAGTCTCCATTCCCCATTTGCCTTCCGCACTGACCATATTGGGCTGTTGAAGGGTGAGTGAGCCTTGCTGATCACCTTCTGGCTCTCCAGTCGTCGAATCAGTTGGTGTATGGGGTGCAGAGAGTCTCTGTTGGTCCTGTATTGCCTACGATGCACTATGCGAGAGGCAATAGGTAGCTTCAAATCCTGCACCTTATGGCTGCCCACCACGGAGGGGTCATCCGACAGCTCGGGCTTGGTGGACAGCTGTTCTTTGCCTGCAGTCTCCACAGCTGCCACCCCAAACGCCCACTTGTGCCCCTTAGGGTCCTTGAAGCATCCCTCCCACAGAAAGTCAATGCCAAGAATGCAAGGTGCATCTGGATCAGTCACTATGTCGTGCTTTCCCCATTCATTCCCGGTCAGGCTTATCTCAGCTTGCAGTACAGTCAGGTCTTGTGAGCCCCCTGTGACTCCCTGAATGCTTATGGGTTCAGCCCCTTTGTACCTCGATGGTATCAGGGTGCATTGGGCCCCTGTGTCCACCAGAGCTTGGTACTTCTGGGCTTCTGAAGTGCCAGGCCATTTCACATACACATCCCAGTATACTCTGTTATCCCTGGCCTCCACCTGGCTGGAGGTAGGGCACCTCTAATGCTGGCGGCGATGTCCACACTTGTCGCAGGGTCCTGTGTTACTAGTGCAAGGGTCTCTTGAGCAAGAGGGACCACTCCGGGAAACTGGGGCAGCCCTTCTTCTGGATGAGTTGTCCCCAGTGTGGCCACCTTGCAGTTCCCGCACTCTGTTCCAGAGGGCAGATGTGGATTGGCCATGCCAGGTGTCCATGTCCTCTCCGTGGTCACAGAGGAACCTCCACAAAGACCCTCTTGACATCCCCCGACTGGCTTGGGGTGCTCTCCTAGGGGAAGGTTGCCTGTTCCTGATTGCTGAAACCTGGATCCATTCTGAGGGAGAAGGGGAAAAGGAGGCATCGCTCCCCCTTTTCAGTTCAGACATGGAGGTCTTGATCTCTTTGACAATGTCTTTGGCCATAGTTTCTATGGCTGAGATCAGGGGTTTCTGATTTACGCTGTCCTCATATTCCCTTAAATCATTGGCAAACTCACAGACAGTTTTAGGACTTCCATCCTGTCCAGTCAGGAGTATCCCTCCTAATGTGGGAGCATATTTCTGAGGAGCACCCTGGGCGAGTTTCTTTATGAAGAGCCGTCTCATGGGCACCTCATCTGGGTCCTAAGGGAGATGGCCATCCCCATCAATTATTTCCAGCACAGCCATCTGTCTCAGGTGGCGAATGCCCTGTTCCATAGTTGTCCATCTAACTGGGGCCCAGGGCAGGTCATCCCTTGAGCGGTACCGGCTCTTGATGGCATTGAGGATCCGGGCCCAGAGAGTGTGTGTTCCATCGAGTTTGGCTAACTCTTTGTCCAGACCAGCATCACGAGTCATGGAGCCTAAAAGCTTTGCCTCCCTCTTATCCAGGTCCACTGTGTCCACCCCCTCGTCCCAGCATCTCAGGGCCCAGCTCAGTATTGGCTCACCCTCTTTCCTTGCGTAATCCAGACGAGTTTGCCTTAGTTCCTTTCTGGGTAACGATGTGACAGTTATTTCCTGGTCTGACTCATCTTCATCCACCGCTGGGTTCTGTGAGGTGCTGGGGCCTGCTGAGGTTCCTTCCTCTCCATCTGTGCTTGGCAACGATTTTTGACTTCTTTTCCTGTGTGTGGTGACTGGTGCCAGAGAGACTGCATTGGCAGGAGCATCAGGGGTTAACTGTGGACATGCTGGTGGTGGGGCAGACCCTTGTGCCTGGGGCTCAGGCTGAGATCTGCCACACTCATTACAACCTGACCCCTCCCTCTTTGTGTTTACAGAGTGCTCACAATGCCCACAGCAGACACGCCCCCAGTCGTTAAAGAGTGCAAAGGAGTGTGTTATCACCCTCCAAACAGCTCTTAATGGGTTAGCTCGTCCCCCACCCAACACGGTCACAGCAAATGCCCCTATAAGGATTACATTCAAGCATATGGAGCATATTGCAATGGACAGCAATTTTCCATCACAGGCACATTTATCTACACCATTGGTTTCACAGCCTTCTGCAGGAAAATTTCCTGTGTTAGAAAAGTTACCACTGACAGTGAAACTCAATGAATTCAGGAGATACATGCCCAGCTTCATTGGTAAAGTTTTCATCCATTTGATCAGCATCTCTATCATTAACCACACCACATGGTAAGTTATTAATTTGTAGATGTGGGTCCAAAAGATCCAGCCAAACACCCACGCAAAGGCTTGGACCACCAGGCTCTTTAAAATCGCCATCTCTACTTCCAGTCCCTTTTTCAGACAAAGTTTTGCTTTCCCAAGACAAGATTAATTTCCAAGCTCCACGTTGGAGGCGCCAAAAATTGTGGTGGTTTGAGCCTTAACTGGAAGTTAAGAGCTCAGGTGGGGGGCAAGGCTGAGAATCTCTCCCCCACTCCCCCCCCCCCTTCCCTCCCAACAGAGAGGGGAGAAAAGGAAAGAGCAAATCCACCAAACAATAATTTGGAGTCGGCTTGGAAGTAGAGAGGCAGAGAGTTGTCTTTAAGCAATATATATGTACATATATAACAATAACAGGAAAAAGGTTCACAAGGGCAAGGAACAAGGATGGATGGGAGGGGGACAAAAACAAGAGAATAATACAAAACCAGCCTTTCTCTGAGGAAGCGTGGAGGCAGCAGGTCCGACCACGTGGCAGAGGAGCAGGAGGGTAGCTGCAGTAGCTCTCGTCCAGCAGAGGCAGAAGCCAGAAAAGCCCGGGCCAACAGCTATGAGGTCCTGCTTTTTATACCCTAGCTGGGCAGGAAGGGGGGAGTGGAACAGACTCAGCTTCCCAGGCAAAAAATGCCCTGCAGGGAGTGAAAAGTACCTGCAAGCCCTCCACCCTGCTTTGTTCTTTTGTTCCCAGAAAAGGGTGTTAACCCACCACAGATGGAATAAAGAATTGCAGGGTCAGAGTGACTCTCAACATGAGCTGAGTCACATAATAACTACGGTAAGCACTGACGTTTATGGTCCTTAGAAGTCATTGTGGATACTGAGGTCAGGGTGATCCAGCTTGTATTTATCTTTTTACCTGTCTGACAAATTTTTACTTGGATGCCTTTCACAGGCAACTACATCCATCTAATTTTGCCCCTTTTTTTAATTACAGTTGTAGTGGTAGGGCTAAACGGGCCCAGCTAAAACCCAGAACAAGTCCTGGCATGTTCTGGCATGATCCCCCTCTCCCCCTCCCTCCTGCAGGGGTCTGGGGAATGTGGGAAAAAGACAAAGAGCCCAGGCATCAGAGAGTCTGGTAAACAAGGGATATGTCATGCCTTTGTGGTAAACAAGTGCATGCACTGCCCATGCTTCAGTTAGACGAGGCTTATGTCTTTACCTAATATGGTCACAACCTGGTGAAATCCCTTTCTATTGGTTTTCTATTGGCCAAATTGATTCTCAGGAAAATGATAAAAGCAAAACCAAATTGTAAACAAGTGTCTTGCCTCTACTTGCCTTGCCTTGCCTAAGATCCAGGAAAAGAAGTCACCAGACTTTCCACTCAGAATCTTTGCCTTTACCCTGAAAGATTCAAGCCCCTTTGTGTAAGCTGCACAGAAACCATAGTCAGCCTCTTCGTGTTGTAAAAGCCCAGGAGCAGACAGACATGTCTTGCCAGGCAGAAGGGACAAATCCTGGGTAAGCCAAGACCCAAGGAACTATCCCCTTGCAGCAATAAATTGCTTCCAGCTTAAGCACCTGCTTCTCAAACCCAGACCTCACAGAAAACACCAAAACAGGCTATTATCAAGGGCCTGAAACCTTGGGACAGCCTGCAAACCCTGGGAAATATCAAGAGACGCCTGCCATTGTGTCACGGCCAACCCAGCCATTGGTACAGTGAGACAACCTCAACAGCAATTCTCTATTCCATTACTGGCTAACATACAGCAGCAGCAACACATCCACATGGCTGGAATTCCTGTTGCTCTGTGTAACTTGGCCTATACTGTAGCCCTGGGGAAAATTCCGGAGAAATAATATTTTGAGTAATTGGTTATTTTCTATAAAGCCTCTTTGTAAAAGGTTCTGTCTAACTGCTGCCATTTTGTTAAGGTTCCTGTCGAGTCTCCCCCTCAGATTGTCTTTCCCAGTGCTATTTTACTCGTTTTGCTTAATACTGTTTAAATTGTTAATATTGCCGATATACACTTTACATATCCATTGTAAGCATACTACAGCTGTACACTGAACCTATTAATAAGTGTTTTTTTTGCAAAATTTCATATTAATAGATAATAATATATTTATTAATATTTCCTTATTAATAAATCATAATTTATGTTAATTACAACAGTGCTCACTTCTGTAAAACTCTGTCTGGTTATCCATGCTACCTCAATACTACAAAATTCTTTTGCAATGCTATTAGCTATGCTAAACTAGCATGTTTAGAATATGTAAGTTTAAGACAAATGTCCTTCAGTACTTACTGATCTTTGATTTAGAACAACAGTGAACGCTATTCTTTTGTTAACTACTCATATTTATCAATATGCTTCATCTATCTTTTCTTTATTCCTATCTGAAGATAGGAATAGTTTTAGACTTTTACATACAGAAATCATTCTACATTATTCTACTCTGATTGTTTTTGCGGGTTTTTAAAATAAATTTATTGGAATCTCTTCTGGGATAGAATTACTGAAAACAAGCACATTCCTAAAGAAATAAACACATAAGGAATTTGCATAAAAATAAGATACTCTCTTTTTCCTTTTCTTAAAAATTCTTAATATTAGATGTCTCTCATTTAATATCATAGACTCATAGAATGTTTTTGGTTGTAAAGGACCTTTAAAAGTCTGACCCCTCTATAATGAGCAGGATTATCAAATAGACCAGGCTTCTCTGACTGTGAATGTTTCCAGGGAGAGGGCTTCTCCCACCATTCATATTGTAAAAAGATACCTTCCTCATAACTAAACTGAATCTCTAAAGTTTAAAATCTTTAACCCTTGTTCTGTTGCAATAAGCCCTACTAAAATGTCCCCATGTTAGTTATAAGCCCCCTTTAAGTATTTAAAAATCACAGTGAGGTCTCCCTCAAGCCTTCTCTTCTCCAGACTAACTCTCTTTATAGGACAGGTTTTCCATCCATCTGATCAATTTTTGTGGCCCTCTTCTGGATCTCCTCCAACAGTTCTTGTCTTTCCTGTGCTGATGACTCTAGAGATGGATGCGATACTGCAGGTGGGGTCTCATGAGAATGTACAGAGGGGCAGAGTCACCTCCCTTGACCTGCTGGACCCATTTGTTTTGATTGCAGTGATTGACTTTCTGTGCTGTGAGTGAACTTTGTCATCCTTCCATCCAACAGTACCAAGAAGTCCTTCCCTGCAAGGCTACTTTCAGCTCCTTCATCCCCCCAGCCTGTATTGCTGCCACGGATTTTCTTGATCCAAGTGCAAGACCTTTGTGGTGGTTTAGGCTGGGTGCCAGCCCTGATGCCACTGCACAGGCCACACCTGGGATATTCCAAAGGGGGCCCAGCCCAGTGGGTGGTCACAAGAAGCCAGGTATTTCATTCCCATAATGCCCTGCTCCCCCTCTCTTTCCTCCCTCGCCGCTGCCTAGGTAAAATGGCGTGATCTGCCTCCCTTGGGCCTGCCCAAGGGAGGGTTGGGGGGGAAGAAAGAGCTCGGGGTGTGGGGGAGTGTGTGGGGGTGTTGGGTGTACCCCCAGGTGGGGGTAGGACTTTCTTGCATATATTTTGGGATATCTCTCTCTTTTGTCACGGTGTCTGTGGTTTTCTGTAAAACTTTCATTGTCTTTTTTTAAATTTAAACTTTCCACCATTTTTTTGCAATCCATTTTGTCTGAGTCTTTCTTTTGCCTGTGGTGGGAGAACCTACTACGACCTTGCACTTGGCCTTGTTGAAACTCATGAAGTTCACATAAACCCACTTGAGGATTTTGAAGGGTTAGTTACAATTTATTTTTTTATATCATTCCTATGCAAATTCAACATCAGTGCCTATGTGATAAGAAGCTGTAATGGAGACACCAAGGATTCAGCCCCAAACTACTCATATATTTCATATTAATACTGAGAGCAAAAATGTGAACTCCATTCTCTCCATCTTAATTTAACTTCCTCTATTGTTGCCAGACACAGGAAATTTTAATTCATTTCTACATGGTAAATTTCTACATAATGCTTGAGAAACTGACACAATTATAAACTGATGATAAGCATTGTGGTTTTGTTTCATTAGGATGGAGATCTCATGCAGAAGAAAAGCGAGTTTTCTGCTGCAACATCCATTTCTATTTCTTTTGTGCTTTGGTGCTCAGTTTGGTGCTAGAATCTGTGCTTCCTTGTTTATTTCAAGAGAGGGAAAAATGTCAAAGAAAGATCACCCCACAAGTTCAGAAAACTTCTTACAAAGGAACAACAAACAAATAATGTATAGAAAAGGAAGTTATGGAGAAATCTTCAAATCACGAACATAAGGGCAAAACCCTCCAGATTTTAAAAAATATCTGCAAATGCTAAATATTGTTGTGAGAGACTAAAGCTTGTCTCTCCTGGTGTGGCTCAAGAAAGATAAAATCACTTGCTGCTTGCCCAGACAATAGCTGATGTGTCTTGGGCAGAGCCACTGGAAGGACTCTTGGAAGGTGCAAAGATAACATTGCTCACGGGACTGCAGCTGGCCTACAACAACGGTCCAAGGGCCCAGCCATCACACCTTCAGGACAAGATCATTTCCAGCCATCAGATACCCCAGGAAAGGACAATGGATTCCCTGATGTGTAAAAGGTGTGTGGGTAGGTAGATGGAGCAGGAGGAGGTGGAGGAAAACTTTAGCATCAGAATTGGAGAAGGCAGGGGAATAGAAGTTCATTCAAAATTAAGGAGAGACTAGAGAGATCTAAATTTGCGTTTAAAATCTTTAGTCCTTTCTTTTAGACCTGGTATTAGATTCTTATAAGAAATAGAAGAAATGAAGGAGTTAGTACAAACATTACTCTGACAGCAACTTTGAAGCGTCTCTAAACTGAACTGAATGAGATATGGAAGACTGTCTGTTTGAAAAATGAGCTAACAGTCTTATTCTCTGGACATTTTCAATGATTAAAGAAAATATCCATGCTTTGATACAGTATTGTCGTGGGTTGAGGCAGACCCCCTCCCCACCACGGGCAGAAATAATGACTCAGACAAACGGATTGCAAAAGTAATGGAAAGTTTAAATAGAAAAACAAAAAAGGAACAACAATGAAAGTTTTACAGAGAACCACAAGCACCTTGACAAAGAGAGAGAGATCTCATCACCACCTGGGGGTACACCCAAACCCCACCCCCCCAGAGGCTCTTTTCCCCGCCCCCAACCCAGCCTTGGGCCTTGGCAGGCCCAAGGGAGGCAGTTCACGCCATTTTACCTAGGCAGCAACAGGGGATGAAAGTGGAAGTGAAGACCCCACGCTGATGTTTTATAGGGGAACAGGAAATTGTGGGTGAAATACCTGGTTTGCTGTGACCACCCAGTGGACTGGACCCTTTTGGGACCTCCCAGATGTGGTCTGTGCAGTGGCATTTAGGCCAGCACCCAGCCTAAACCACCACACGCCACCCCTTATTTCTTCCACAATCCCTGCACCCAGAACATCAAATTAGAACTCTTCTGATGACATGTCTAGCAACAGTCCATGTCTTCATCTGGGTGTCCTTCTACACAGTCTCTCACTCAGGCTCCAGTTCTTCCTCATATGATGGAGCCTCCCAGCGACGCAGAGTCATTCTTCTGCAGTGTGAATTCCTTGTGGACTCGTTGGGACATCCTGGTCACCTGGAAATGCCTCACAACTTCTCAGCCGAGCCTTTATTTGCATTTACAGTTACTCAGCGGCTTTTTCCACCCCTGGGGCAAGCCAGTTGGATCAATCAGGCTCCACGACCGCTTTTTTTCCATCCCTCCAGGGAGCCGCAGCTGACCACTTCCAGCCACGGTCCGAGGCTACACAGATGCACATCACAGGTCATTGCCCTCCCACTGAGCGTTCGTGTACCAGGGCATCACCTCCTCCGGTTGACAGCCCTCCCCTGGAAGAGGGAGCAGCTGCAGCACAACTCGCTGAGAAGAGAGGAGGCAGAGCCAGGTGCTCGGCACCATTTTTGGAACGTGTCCAAAAACACCAGGGAAAGATTTACAGCTGCCGCCGCTGCCTGAACACAGTCCGGCACGGGCGGTGCCACCGCTGCTGCTTGAACGCAGCCTGGACCGGCCCCCGCCGTCTCTGTCGCCGCGATGCAAAATCAAAGTCACCTCCACCCCTTCGGGTATCCAAACGGTTATTTCAGCCAAAGCCATGAGTGCATTCTCAGAGCCTTTGAGGACGGCTTTCCAGCTGAAGTCCCCGTTTGCCCTTGGGTTTCAGAAGCCATGGCTTGTCCGCTCGCCGCGGGTGGCACTCTCCCGCAGCAACAGCCGACCAACCTCACTCTGCTTGCCGCTGCCCCTACTCCATACCATTCTCGGCTGCTCGTTGCTCCGCAGAGAATGAGGAGAAGGCAGGTCTCACCTTCTTAGGCTACCCAAGCATTCTTAAGCTACCCTGAGCAGAAAGTCACAGAAAGAGCCACCCCTCACTGTTCCCAAGCAACAGGAGGGACTTCCATGACATCAGCCATGCAACAGGTGTCCTTCTGCAGTCCACAGGAGTTCACACAGTTGCCCCGACGAAAACTTGAGCCCCAACTTCCAAACCAGCAATGCCCCACATCTGACTTTAAACTGTCCTTCTTTTGCAATTTGATCTGCAGTGTGGCCACAACAACTAGCCCCACGTTGGCTCACCAAAAATGTCTGTCATGGGTTGAGGCAGACCCTCTCCCCACCACGGGCAGAAATAATGACTCAGACAAACGGATTGCAAAAGTAATGGAAAGTTTAAATAGAAAAACAAAAAAGGAACAACAATGAAAGTTTTACAGAGAACCACAAGCGCCATGACAAAGAGAGAGAGATCTCATCACCACCTGAGGGTACACCCAAACCCCACCCCCCAGGGCTCTTTCTCCCCCCCTGCAACGCAGCCTTGGGCCTGGGCAGGCTTTCCAGGCTGCAAGTGCACATTGAGAGCTCATGTTGAGCTTCTCATTCACCAGCACCCCCAAGTCTCTCTCCTCAGGGCTGCTCCCCAGCCAGTCACTGCCCAGCCTATATTTGTGCCTGGGATTGCCTCGACCCAGATGCAGGACCCTGCACTTGGTCTTGTTGAAGCTCATGAGGTTGGCTTGTGCCCAGCTCTCCAGCCTGTCAAGGTCCCTCTGGATGGCATCCCTTCCCTCCAGCATGTCTGCTGCACCACACAGCTTGGTGGGACATGGATCCATTGACAAGCTCTCTTTGGGTGCGGCCATCAAGCCATTTCCTTATCCGTCTAGTGGTCCACCCATCAAAACCCTGTTTCACCAGCTTGGAGACCAGGATGTGGTGCGGGACAGTGTCGAAGGCTTTGCTCAGGTTCAGGTAAACGACATCAGTTGCTCGTGCCTCATCTATTAATGTTGTGACCTGTTCATAGAAGGCCACCAGGTTTGTCAGGCAGGATTTGCCAGTGGCTGTTCCAAATCACCTCTTCACTATTCTTCTGAGTCAGTAGTGCCTCCAGGAGGATCTGCTCCATAGTCTTTGCGGGCACAGAGGTGAGACTGACTGGCCTGTAGTTCCCTGGTTCCTCCTTCTTACCCTTTTTGAAAATGGGAGCAATGTTTGCCCTTTTCCAGTCTGTGGGGACTTCCCCAGACTGCCATGACTTTTGGAATATAATAGAGAGGGGTTTAGCAACCTCATCTGCCAGTTCTCTCAGTACCCAAGGGTGTATCCCCTCGGGGTCCCATGGACTTGAACACTTTCAGGTTCTTCAGGTGATCACAAACTTGAGCTTCACTTACGATGGGCAGTTCTTCCTCCCTGTCCCTGGCATCATCTTCCATGACACCGGGAGTGTGGCTGGAAGCCCTTGCAGTGAAGACTGAGGTAAAGAAGTCATTGAGTACCTCAGCTTTTTCCACGTCACTTCTGAGCAATTCACCAGTTTCCTTTCTGAGGGGGCCCACACCTTCCCTACTCTTCTTCATGCCAATAATATACCTGTAGAAATTCTTAGCGTTCCCTTTAACCTCCCTGGCTAGATTCAATTCGAACTCTGCTTTGGCTTTCCTAACCAGGCCTCTTGCTGCTCAGGCAGCTTCCTTATATACCCTCTGTTCTATCTGTCCTTCCCTCAACTTCCTGTAGAGTTTTCGTTTAAGTAATAGTGTGTCCAGTAGCTCCTTGTTCATCCTGGCAGGCCTCCTAGCATTCTTCCCATCTTTTCTCTTTGTTGGTATACATAGCTCCTGGACACAGAGCAGGTGGTCCTTGAATAGTGACCAGCTGTCCTGGGTTCCTCTTCCCTCCAGGGCTTCATCCCATGCCACTTTGGCTAGCAGATTCCTGAAGCGATCGAAGTCTGCACGCCTAAAGTCCGCAGTAGTAAGCTTAGAATGGGTCCTCCTGATTGCCCTGAGGATATTAAATTCAACTGCTTCATGATCACTGCAGCCAAGGCTGTCTCTGAGCCTCACATTGGTTACCAGCCCTTCCCTGTTGGTGAGAACAAGGTCCAGCAGAGCACTTTTTCTTGTTGGTTCCTCTACCATTTGGAGAAGGAAGTTGTCTTCTATGCAGTCCAGGAACATCCTGGATTGCTGGTGCCTTGCTGTGTTGTCCCTCCAGCAGATGTCAGGGTGGTTGAAATCACCCATGTGGACCAGGGCTTGTGAGCTGGAAGCCGCTTCTATTTGCCTGTGGAGGGCCTCATCTGCTTGGTTCTGCTGGTCAGGTGGCCTGTAGGAGACCCCCACAGTAATATCTCCTTCCCCTGTCTTGCCTTTAATTTTAACCCATATACTCTCAGCCATCTCATCATCCCTCCCCAGGTAGAGCTCCACTGATTCCAGCTGGTTCTTGACATAGAGGGCAACACCTCCTCCTCTCCTTCCCTGCCTATCCTTCCTAAAGCATTTATACCCATCTATCCCTACATTCCAGTCATGGGAATCATCCCATCAAGTTTCAGTAATGCCACTATGTCATGGCATCCCAGCAGCATGGTGGCCCTTAATTAATCCTGTTTGTTGCCCAAGCTGCGTGCATTTGCATAGAAGCACTTCAGCTGGGATGGCCTTGTTGTCCTCTTGTGCCCATTCCCCTTGGTTTCCACAGGGTGTCCTGGTGTGTCATTCGTGGCTTGCTGTGGCAATGCCAGCGAGAGCAGTGTGAGCAATCTGGCAGTGTAGGCTTAGAGCCTGACATGGTGGTAGGCCATGCTCAGCATAAGTGCAAGAGTTGCTAGCAGTCTAGCAAAACAGTGCTGTGCCTGCACCATGTAACTAAAGCAGGACACTGGTAGCTATAAACACAAAAAGTTATCTGGGAATAACAGGACACCCACCTGCATCAACAACCTCGCGTGTCAGTATTAGCTTGACCAATAATCTGTAATAGTGCGATGTGTGGTCACTCGTGGGGAATCAATGAAGCTATGCCAACGATGCTCC
Organism: Colaptes auratus; assembly: GCA_015227895.2. Taxonomy (NCBI): domain Eukaryota; kingdom Metazoa; phylum Chordata; class Aves; order Piciformes; family Picidae; genus Colaptes; species Colaptes auratus. The sequence goes on from CM037631.1 coordinate 49,525,429, forward strand.
CCGAGTTTATGTAAGTTGTAGAAGTTCCCTTAATACGCACTTCTTTTTTCCTTTCCTTTCCATTCACTTTACTTTGCTGTGCTATACTCACTATGCCTGCAATATAGCCGTACAATATTGGAACAATAAAGGAACAATACTAGATCATATTGATCATCCGTATTGATTCTCCAGTCTCCGTCGCCGATATCTGGTGCCTGAACTCGTGATGGGATCCTCGGACCTACAATGCTGCTCGACTCAGCGTTAGAGGTACATTCCGAGTGATACGGAAAGCTGGTTGAACCAGCACTGCCCCAGTGCTGACAAAATAAGAGTGCGTGCTCAGAAAAGGAAGCAAATCTCACCAGGGCCGGGTGAGCAGCCGGGGAGAGGCATGGGGAAGCATTCTGCGAAACAGAAGAGGCTATGCTAAACGCCCTCCAAACTATCCTCTCCATGAGAGGTATTGCTTACGATTCTGAGATTTTGCAAAGGCTATAAGCCTGGGCCTGGAATCATGATTTAATTCCCACAGCAACCGAAGCTTTCACTTCCGAAGCGTGGGACAAAACTGCAGCTCAGCTGTGGGATGAGGTGCTAAATACTTAAAAAGCGGTTTTTCGCTATAGCACCGTGTGGCGAACCATCGCATACACTGCAATCTATAAAAGCAGAGCAGTCTACTCTGATTCAGCTTGTGAGAAATTGCTTTTAATATATTTAGCTTTTGCAAGGGGAATTACTGGGGACCTGGGGCTCGATCGTTGGGCTGATTGGTCGGTTACTGTGAGAGAAAGGTGAGGTGCCAACATGTCTAAAGACTGGCCAGGTCAAAAGTGCAGGTTTTGCCTCAGTCCTGATGGAGAGAGGTGGGAGCGTGCTGGAGAATATATGAATATGTACATTTTAATATATGAATATGTATGTTTGCCATCTATATAAGTTCAACTCATGGTGTTACGGTGTGCCTCTAGCAAATTCGCTATGTGCCCAGCGCTATGTTGCCTTTATTTTATAATAAACTGGTTATAAATTTCAGTAGTGACCTTGTATCTCACAATTTGGTGACCCCAACGCGATTACCCTGTCTACCCTGCCTATCCTTCCTAAAAAGCTTATACCCATCTATCCCTACATTCCAGTCATGGGAACCATCCCACCAAGTTTCAGTAATGCCCACTATGTCATGGCATCCCAGCAGCACGGTGGCCATTAATTCATCTTGTTTGTTGCCCAAGCTGTGTGCTCAGACAAACGGATTGCAAAAAACATGGTGGAAAGTTTAAATGAAAAAAAAAAAAAAAGAAAAACAACAATGGAAGTTTTACAGAGAAGCACAAGCACCATGACAAAAGAGATCCCAGAACATACCCAAGAACATCCCATGCCCACCTGGGGGTACACACTACCCCTCCCAGGGCTCTTTCTTCCCCCCCCACAACCCAGCCTTGGGCCTGGGCGGGACCAAGGGAGGCAGCTCTTGCCATTTTACCTAGGCACCGACGGGGGAGGAAAACAGAAGTAAGGACCCCGCATGGATGTTTTATAGAGGAGCAGAGAATTGTGGATGAAATACCTGGTTTCCTGTGACCACCCAGTGGGCTGGACCTTTTTGGGACCTCCCAGGTGTGGTCTGTGCAGTGGCATCTGGGCCAGCACCCAGCCTAAACCACCACATCTATTCTATTCTATTCTATTCTATTCTATTCTATTCTATTCTATTCTATTCTATTCTATTCTATTCTATGCTATGCTATTCTATTCTATTCAATTCTATTCTATTCTATTCTATGCTATGCTATTCTATTCTATTCAATTCTATTCTATCCTGTCATAAATTAAAATATTATAAAAGAAAAAAAAAGAAAAGGAGAGGTTGTACATGATCCATGGGTAGAAATTAGAAGTATTAACTTCTAAATTATGTTTCAAACAGCTTTGACATCTTGCAAGTTGATTTCTGTAGTGTAGCTTTATATGAAACTATAATTTATGTTTCATAAAAACTCTTTACTTTTCTGCTCTCACCCTACAATTTGTGACAGACATAGTTATAAAGACAGTATTAAACAAGCATACTCTCTGATAGTGAAAAAAGAACCTGTGTTTCTGCACATGGCAGCAGTTGCAGTCTGTTATATAATCGGCACTTCATGCAAACCCATGGGTAAACCAAAAAATATTGGCATATTTTTCCCCAGATATATCCATTGTATAATTGTGGTTGGATTAGTATTAATTTATGTGCAGAGGTAGAGACATAATTTATAGTCTTGTCTGAAAAGGTTATCTTTAGGCAGCTCACTTTCCTTATATTTCTTTATTTTCAGTTGGTCTGACATCATACAGACTGTATTTTGTGTCCTTAAGAAAGCTAGCATGAAGTTTATTTTCTGTCATGTTTTTATATCAACCACATGCCATAGCTATGCTTGTCAGCAGTTCATTTCACATTCATATCCCACAGGAGCTTTCTTCTGAAATGCACCAAGCCATTTATCTTCATTCTGTGGTTGAAATCTCATGAGACTCTCTTGTCTATGCTCTTTAATGCAGTTCGACCAAGGTGGCTGTGAGCAAACTAGTACATCAAATCAAGAAGCTTGGACATTACATTAAAATAGGTCTACATTGCCTTTCGAAGATGTGAAGAGAAAAGAAGTTAGGAAAAAAAAAACAACAAATAACCAAACAACCCCCCCCAAGATATTTTATTTTATGTTATTTTATTTTATTTTATTTTATTTTATTTTATTTTATTTTATTTTATTTTATTTTATTATTTTATTTTATTTTATTTTCACAGTATCACACAGTATAACCAAGGTTGGAAGAGACCCCAAGGATCATCAAGTCCAACCTGTCCCAACAGACCTCACAACTAGACCATGGCACCAAGTGCCACGTCCAATCTCCCCTTGAACACCTCCAGGGACAGCAACTCCACCACCTCCCTGGGCAGCCCATTCCAATGACGAATGACTCGCTCAGTGAAGAACTTCCTCCTCACCTCGAGTCTAAACCTCCCCTGGCACAGCTTGAGACTGTGTCCCCTTGTTCTGGTGCTGGTTGCCTGGGAGAAGAGACGAACCCCCTCCTGTCTACAACCACCTTTCAGGTAGTTGTAGAGGGCAATGAGGTCACCTCTGATCCTTCTCTTCTCCAGGCTAAACAATCCCAGCTACTTCAGCCTCTCCTCATAGGGCTTGTGCTCAAGGCCTCTCACCAGCCTTGTTGCCCTTTTCTGGACACGTTCAAGTATCTCGATGTCCTTCTTAAACTGAGGGGCCCAGAACTGGACACAGTACTCAAGGTGTGGCCTAACCAATGCAGAGTACAGGGGCAGAATGACCTCCCTGCTCCTGCTGGCCACACTATTCCCAATACAGGCCAGGATGCCATTGGCCTTCTTGGCCACCTGGGCACACTGTTGGCTCATGTTTAGGTGGGTGTCAATCAGCACCCCCAGCTCCCTCTCTGTTTGGCAGCTCTCCAGCCACTCTGACCCCAGCCTGTAGCTCTGCATGGGGTTGCCGTGGCCAAAGTGCAGCACCCGGCACTTGGACTTATTAAATGCCATCCCATTGGACTCTGCCCATCTGTCCAGTCGGTCGGTTATTTTATTTTATTTTATTTTATTTTACTTGTGCTTTAAGGTGGTTTTTTTTCAGTACTTTGAAAAAAAATCAGTATTTTTTAACTTTTAGTTTGATCCTAATGTTTCACCTGTTCAATTATCAATGATATTTAATCTCCTGTCCAAGAGTAATATTTACTGTCTTTAACAAAGTTTGCACATTCATTCTGTCTTTAGCCTGCTTATATGAATCCTTTATAACACATTTGATTTCAGCAAAGTTTCACAAATTTACACCTGTTACCAAGAGCAGTACTCGTGTTTTCATATTTCCTTTGTATTTGTTTTCTCTGGTTCTACTTCCGGCCCTCCCCCAACCAAGGATTTAGCATATTCCTCATCTCACAGAGGGCAATTTGCACATCCAAGTAAGAAAAATGGAATGGAATTCTTTCCTCTGATTCCTTTTGGCATGTTGTAAACTTTTTTTTTTTTTTTAATTTATTATAGGGGCAGCTGTATTCCTACAGATTCAAACTCTTTTTCATCATGACCCAGGCCATGCATTTTAAGATCCACAATTACTTGCTATCTGACACACATTTCATGGAATTCTACAAACATTTATTACTGGTTCTTTAAGTTTCCTGCAAGTTTTAAAACTTAGTATCCTGAGGTACATTTATTTTTCAGTTTATTTTCTCCTGATTCCCAAGCCCACTACACTGCTTGGAACAATAATGGCATTTTAGCAAATGTAGTTAGTCAGAGTAGGTGTACCCTCCCAAGATTAAAGAGAATATAGTGCAAACCAGAAAGCTTAGAAAGATATTTTATATGAAGCAAATGAGATATAAAAAAAGAACCAAACCAAAATTACAATACACACAAAAAATCCCCAACCAACCAACAATAAAACAAAACAAAAAAAGGAAAGACAAATGACCAAAGTCTACAAAATATAGGAAAAAATATTCATTCATTAATATTATTTAAATATTTGAGTCTAAGGCATCTCATTGACTTCCTGCTGTGCATTGGAATACTAATCTGTGATTCTTATGTAGTACCTAATCCTGCATTGTGTTGACAGTTTAAGGGGTAACACTGTCTGGTTGCAGGTGTTTAATAAATCACAGATTATCACACTGGGGTTTTTTTTGGTTGTTGTTGTCTATACCATGATTACTATTCTTTTCCTGAATCATGGCAGGAGCTAATTTAGTTTGCCATACGGTTCAACCTATCCTGTAAATTTGAATGCTACTCAACTATTGTCTCCAGGAATTAATACCTATCAAACTATTCCTGTTTGTGACAATAACTATACTAAAACAAAACAAAACAGTAGTTTAATGTTCAAGTTTACTTAGAAACAAACAGAATACACAGATAAAGAAAACAAAAATAACCCAAACAAATCTAAATTGTTTAAATAATTTTGGGTTTAATAAAAGTTTTTCATTGTTATTTATTAACTTTTGGGATATATATGGGATATATATGGGATTATTTTTGCTGAATACAGGAGGACTGAGGAAATATTAAGGCCCTAAATGAAAGTGACTCATTCTTTCTTGCATTTTCAATCTTTAGTATTGGGGAATAGATATTTTGTCCAAAATTTATTTTATAGCTATTGGTTATATTAGCAAAATTACCAGTTTAGTTTTCTAAGGAGAACAATTTTTTCTGGTCTACTGGTTTGCTAGTTCTGCTTTACTATATGTTGTACATTATAAAGACCCCCCTTATACTCTGCATTCTCCAGAAGGAACTCTGCTGTTTTTATTCTATTCAAGTTTATTTTTTCTTGAAATTATTTCAGCATTATCATCATACTCCAGATTTTGCATTGTGGAATTTTAATATTTCTTCTTTTACAAACTCATTCTTTATGACTGTTATAGGATTAGGACTACTGTCCTAATGCATCATTGTAAATAAAAGTTTTCAAGATAATTTGAGAGTACAGGGGGATGGATGATCCCTAAGAGGTTGAGCAGGACATACAAGATATCTTTATCCCATTCCATTGGTTTGCAAATTTCTAAATTTCTATGTAATCTGAAGTACAGGTTGTTCTTTTCTCTTCTTCCCCCTCCATCTCTTCCCACCCCACCCCCTCCCACCCTCCCCCACCCCCCCCCCACTTCCCCCTTTCCTCTCCTGGATGGCTTTGCTTGCTTTTCTCCTCACTCTGGATTATGGCAAGAACAGTGGTGGGGATGGGGGAGAGATAATACTTACTTGTTAGATGGCAACAGCCTTCTGGCCTGTGTCCAGTGGGGGCTGGGCTTTGTCCAGAGGGGTTTGGGCCATTGTTGGGTTCTGTGTGTATATATATTACCTTTACATTTAGTTCACTTTTGTATTTAATCTACTTTTGTAAATATTTTTTCATTTAACTTCCAAATTCTTAGTAACTGCGCTTATTTACACTTTTGGGGCAAATTCCACATTCTGTGTGGTGCAAACCCACCACAACTACAAACTTCACAGAGAAATTCTATTTATTTTTTTTCTTTTTAAAATAATAATTTATTTTATGAAGCACAAACCAGTTTATAAATAATAAATAACAAAATTTAGTATTGGTGTTGAAAATGAGAGTATATGTTCCCCTTGACCATCAGTGAAACTGGAACTTTGGACCAAAGACAGAACTAATATTTTAGAATTAATTTCAAAAAGAGAGTGCGATGTTGAGAAGTGAGGTAAAACCAAGTTCCAAAGGGGATTTGTCAGTTTTTGATGTACATGTAAAAACAATATCATTCTGCCAATGTCCTTTTATGTCATTACAGTTCTTACATGACCTATAGTAGAAATCTGTGTTTCACTCTGAACCCTGATCGAGGGGTCCTCACTTTAAGGCTGTTTCTTTAAAAGCTCACAGTCTCTAAAAAGTTGGAGTTTACATATGTTCTGTATTATAATCTTCAAAGTTTAAATTCAAGAATGAAGTTTGCCAGTTTATGCTTCATAACAACTATATGTGATACTCTCATTATAAATCTGATCATATAATTGCATTATTCTTATTATTGTTGTCATTATTAATTAATGTATATTGGAAATATTTTTTGACAACTGTGATGAGAAACAGCTGAAAAATGAGGTTTGTTAAGTGCTTTATAGAACCCAAATGGTGGTGTAGTAGTGCTCCTTTTCATATTCACTGAGTCAGCAGGCATGTGAGAGAAGGCTAGTAATTTACAAAGCATTAGTCACAGAATCACAGAATCACAGAATCACAGAATCAACCAGGTTGGAAAAGACCTCAGAGATCATCAAGCCCAACCTATTACCTAATACCTAACACCTCCTAATCAACTAAATCATGGCTCCAAGTGCCACATCCAATCTTTTTTTTTAACACCTCCAGTGATGGTGACTTCACCTCCTCCCTGGGCAGCACATTCCACTGGCCAATTACTCTTTCTGTGAAGAATTTTCTCCTCACCTCAAGCCTAAACTTCCCCTGGCACAGCTTGAGACTGTGTCCTCTTGTTCTGGTGCTGTTTGCCTGGGAGAAGAGACCAACCCCCACCTGTCTACAACCTCCTTTCATGTAGTTGCAGAGAGCAATAAGGTCAAATAAAGGTCAGAAAGACATAGCTAAGTATAATCTTGGCATACAAATGTGCTATTCATACACAACAGTGAAGCAGAGCAAAACATCAAATATTCACTTTTTTAAAAATAATTTCAGGCACTCTAGTGTGGCATAGCTTCTTTTGAGTTTGGATTGTTTAGACAGTTTAGAAGAATGTGATACATAGAGATCAAGATACAACACTATATGACATAAAGGAATTATATATAGGTTAGTACTTGTCAAATAACGTTGTCATAAATTCTCATCCATATTCCTCCCCAATACTTTACCAAAAATTCAAGCTCTCACCTTCATATATTGCCACAATTTAGTAGAATACACAGTGCTAGCACTTGCTTAGGAAAATATAAGTATGATAGTTCGTTATTGTAATATTTATGCCTTCCTGATTCATCAGGCACTGAGTTGACATATCTGTGCACAGTGTGGTTGTTTTCTATGGACTAATTAGGAAGGAGAAATCACCTCCTAAAATATAATTTTAAAAAAGCTTGAAAGTAGTCACTTTTGGAACTGATGTACAAATTATTTACTTGATGGACCTGAATAGTTATTTTTACAAGTGCTTTTTCATGATTAATCAGTGATATCTGCAAGATGATTCAGCTCTAAGAATGTAATCAATCTTTGTAAATATTTCAGTCATATAGTAATCTATTATATCAACTGGAATTTTCCATTAAGCCAATTGTCCTCTGACAGTAGCAATCAATAATGTTCAGCATTCTCTCAAAGTAATAAATGCCCATGTTTCTCTTGGCATTATAAAGGGCTATACAAACCCTACTTTTATGTCTTTCTAAATAAATTCTGAGTTTTTCAAAACCATTTGAGTCTCAGGGAGATTAAGAAACAGTTTTGTGCATGTACATTCTGATTTGGTACAAATACCTTTAAAAAGTCTGATGGTCCTTGATGGAACAGTTTTGATGAGCTTTGTATTAGAACCTCTGCTCTTTACATATATAAATATTAATTCAGGTACAAACAATTGAATTCAGATACAACACAGTCTGAAACAAATTCTGTGTATTGACCAAGATATGTCTATGACAATATTGAATAAAACTTACTTTCCCAACTCCCATCCCCCCTCCCTTTATTTTTTTTCTCCTAAATGAGGATGAGTAAGTATGTAATGATACTTTTAGGTGACTCTTTGACTATGATTCAGATAATTACCCAAAATTATGGAAGGGAACTGAATGCAGCTTTGTTTGGATGTGAACTACTAAATGATCCACTCTTTTAACGGTTTCTATATGTAATGAGAACTTGAGTAATAATCAGAGGTCTAATGTAGGATCTGAATGTAGGATATAAAGAAAATGGAGTCAAGCTCTTTACAGTAGTATCCAGTGACAAGAAATTTTGAGTGCAGCCTTGAAAACAGGAAGTTTCCTTTGAACAGTAGGAAATATTGTATTGTGAGGGTGTGTGACAGTTTTAGGCTGTGCCTTTAAGGAAAGGACAGCTACCAAATGCTCTAGCTGAATGCTTTTGTGTAAAAAGAAAAACAACGATCATTCTAAATGAATTTCATTGGTAGATTAGTAGGAATGTAACTTTAAGGATTTTAGCCTCAGTTCAGTCTGTGCAGCTGCTTTCTCTGTTCTGTTCTTGGCCGGTGCTGACCTTGGACTAATGAGACAAGAAACTAATTTTTTTTTTCCTTAACAGCCATTTTGACCTAACAAAATTTCCCTTAATATCCATTTTCTCTCTTTAATCCTTTTTGGGGAAAAGGGAGAAAGGTGGAAAAGGGGTTTTGGGGGGAACCCTCCTCTGGAGGGAGCTTTCTGTGTTACGTTCTTTCCTGTATATTTTTGTATATGCTATAAATACAGTATATTGTGTATAGATTCATTGCATTTCATTCTGCCTTTGACACCGTCCCCTACAGCAAACTCTTGTCCAAGCTGTCAGCTCACGGCTTGGACAGGAGCACTCTGTGCTGGGTTAGGAACTGGCTGGAGGGCCGAGCCCAGAGAGTGGTGGTGAATGGTGCCACATCCAGCTGGCAGCCAGTCACTAGTGGTGTGCCCCAAAGATCAGTGCTAGGCCCCATGCTCTTCAACATCTTTATTGATGATCTGGATGAGGGCATTGAGTCCATCATCAGTAAATTTGCAGACCACATCAAGCTGGGGGCAGGAGTTGATCTGCTGGAAGGAAGAGAGGCTTTGCAGAGGGACCTCAAAAGGCTGGCCAGATGGGCAGAATCCAACGGCATGAGATTTAACACATCCAAGTGCCGGGTTCTGCACATTGGCCACAACAACCCCATGCAGTGCTACAGGCTGGTGTCAGAGTGGCTGGAGAGCGGCCAGGCAAAGAGGGACCTGGGGGTACTGGTTGATGGTAGGCTGAACATGAGCCTGCAATAATACAATAATACAATAATACAATACAACAGGTTGGAAGAGACCTTCAAGATCATCACGTCCAACCCATCAACCAATCCAACCCACCTAAAATACAATACAGTACCATACAGTACAATACAGTACAAAAGAGTACAATACAGTACAATACAGTACAATACAACCCACCTAAACAACTAAAAAAAACCTAAACCCTGGCACCAAGCACCCCATCAAGCCTCTTCTTGAATACCTCCAATGAAGGTGACTCCACCACTTCCACAGGCAGCTGATTCCAGTGGGCAATCACTCTCTCAGTATAGAACTTCTTCCTAACTTCAAGTCTAAACCTGCCCTGGCGCAGCCTGAGACTGTGTCCTCTTGTTCTGGTACTGGCTGCCTGGGAGAAGAGACCAACCTCCGCCTGGCTACAACCTCCCTTCAGGTAGTTGTAGAGAGCAATAAGGTCACCCCTCAGTCTCCTCTTCTCCAGGCTAAGCAACCCCAGCTCCCTCAGCCTCTCCTCATAGGGCTTGTCTTCCAAACCCCCTCACCAACTTTGTTGCCCTTCTCTGGACACGCTCCAGTAAGACAACATCTTTCCTAAACTGAGGGGCCCAGAACTGGACACAGTACTCAAGGTGCGGCCTAACCAGTGCAGTGTACAGGGGCAGAATGACCTCCCTGCTCCTGCTGGCCACACTGTTTCTGATGCAGGCTAGGATGCCATTGGCCTTCTTGGCTGCCTGGGCACACTGCAGGCTCATGTTCAACCTACAATCAACCAGCACCCCCAGGTCCCTCTCTGCCTGGCCGCTGCAGTGTGCCCAGGCAGCGAAGAGGGCCAATAGCATCCTGGCCTGCATCAGGAAGTGTGTTCAGCAGGAGCAGAGAGCTCATTCTGCCCCTGTACTCAGCACAAGGTTAGGCTACACCTTGAGTCCTGTGTCCAGTACTGGGTCCCTCAGTTTAGGAAGGATGTTGACTTGCTGGAACATGTCCAGAGAAGGGCAACAAAGTTGGTGAGGGGTTTGGAACACAAGCCCTGTGAGGAGATGCTAAGGGAGCTGGGGTTGCCTAGACTGGAGAAGAGGAGACTGAGGGGTGACCTTCTTGCTCTCTACAACTACCTGAAGGGAGGTTGTAGCCAGGCAGAGGTCTCTTTTCCCAGGCAGCCAGTACCAGAACAAGAGGTCACAGTCTCAAGCTGCGCCAGGGGAGGTTTAGGCTGGATGTTAGGAAGGAGTTCTTCACAGAGTGATTTGCCATTGGAATGGGCTGCCCAGGGAGATGGTAGAGTCACCATCACTGGAGGTGTTTAAGAAGAGACTGGATGGGGTGCTTGGTGCCATGGTTTAGTTGATTAGGTGGTGTTGGATGATAGGTTGGACGTGATGATCTTGAAGGTCTGTTCCAACCTGGTCTATTCTATTCTATTCTATTCTATTCTATTCTATTCTATTCTATTCTATTCTATTCTATATTTTTGGATATGTAACTTTAAAACTTTTGCAGTGTTATTATGTGCTTGTTCACAACTGCTTACGCTGCAATAGATTGAGCCATATCTGATGCTCTCCACAGTATGGCAGTATGACTTGAATTGTCAATCTTCACTTTTATTTTTGTTTCACCTGCTCACTCTGAAACCAAGATTTCTTTCTAAGTTTACAAAATGTTATGATTGTGATTTTAATTATTTAGGGTTGTTTCCATAATACATTTTCCTTTAGCAAATGCTGCTATTTGCATCCTTTTTCTTATTTTATTTATTTCATGGAGGATATACCAAGCAATTTAGCTTGAAACAGAAGCAAGTTGTGTATATTCCTCAGAAATGGTAAACTGGAAAAATCCTTTGTTAGTATGTCTTAAAAAATAAAATAAATTTTTAAAAAATCAGAGAGAGGTGGTGCTGGTAACAGGGTCATTAACGTAAGTGATGAGCCATGCCCTACGGTCAGTCAGGAGCCAAAGGAGACAGGGCTGGAGATTGGCAGTCCTGCAACAATATCTTCAGGATGTCATGCATGAAGAGGAAATGCCAGGTTAGAAAATATTATCATATGCATAAAATTAAAAATTTTACCTCTCATATGCATTACTTCTACATATTTTGTATTGAACTTCATCTGCATGATATTGCTCAGCTTTTCAGCACTGCTGGGAATATTTTAATTTCTTCATAGTCAACTTAAATGTATACTTACATTCACAGTATTATCATCAAATGTACTCTGCAGATGTGGTGGTGAGAGAAAGTTCTCGCCCCACACACAAAGAAACCACGGCTTACTCAGTTGGAGAAGCAGATGAATAGGCTATATTTACAAGCAGAATGGGATGCAGTGAATATGTACACAATATACAGTATTTACAATATATACAGAAATATACAGCAATGAACATAATACAGAAGATCTTTCCCTCCTCCACCCAGGAAGGTCCCCACCCTATACCCCTCCCACCCCCTACCTCCCTTTTTTTCCCAAAAAAGGGTTAGAGAGAGAGAAAAGGTAATTATTAAGGAGGAAATTCTGTTAGCTCAAAGCATATGCCAGAATTAGTTTCTTATCTGTTAGCTTTGTTAATTCAAGGTTAACTCCGTCCAGCAGCTGTTGCTTCAGAGAGAGACAGAGACAGGCTGACAGCAACAGACAGACCTGAACTGAAATTTGAACAGAACTAAAACTTAAAGTTGCATTCTACCAATCTACCAATGAAATGTGTTTAGAATATCTTGGTTTTGTTATTATTCCCAAAACATTCAGCCAGAGTGTTCCAGCAGCTGTCTCTTTCTTAAAGGCACAGCCTAAAATGATCACAGCAGACAAAATGAGGAATATCTACTTAGCAATGCTTTCATAGATTAAAATAACCCAAACATTTTACCTATTTTCTGCAACAGATTCTTTGGCAGAGTTTTGTAGGTAAAAACAGAATGAAGTGTAGCAAAAATATTCAGACTATGGAGATATTCTTGGGTTGAGCTTTGTCCCGTGAATCAAATGCAGGGGTCAGTGTTTTGCAGTTTAAAATAAAATTTAAGCATTTTGGATTGGTTAACAATTCAATTTTTTTAGTGGTTCCTTTATTGTTATTTTTACTTGAAGCATTTACATAGAGCTGTGAGAGACTAAAGCTTGTCTCTCCTGGTGTGACTCAACAAAGATCAAATCACTTGCTGCTTGCCCAGACAATAGCTGGTGTGCATTGGGCAGAGCCACTGGAAGGACTCTTGGAAGGTGCAAAGATAACATTGCTCACGGGACTGCAGCTGGCCTACAACAATGGTCCAAGGGCCCAGCCATCACGCCTTCAGGACAAGATCATTTCCAGCCATCAGATACCCCCGGAAAGGACAATGGATTCCCTGATGTGTAAAGGGTGTGTGGGTAGGTAGATGGAGCAGGAAGAGGTGGAGGCCTCCTCCCCCCTCCAACCAGACGGCTGCCCAAACTCACCTGAGTACACAAAAAGATTTCCTGGGGAAGGATACCTGGACACTTACCTAAGGATGATTTCCCAGAACGATATCCTGGGGAACAACACCTGGACACTTGCCTGAGGACTAAAAAACTGTATAAAAGACTGGAGCAACTACTGGCTTTGTAGAAGAAAAACGGAGAAGAAAACTGGAGAAGCAAAATGCAGCACCATGGAAACATCATGGGGCCAACACAACGGATCTTGGACTCTGTAAACCCTCTCTCCGTGCCCTAAGTTCCGGCTGCTGCAACTCATGGAGCTGAAGAAGCTGCCCAGAGGACCACATCCCTTCTACAGCCAAAGCCTCAGCACCCTTCCTCTACAGACCCGACATCTCCTTCAGCACCTTTCCTCCACAGACTCAAACTGTCTTGGGGGGTGAGGGGTGTGGTAATATAATTCCTTTCATTTTCTCTCTTCTCTCTCTATTTTCTCTCTCTTCCCTTCTGATCTATCCACTTTATTTATGTCCATCCACTGTATTTATGTAATAAATAGTCTAGCTGTTGATATTTTGGCCTTGTTTGTGCCTCTAATTTCACAACACGGGAATATTCATTAAAAACCTGAAACTCTTTCCCTCTCCGGATCGAGACTTTACAAGAGCTCATTTTTAAGTTAATGCTTTTATATTTTGAAAAAAAGTTTTCAATAACTTGGGAAAGAATTACAAATAAGAGAGGCTAGGATAATTTAGTATATTCAATTAAGAACCTGAAGGATTAAAATTCTTCATTAACATTTCAAGGTCAAGATAGACTTCCATCAATCATTTTTCATTTAGATAAAACACTCCAGTATGGATTTCTGTACTGAGACATTAAAAATACAAGTACTTGTTTTGCTCTCCTTTGTAAACTGCCTACTTACATGTGCTGGCAAGTGCAGACACAGTCAGTTCTTATGGGAAAACCATCCCTCACTACACAGGCTAGATTATAAAGCCAAATAAGTCTTGCAAAGGAAAATTCTGGTGATGTTCATTTAACAGCATTGAAGATGATCTTCACATGAAGCAAAACACAGGGAACATGTCCCTCTTTCCCTTTTCTCCTCGCAGAAAATACACAGCCGAGCAAGTCGCCAGAAAGGTAACCCATGTGCTTGCAAAGCTGTGCAACAAGCTTATCTTTCTTTTCACAGCTTTCTATGGTAAATGCATTCCAATATTCTTGATGAGTACAAACTGTATGAATTAACATCAAAATATGAATTTCTCCTACACTGAATATGAATCAGCATATTTACTGAATTTGCTAAAAGAAGATTGCTCGGATTAAGGCAGCTGATGAATTAAAAATGAAACTTCTTCATTATAGCTCAGTGCATTGCAAAGGTTTTATCCACCCCAGTGGAAATTAAGTTTATATTTTCTTATGCCATTGAGATATGAGAAAAATTTATTTTCCAAACAAATATTTTATTAAACGAATTATGGCTGAGATTCTGTAGGAAGACAAACAAAGAAAACAACTCTGTGTTTTCTGCTCACTGAAGTATTTGTGAGTATCTGTCAAGGGAGATAGATTTCTCTTTCACATGCTGCTGCAGCATGTTTGCTGTTGATTTGAAATTTTGTAGTGTCTTGAGCACCACTTGGAAAATCAAAGTTCATGTCACATGTATTGAAGCTGGGATGTTTGATAAAAGCTGATGACTGGATGAGACTGAGCCTGAGTATAGTCAAAGGCTGCTTCAAGATAAGCATCTGATGCTAAAGAACTTGGACGATTAAATTGGTACTGTCTTTATGTTAATTTTGGGAAATATAAAACAGAAAAGATTAAAAAAAATAAAAACCAACCAAAAAAATGTCCCTGACAAATGACCTCTCTTAAACTTTCCATTACAGTGATGCAATATCATCAGAAGAAATATGTATATTTCTAAGGAAGATATGTATTGGAAGGGAATTGTAGCAGTTTGGACTGGGTGCCCTCTGCTGTGTTCATATGAGGGGTGCTTCCTGTGTCCAGAAATCCAGCCCAGTGGGTGGACACGGGAAGCCAGGTATTTCATACCATAATACCCTGTGCCACTATAAGATCTCAGCACGGGGTCTGGCACTTTCTCTTTCTTCCCTTGCGGCCACCTGGTAACTTGGGGGAGATGTCTCCCAGCTTTGGCCTAGCCAGGTCCAAGGCTGGGGGGATGGGCAGTCTCAGATCTGGCCAGCTGAGGCTAGCCTAGCAGTGGAGTCAGAGGAGGGGGGAAGAAGGAGCCCTGGGGGTCTTGGGTGTACCCTCAGGCAGGGATGGGATGTTTCTGGGTCTGTTTTTGGGACTTCTTCTGTCACTGCACTTCTGGCTCTCTGTAAACATTCACCACTTTCCATTTAAACTCACCACCACTTTTTGCAATCCATTTGTCTGAGTCATTATTTTTGCCCATGGTGGGGAGGGGTCTGCCTCAACCCATAACAGGAATAAAAACAGATTCAAAGATAACTGTTCATTCAGTTTATAAAAAAAGAAAAATGTGAAGTTGATGTCTTTTACTCTACATACTTTAATGTGCACCAAAGAAGCAAGCAGGAATTTTAATTCAAGAAATGATATGAATATTTTCAATAATTTATAAAATTAGAAATAACATGGAGCATTGCTAGAGCTTTGCAGCTTAAGCATCTGAGATCTACACATTTTCACCGCTAACAGCTCAAAATTGATTTTGACAACGTCCATGTAAATAAAACTGCAGTCTGTGCCAGTGTGTGTGACTATCCTTGCATGTTACAAAAAGCCTCATCATTGACCTCCTCATGAGGAGCAGAATCTGACCCAGTTCTAGGCAGTTACTTGGATGTTTTTTGGTATCGACTACTCCCTCACAAAACAGGTTGGACCATTGTCACTTGCAGCTGTTTACAAAATATTCTTAAAGTCTGGACCACCTCAGACAAGTCCCAGACCCATTGTTTGAACTACCCCTTGCTTTATCTGGTCAAAAGCTGCTTGTTGGTCAGGTCCCCACTGGAAACTGTTTCTCTTTTGATTCACATCATACAGAGGTTTCACAATCTGACTGTATGCAGGAATATGCAGGCTCCAAAATCCCACTACTCCCAAGAAACATAGAGTTTCTTGCTTGTTCATGGGATTGGCCATGGTAGAGACTCTATTTACCACATCCACTGGAATGTGTCAGCGTCCATCCTGCCACTGCACTCCCAGAAACTGGATCTCCCTGGCAGGTCCTTTCACCTTGTCTTGTTTGATGGCGAAACCTGCATTCAGGAGAATGTCAATGATTTTGTTACGTTTCTCAAAGACTTCTTCAGCAGTTTTACCACAGACGATGATATCATCAATGAACTGGAGCGCCACCTTTCTCCAGAGCATCCTGGATCGCTGCATGACAGATGCTGGAGCTGTGGATCCAGCCCATTGGCAATCTGTTGAAAGTGTACTGGATTCCTCTCCAGGTGAAAGCAAATTGAGGCCTACATTCCTCTGCTATGGGAATAGAGAAGAAAGCATTAGTAATGTCTATGGTAGCATACCATTTGGCCTCTTTGGATTCCAGCTCATACTGGAGTTCCATCATGCCTGGTACTGCTGCACTCATAGGTAGAGTTACTTCATCCAGGGCTCGGTAATCGACTGTCAGACGCCAGTCTCCATTCTGCTTTCTCACAGGCCACACTGGACTGTTGAAAGGGGAATGAGTCTTGCTGATGACTTTCTGACTCTCCAGATGACGAATCAGATTCTGAATGGGCCACAAAGAGTCACAGCTGGTTCTGTATTGTCTGTGATGCACAGTCTGAGAAGCAACTGGCAATTGAATGTCCTCTATTTTATGTTGTCCCACAACTGCAAATTCATCAGAAAGCTCAGGTCTAACAGACAGCTTCAATTTTTGTCCATCAACTTCTACAGATGCTACTCCAAAAGCCCATTTGTAACCTTTAGGGTCTTTGAAACGCCCTTCTCTCAGAAAATCAATTCCCAAAGTACAAGGTGCATCAGGTCCGGTCACAACTGTATGCTTCTTCCACTGTTCCACCAGTCAAACTTATATCAACCTCCACCTTAGTTAATTCTTGAGATCCACCAATGACTCCCAGAATAGTTATAGCCTCTGATCCCTGATAATTTGATGGCATTATGGTGCACTGAGCCCCTGTGTCAACCAAGGCCCTGTACTTCTGAAATTGTGAAGTGCCAGGCCACTGGATGTACACATCCCAATAGATTCTATTATCTCTGTTATCCCTCTCCTCCCCTTGGTGGGAGGCAGGGCACCCCTAGTTATGGGGAATATGCCCACATGTGCAATGAGCACAGTGTGCAGTGTTAGAACTGGAGCCACTGTTGGAGCTATTAGAGTTGTCCTGGGAAACTGTGGAAGTAACAGCTACCCTTCTGGTATTGCTACCTCGGGTTCTGCCACTTTGCAGTTCCCTCAGTCTCCTGAAAAGATTAGCAGTTGGCTGACCATCCCATCTGTTCATGTTCTCACCAAACTGATCATGCAGAGTTATTCAAATACTCCCACGTGATTGCCTTGGTGGTCTGTTTTGGTTGGATCTGTTTTGGAATGACCTCCTTGGAGGATGTCTATTCCTCACAGATGAAACTTGTATCCATCTGGAGGAAGAATTGGAATTATTTCCTTGTGTCAATTGGGATATGGTATTTTTAAATTCATCCTTCAGCTCTTTCATGCAATTCTCAATTTTTCCAGAGCTTCAGTGGCTGAAACCAAAGAAACACGTGTCAGGCTATCCTCCACAGAGCTACTAACAGGAACACATTAATCACCACCAGCAGCCCAATCCACCTTTGGATCCCAGCCATCACTTAAAATTACTCTTTCACCTACTGGAATTTAAACTCCCGTATCTTGATTGGTTATGTGGTAGAAGTTACAGTTCTGTACTTATTAAGCCAAAAGAATCCCAGAAACTGGTCACATAGAAGAGGAATCTTATACTTAAACCATAAATATAATTTATACATTAAGTAACTGCCTAAACAATCACAGACAAGCCCTAGCAAATACTTATAAATCAATACACTGAAAATTGAAAAGACTAGGCACTCTAAAATCCAAAACACTTTCATTTTTGCAACACCGATCCAAGCAGACATAAATCAAACAAATTTTGCACTGCTTCTGGAAAGCAATTATCCATGCCTCATGTTGGGCCGCCAATAATTTACGTGGTGGTGAAAGTCCAATTTCCCCACACACACAGAAACCACAGCTAACTCAGTTGGGCAAACTTCAGCCTGTTTAAGAAAATTATTTGCAAAGTTCCCTGGGTATCAGCCCTCAAGAACCAAGGGGTCCAGGATGGTTGGACTTATTTCAAACAGGAGCTCTTGAAGGCACAGGAACTGGCAGTTCCCATCAGCCAAAAGATGAGCCGGCGGGGAAGGCAACCAGCCTGGATGAGCAAGCAGATCCTGGAGGAACTAAGGGAAAAAAAGAGGCTGTATCACCTTTGGAAGGAGAAGGCTTCTCGAGGTATGTTTAAGGAAGCTTTTAGATAACGTAGGAAAAAAATTAGAGAGGCAAAGGCCCAGTTGGAAATGAAGCTGGCCACCTCTGTGAAAGATAACAAAAAGCATTTTTACAAATATGTTAATGCTAAAAAGAAGGGCAAGAAGAACCTGCACTCCTTATTGGACCTGGAGGGGAACACAGTGACTGAAGATGAGGAAAAGGCTGAGATCCTGAACACCACCTTTGCCTCAATTTTTAACAGCAAGGCAGGAGGAGTTCAGGACAAGTGGCCTCCTGATCTGGGTGATGGGGTCATGGAGCAGTGTAATGCCCTGGAAAGCCATGAGGAATTGGTTCGGGACCTGCTGAGCCACTTGGACACTCACAAGTCCATGGGGCCGGATGGGATCCATCCTAGGGTGCTGAGAGAGCTAGCAGATGAGCTGGCCAAGCTGCTCTCCATCATTTTCCTCCAGTCCTGGCTCACTGGTGAGGTCCCAGATGACTAGAAACTGGCCAGTGTGATACCCATCCACAAGAAGTGTCGGATGGAGGAAACTGGAAACTATAAGCCAGTCAGCCTGACCTCAGTGCCAGGGAAAATGATGGAGCAGATTATCCTGGCAGCAATAACTGAGCACCTGCAGGATGGCCAAGGGCTCAGGTCCAGCCAACATGGATTTAGGAAGGGCAAGTCCTGCCTGACCAACCTGATCTCCTTCGATGATCAGGTGACCCACCTGGTGGATGTGGGGAGGCCTGTGGATGTAGTCTAGCTGGACCTCAGCAAGGCCTTTGACACTGTCCCCTACAGCAAACTGCTGGCTAAGCTGTCAGCTTGTGGCTTGGACAGCAACACTCTGCACTGGGTAAGGAAGTGGCTGGAGGGCTGGGCCCAGAGAGTGGTGGGGAATGGTGCCACCCCCAGCTGGAGGCCAGTCACCAGTGGCATCCCCCAGGGATCAGTGCTAGGCCCCATCCTCTTCAATGTCTTTGTTGACGATCTGGATGAGGGAATTGAGACAGTCATCAGCAAATTTGCAGATGACACCAAGTTGGGAGCAGATGTTGGTCAGTTACAGGGTAGGAGGGCCCTTCAGAGGGACCTTGACCGACTGGACAGATGGGCGGAGTCCAATGGGATGACATTCAACAAGTCCAAGTGCCGGGTCCTGCACTTTGGCCACAGCAACCCCATGCAGAGCTACAGGCTGGGGTCAGAGTGGCTGGAGAGCTCCCAAACAGAGAGGGACCTGGAGGTGCTGATCAACAGCTGCCTGAACATGAGCCAGCAGTGTGCCCAGGTGGCCAAGAAGGCCAACGGCATCCTGGCCTGCATTAGGAATAGTGTGGCCAGCAAGAGCAGGGAGGTCATTGTGCCCCTGTACTCTGCATTGGTTAGGCCACACCTTGAGTCCTGTGTCCAGTTTAAGAAGGACATCGAGACACTTGAACGTGTCCAGAGAAGGGCAACAAGGCTGGGGAGAGGCCTTGAGCATAAGCCCTATGGGGAGAGGCTGAGGGAGCTGGGATTGTTTAGCCTGGAGAAGAGGAGGCTCAGGGGCAACCTCATTGCTCTCTACAACTACCTGAAGGGTGGTTGTAGCCAGGAAGGGGTTGGCCTCTTCTCTCTAGAAACCAGCACCTGAACAAGGGGACAGAGTCTCAAGCTGCGCCAGGGGAAATTTAGGCTCGAGATGAGGAGAAAGTTCTTCACCAAGAGAGTAGTTCGCCATTGGAATGGGCTCCCCGGGGAGGTGGTGGAGTCACCGTCCCTGGAGGTGTTCAAGAGGGGATTGGACGTGACACTTGGTGCCATGGTCTAGTCATGGGGTCTGTGGTGACAGGTTGGACTCGATGATCTTCAAGGTCTCTTCCAAGCTTAGTGATACTGTGATACTGTTGAGAAGCAAAAATGGAAGAGCTATATTTTACAAGCAGGATGAAGTGCAGTGAATATATACACAATATACAGTATTTACAATATATACAAAAATATACAGCAAAGAATGTAACACTGAAATCCTGCCCTCCTCCAGCAAGGAGGGTCCCCCCAAAACCCCCTTCTTTCCCTTCTTCCCTTTTTTCCCAAAGAGGGTTAGAGAGAGAGAAGTAATTATTAAGGAGGAAATTCTGTTAGTTAAAAGCATGTGGTAAGCAAAGAATTAGTTTCTTATCTCGTTAGCTTGTTAGCTCAAGGTAAACTCCATCCAGCACAGAGGAAAGACAGCAGCTGTTCAGGCAGACTGAAATAGAGAGAACTGACTGTAACACAAACTGAACTAAAACTAAAAATTTAAAGTTCCTTTCTACCAATCTACCAATAATTTTTTTTATAATATCTTTGTTTTCCTTATTACACCAAAACATTCAGCTAGAGTGTCCCAGTAACTGTCCCTTTCTTAAAGGCATAGCCTAAAATGGTCACAGGTTGTTAAGTCTGCAAAAGAGAAGGCTAAGGGGAGATCTTATTGCTGTCTACGGCTACCTGCAAGGAAGTTATAGTGAGGCTGATGTTGGTCTTGTCTCCCAAGTAACTAGCAATGGGACTAGAGGAAAAGGGTTTAAGTTGTGCCAGAAGAAGTTTAGATTAGACATTAGGAGAGTGGTGAGGCATTGGAACAAGCTGCCCAAAGAGGTGGTGGAGGTATTTAAGGAATGTATAGAAGTGGCACTTCAGGATATAGTGTAGTGATTGTTGTAGTTGGATTACAGTTGGGCTTGAGCATCTTAAATGTCTTTTTCAGCCCTAGTGATGCTATTATTCAGTGATTGTATGCCTTATTTCCGAGAACATAAATTGTATTACTCATAATTTATGATCATAAAATCATAGAATTATCAGGGTTGGAAGGGAGCTCAAGAATCATCTAGTTCCAACACCCCTGTAATGGGCAGGGACACCTCACACTTGATCAGGTTTCTCAGAGCCACATACAACCTGGCCTTAAAAACCTCCAGATGTGGGACTTCTACCACCTTCCTGGGCAACCTGTTCTGGTGCCTCACCACGCTCAAGGTGAAGAACTTCTTCCTAACGTGCAATCTCAATCTAAGCACTTCTAGTTTTGCTCCATATCTCCTAGTCCTATCACTACCCAACCTCCTAAAAAGTCCCTCACCAGCTTTCTTGTGTGCCCCATTAATATACTGGAAGGCCACAGCATCATCTCCTCAGAGCCTTTACTTCTCCAGACTGAATAGCCCTCACTCTCCTAGTCTGTCTCCACAGGAGAGATGCTCCGGCCCTCTGATCATCCTAATGGCCCATCTTTGAACAGATTCCAGCACATCCATATCTTTCTTGTAACAGGGGCTCCAGAATTGAATAGAATAGAATTAGCCAGGTTGGAAAATACTTCTGAGATCATCAAGTCCAACCTATCATCCAACCCTATATAATCAACTAAATCGTGGCACCAAGCACCCCATCCAGTCTCTTCCTGAACACTTCCAGTGATGGTGACTCCACCACCTCCCTGGGCAGCACATTCCAATGGCCAACCACTCTTTCTATGAAGAACTTCTTCCTAACATCCAGCCTAAATCTCCCCTGGCACAGCTTGAGACTGTGTCCTCTTGTTTGCATGCTGTTTGCCTGGGAGAAGAGACCAACCCCCACCTGGCTACAACCTCCCTTCAGGTAGTCGTAGACATCAATAAGGTCTCCCCTGAGCCTCCTCTTCTCCAGGCTAAGCAACCCCAGCTCCCTCAGCCTCTCCTCATAGGGCTTGTGGGGTCTCACCTGAGTGGAGTAGAGGGGAAGAATCACCTTCCTCAATCTGCTGGCTATGCTTCTTTTGATGCAGCTGTGGTGGTTTGAGCCTTAACTGGAAGTTAAGAGCTCAGGTGGGGGCAAGGCTGAGAATCTCTCCCCTGCTCCCCCCTCCTCCCTCCCAACAGAGAGGGTAGAAAAGGAAGGACCAAATCCACCAAACAATAGTTTGGAGTCAGCTTGGAAGTAGAGAGGTTGTCTTTAAACAATATATGTATATATAACTACAAGAGGAAAAGGTTCACAAGGGCAAGGAACAAGGATGGACAGGAGGTGGACAAAAACCAAGAGAATAATACAAAACCAGCCTTTCTCTAAGGAAGCGTGGAGGCAGCAGGGAGAAGGATCAGGTCCAACCACGTGGCAGAGGAGCAGGAGGGCAGCTGCAGTAGCTCTCATGCAGCAGAGGCAGGAGCCAGAAAAGGGGCCAACAGCTACGATGTCCTGCTTTTTATACCCTAGCTGGGCAGGGAGGGGGGGAGTGGAACAGACTCAGCTTCCCAGGGGAGAAACGCCCTGCAGGGAGTGCAAAGTACCTGCAAGCCCTCCACCCTGATCTTTTTTTTTTGTTTTAGAAAAGGGCGTTAACCCACCACAGCAGCCCAGGATACAATTGACTTTCTGGCCTGCTGCAAGTGTACACTAGTGGCTTGTATTTAACTTCTCATCAACCAGCACCCCCAAGTCCTTTTCTTCAGGGCTGCTCTCAAGCCAGTCACTGCTCAGCCTGTCTCAGTGTTTGTGATTGCCTCGGCAGGACCCTGCACTTGGTCTTGTTGAACCTCATGAGGTTGTCATCAGCCCACCTCTCCAGCGTGTCAATGTCCCTCTGGATGCATCCCTTCCCTCCAGTGTGTCTGTTGTACCACACAGCTTGGTGTCATTGTTGAACTTGCTGAGGGTGCACTCAATGCCACTATCCATGTTGACAATAAAGATGTTAAATGATTATCTTAACCTGGTGAACAGTAGTAGAAGTCTGATACTCTGCTTATCTTAAACTTTCACTATGCCATTCAGTCCTGCCACACTTAACAACTTACAGTTAAAATCAATCAGTGGTGCAGTACTTTGTGAAATATCTATAATTTTTCCTTCTTCAGGAAAATCCTCCACTGCAAATTCCTTTTGCAATGTGTTTATTACTTCATTCATTGATTTTTGTTGATGTAGAGAACATTATTCTTCAACTGACTACACAGTGGGCAGGTTCTGAAGAATATGGTACCCTACTCATTGTTCACCTTTAAAAAGCCTTCACATAGATGTCATAGTTCACAAGGTATGCTGATGTTTCTCATGAGAATTAACTTCCTCTAATTGCTTTTCTAATGCAGTTTTTCCCAATGTAAATAACCCTAGTCTACCACATCGAACTGCTACTGAGCAAGGCTTGACACTGTAAAAAAAGTTTGAGAGGTCTGTCTTAAAAAATGTCTTACATGATAACTTTGTAAATGAATTGTCAAGAATTTTCTGGAGATGCTAGCATTTAACAATTTTTCACACCTGGAGTACCTTAGTCCACTGAAATTTTAAATTAAAATGTACTTTATTTGAAGGATGAAATAGGAGTATATTGAATTGTATTTTATTCAGACTAATAACATTTTGAACAAAAGCAAACTTCTGACCCCCAAAAAATCAAATTTTGACAGTATGGATCATTTTCATTATCACATCCTGGTAATATACATGAAAGCCAGTCTAATTTTGTATATTAAAAAAAATATAATAACTGCTACTGGTTTATTTCCAAATACAATTCTCCATTAACACTTTAACATTTAAGCACTCATACAATCTGAAATATGATAAAAGAAAAATTAAACAAGTAACTCATAATATGACCTTGAGCTGATAAAACTTCTGTTTCTGTCTTTAGAGTGTGACTGTGCTTTCAGTTGTCAGTAAATAGTTTTATGGGAGTTCAAAAGAAAAAAAAACAGTCAACATCTTAAAGACTTGCCTTATATTTCATTTATAGTAGATACAAGATACATATCTGGCACAGCTTTTTATGTAAGTCATATATCATCCACATAAAAGCATAGTTGGCTTTTCATGTAACTATCAACATAAGAGGACATATCCAAGGTGAATTGGAAAATCTCTCTAGTCACACCAGTTTATACACTGTAGATGCTTTTTTTCAAGAACTGACAGGCCTAGTGAAGAGATAGGCATTTAAGTATATTCATCAAATCATTTTCCAAGGTATTCAAGGACATGAAATTGAGATAGGAGAATGCAAACCCCATGAATCTTCTTTTCTATAGGTAGTTAGTCTAACTGCTGCATGTTCTCATGTATCTGTTGGGGAGGAGGAAGGGAAAGAAAAAGAGCTAAAAATTAAAATAATGTAGAATGTGCTTTAAAAATAATAATATCAGGATCTACTCAGGGAAGTGTATCACCACTTCTCTTTACAACCTTAGTAACCTGTTAAATTAAATACAAATTTATTCAACATTGCCTTTAAGAAAGACAGGCTCTGAAGCACACAACATATTCATTGAAGAAAAATAAGCTATTATCGTGCTTTCTTAATTTTTTGACATATAATTCTGTTGATTCTTCATTGAATAGCAAAGGAATGCATTGCTTTTCTTCACATACAGCCATATCTCTTCACCAGAGAAAAAAAAGTAAGAAAAGGAAAAAAAAGAAAGGTATTCTGAAATATCTTTATCTGGGCATTAGGAATATATTTGTTTGATCTTAATTTTCCCTAAAGGTTCTATAGGAGGAAACAGCAGTCTCTCATGCTGCTTTTCTCAGAATCTTTAGGCCTCAGAACAGAATTTCTTTGCAGAATGAAGGAGCTGAGAAAGTTGATTCTATCTAGCTATCTATTGCTAGTGGAAAACATGGAATGGTAGTTTCTAAAAAAAAAAAAAAAAAAAGGAATGGACCCTACTTATTTCACAGCATGTACAAGCACATCTTCTGCCATAATGAACTATAAGCTATTCTATTTGAGTGTGAAAAAATATGTTCTTTCAGAATTGAAAAGTAAATAAATTCAGGATATTACATGATCTGTAAGTTTATTCAACACTTTGTTTATAAAACACTTTGAGGAATGGCTTTCCATAAAACAGTATTTTCTGCAACTCAAAACGTAATCTTTGATTTGATATCTATTAATAAGGAACATCTCAGCCAAGGTATCTAAAAGTCAAATTGAATTAGTACAAACATATGCAAATACAGGACCTCATTATTTATTAATGTTTTTGTGACTAAGATAAATGGAGGATGATTCTCTACTGGGAAGTGTTTTACTGCACAGGAATTCTAATTGTGTCTTTCAGCACAAAACTAGAATTGGATTTAGAACTTGGGAATCTGAAGTCTACCCTGCAGAGATCTATTTTTAGTTTACAGAAATTATTTGATCTAGTTAGCTTAAAAGTAAACACCTGCAAGAAGTTCATTGAATTTTCCCTTTGTTCCTGAATAATGATCTCCTTGTCAGGTTAACCTAGTTTTATATGACAGTGTAATATATTAATTGTTCCAGTGTGTATTTATCCTTGCAAGGCAAAAGGAATAAAGGAACTACTTCTCTTACTTTGCAATCTTAGATATCTCATTGACAGGGCTTTAAACTAGCTTCAAAGGGGGAAGGGGCTGGAACCAGTCCCCTCAGGCAGGAGTCGTGGGGTGATAAGCTAGAGGTGAAACCAGCAGCCCAGCTGCAGTGCATGTACACGAATGCACGAAGCATGGGTAACAAACAAGAGGAGCTAGAAGCCTTGTTGCAGCAGGAAAGTTATGATGGAGTTACCATCACAGAGACGTGGTGGGACGACTCACATGACTGGATCACTGCAATTGATGGCTACAGGCTCTTCAGGAGAGACAGGCAAGGAAGAAGGGGTGGAGGGGTGGCTATGTACATCAGGAGGCACTAGATGCCGTTGAGATGGAGATCAGGAATGATCGGGTTGAGTGCTTGTGGGTGAGAATTAGAGGGAAGATCAGGAGGGCAGACATCTTGGTTGGAGTCTGTTATAGACCACCCAACCAGGAGGAAGATGTTGATGAAGCATTCTATAGGCAGCTTAAGGCTGTCTCAAGATCACCTGAACTCGTTCTCATGGGCGACTTCAACCTGCCTGATATCTGCTGGGATCTCAACACAGCAGAGAGGAGGCAGTCTAGGAGGTTCCTGGAGTGCATGGAGGACAGCTTCTTATCCCAGGTGCTGCGCAAACCTACCAGGGGTAAGGCTATGCTTGATCTCCTCTTCAGCAATAGGGAAGGGCTGGTGGGTGATGTGGTGGTCGGAGGGTGTTTAGGCATCAGTGACCATGAGATAATTGAGTTTTCGGTATTCAGCCAAGCCAAGAGGGGTAGCAAGAAGACCTCCACTCTGGACTTCCAGAGGGCAGACTTCAGGTTACTCAAGGAACTAACTCAGAAGGTTCCTTGGGATACAGCCCTTAAAAATAAAGGGGTCCAGGAGAGCTGGACCTGCTTCAAGGAAGAGCTCTTGAAGGCACAGGAACAGGCTGTGTCAGTGTCCTGGAAGATGAGCCGCCAGGGCAGACGGTCAGCCTGGTTGGTCAATGAACTCTTAATAGAACTAAGGGTAAAAAAGAGGGTGTATCATCTCTGGAAGAAAGGGGAGGCAACCTATGGAATGTTTAGGGATGTTGCTAGGACATGCAGGAAGAAAATTAGGGAGGCAAAAGCCCATTTAGAACTTAGACTGGCCTCTGCTGTGAAGGACAACAAAAAGTCCTTCTATAAATACATCAATAGCAAGAAGAAGGGCAAGGACAACCTCCACTCCTTGGTTGACATGGAGGGGAACGTTGTAACAAAGGATGAGGAAAAGGCAGAGGTACTTAACACCTTCTTTGCCTCAATTTATCCTAGCATGGCAGAACGTCTTCCAGACAGCTGGCCTGCAGAGCTGGCAGAAGGAGCCAGGGAGCTGCATAGTTTCCCGCTGCTCCAGGAGGCAGTTACAGATATTCTCAGCTGATTGGACCCCCACAAGTCCATGGGACCAGATGGGATCCATCCTAGGGTGCTGAGAGAGCTGGCAGATGAGCTGGCCAAGCCACTCTCCATCATTTTTCAACAGTCCTGGCTCACTGGAGAGGTCCCAGAAGACTGGAAGCTGGCCAACATGGTGCCCATCCACAAGAAGGGCCAGTTGGAAGAGCCAGGGAATTATAGGCCTATCAGCCTGACCTCAGTGCCAGGCAAGATTATGGGACAGGTCATTTTGAGTGCAATCACGCAGAACTTCCAGGATGGCCAAGGGATCAGGCCCAGCCAGCATGGATTTAGGAAGGGCAGGTCCTGCCTGACCAACCTGATCTCCTTCTATGATCAGGTGACCCACCTGGTGGATGTGGGGAGGCCTGTGGATGTGGTCTACCTGGACCTCAGCAAGGCCTTTGACACCGTCCCCCACAGCAAACTCCTGGCCAAGCTGGCAGCCCATGGCTTGGATGGGAGCACACTGCACTGGCTTAGGAGCTGGCTGGAGGGCCAAGCCCAGAGAGTGGTGGTGAATGGTGCCACCTCCAGCTGGCGGCCAGTCACTAGTGGTGTCCCCCAGGGATCAGTGCTGGGCCCCATGCTCTTCAACGTCTTTATTGATGATCAGGATGAGGGCATTGAGTCCATCATCAGTAAATTTGCGGACGACACCAAGCTGGGGGCAGGCGTTGATCTGCTGGAGGGTAGAGAGGCTTTGCAGAGGGATCTCGACAGGCTGGACATATGGGCAGAATCCAACGGCATGAGATTGAACACATCCAAGTGCCGGGTTCTGCACATTGGCCACAACAACCCCATGCAGTGCTACAGGCTGGGGTCAGAATGGCTGGAGAGCGGCCAGGCAGAAAGGGACCTGGAGGTACTGGTTGATTGTAGGCTGAACATGAGCCTGCAGTGTGCCCAGGCAGCCAAGAGGGCCAATGGCATCCTGGCCTGCATCAGGAAGAGTGTGGCCAGCAGGAGCCGGGAGGTCATTCTGCCCCTGTACACTGCACTGGTTAGGCCACACCTTGAGTCCTGTGTCCAGTTCTGGGCCCCTCAGTTTAGGAAGGATGTTGTCTTGCTGGAGCATGTCCAGAGAAGGGCAACAAAGTTGTTGAGGGGTTTGGAACACAAGCCCTACGAGGAAAGGCTGAGGGAGCTGGGGTTGCTTAGCCTGGAGAAGAGGAGACTCAGGGGTGACCTTCTTGCTTTCTACAACTACCTGAAGGGAGGTTGTAGCCAGGCAGAGGTTGGTCTCTTCTCCCAGTGTGGTGGGCTGAGAAAGTTCCCTCCCCACACACAAGGAAAGAAACCACAGCTAGCTCAGTCGGAAAAGCAGATGAAAGCTATATTTACAGGCATAAATGGAATGCAATGAATATATACACAAATATACAATATTTACAACATATACAAAAATACACAGCAATGAACAAAATGCAGAAAAGCCTTTTCCCTCCAGCTGGCCAGGGGGGTTCCCTGAACCCCCCTCTCTCCCTCTCCACCTCCCGTTTTTTCCCAAAAAGGGTTAGAGAGAGAGAGAGAAAGGCAATTAAGGAAGAAAAATTCTATTAGCTCAAAAGCGCATGCAAGAATTAGTTTTCTTATCTGGTTAGCTCTGTTAACTCAAGGCCATTCCTGCTTCAGAAAGAGAGAAGCCATCCAGCCCACAGGACAGAGAAGCACAGACTGCACCCAGCCTGAACCCAGACCAGACTGAACTAACAGAACCCAAACTTAAAATTGCATTCTACAATCTACCAATAAAATTAGTTTAGACTATCTTGTTTTTGTTTAAATATCAAAAACATTCAACCAGAGTGTTCAGCAATTGTCTCTTTCTTAAAAGCATAGCCTCAACCGGTCACACCCAGGCAGCCAGTACCAGAACACGAGGACACAGTCTCAGGCTGCGCCAGGGCAGGTTTAGACTGGATGTTAGGAAGAAGTTCTCTACAGAGAGAGTGATTGCCCATTGGAATGGGCTGCCCGTGGAGGTGGTGGAGTCACCTTCATTGGAGGTGTTCAGGAAGAGGCTTGATGGGGTTCTTGGTGCCACAGTTTAGTTGTTTAGGTGGGTTGTATTGTATTGTATTGTATTTAGGTGGGTTGGATTGGTTGATGGGTTGGACGCGATGATCTTGAAGGTCTCTTCTAACCTGGTGGAATATTGTATTGTATTGTATATACCAGGATAATACTGCTCCCCAAAGTTGTCATATGGAATGAATGACTTAGTTGCTTTAAAACCCAGAAGTAATCCACACTTTGTGGAAAGCTTCCTTCATGTCCTGTGTTTAACCCTGTAGACTTTTCCTGCACCTTAAATATCTGGGTTTAGAATTCTAAAACTACAATATATGAAAGCTATATAAAATAATTATTGAACACTATCAATTTTTTGTGCTTTATAAGCAGCTCTATTTCTTATCTATAAACCCACTTTAATTTCTGTGGGGTCTACATCCCCACAGAAGTTTGTTCTGTGCAAACTGTTTCTCTGCTACCACAGAAGTTTGTCTCAAACAGGTGGTTTCTCTGTTCTCCTTTCTTCATATTCAAGCATCCACTGCAGTGTGCTCCTGGAACAGTATGTTCCAGTTCAGCAATCCTTGGGAGGCTGCACCTCACCTGTGCCAACTCAAGCTGTCGCTTCACCATGGAGCTCATGCAAAAAAAGGTGAAGCAATAGTCACCCAGAATACTAGGGTACTTGATATTTTGTGACTACAACAGTGCCCAATGCATCTGCACCATCATGAGAGCAGTGTGTGATCCACCCTGATTTGAGAACACCTTTATCAACCATGGATGGGCAGGAAATGAAGGGGAATTCAGGAGTAAAAGCAAGCACCACAAACTGTCTGTGTGAACCCACCACCAAGAAGACATCAACCATGTGGAATGTCTGGAACCTGCAGTGGTGATACTTGGATCCTCTTACCTCTGATCTTACCTCAATTTTTCTCTCCTTCTTCTCTCAGTCTCTCAAGTTTTCTCTCTCTCTGGCACATACTAGTTGATTGACTCAGTGACTTAAGAACCACTGTATGATCAAAGTGATCTGCACTAGTTTGTAATCGATCATTCTAGCCATTTTAGTGTCATTTTGCCTCACTCCTCAGGTGTTCCTAAAGAATCTCCTGCGAACCCTTCCTCTGAGATCAGGTTACAGCATTTAATTGGCAGCACAGACAGGATACCTTGAGGAGTGCAATAATCAAATGTCTCTCTCTCTCTCCTGGAGGGAGAACTGACCAAAGGCACACTCAGCGTTTTGTTTCCGTGTTTGTTTGTTTGTGGTTTTCTTTTTGGTTGGATGGTTTATTTGTATTTTTTTTTACCTTTTAAAAATTATTATTATTATTTGATGTCTCCCTATGAGAGCACAAAGGTGAACCTCCCAAAACCCCTTCCTCTGAGGACTGGTTGAACAATTTGTTATATATTCACTGTATTTGTTCCTCTCTCAGCAAACATTCAAAAGATACTGATGTTTGATACACATGCATGCGGAGAAATAACTGAAATAGCAAAACATGGTTAGTGAAAATTGGTTTATAAATAAATATTTTTGTGAGATTTTTGTTATCTGAAAATGTAAAATCAGGGGTTTGTACACTCCTAGTATATTCTTTAAGTGTTTTCTTAATTCCTGCTCTTCTGAAATGAACATTTGAATCCTGTGAAATAAAGAGAAAGTAACATTCTAATTTTATAGGTGAAAAGCTAATGCACAGAGTGATTCCTGACAAATATTTCTATTAATTCTAAGTACTCAAAAGAAGACTACTAGCAGCTAATTTCTCATAGGATTTAAGAGTGTACTTCCCCTTACACATTCCAAGGTAGCTTGCTTTCTCTGTGCGGCAAATGTGAACTTTCAGCACATCTAGAAATCAGGCTTTTCAGCCTCAACATAGACACCAAAAATATGAGAAAAATGCAATTATTGGCTATCTGTAAAAAGTCTGGTGTAAATTAATTGCTTATCATCTAAAACAAACTTCATATTAGCTGTCAAGATATCATCCAATATGTCAAGTCAGAATTCAACTGTCTTCTTAAAGATATCCTTCATTTTTCTTCCTGATATTCCTACTCCTATAAATCTAGAGATGATTCAATTACTTTGATGACTACCAATCCACTGTTGAACACAACACTGGAATTTTAATTAGAGTTATCTGGGTATTTCAGAAGTGTCAAAGTCCAGTAACTGACACAGTTTTACAGGTCTTCAGGTTGTGGTGGTTTGGCTCTGGCCTGGAGGCCAGATGTCCACCAAAGCTGCTCTATCACTCCCCCTCTTAAATGGACAGGGGGAGTGGGAAAAAAATATAACAAAAGCCAGTAATAGGATAGGAGCAATTTTAATAACAATAATAAGCAAACAGCAATAGACTGTGTGGAAGCAAAAAGCAGAGAGAGAGATGTCAGTCTCTACTTCCCATCAGCAGGACGGTGGTCAGTCTTGGGAAGCAGGGCTCTCTAAGCTTGGTGGTTACTTCGGAAGATAGACACCATGGATGAATCCCCACTTCTTTCTTTCGCTTCATTCTTGTATCTGAGCTGATGTCATATGGTATGGAATACCTCTTTGGCCAGTCTGGGTCAGCTGGCTCAGCCATGTCCCCTCCCAAGATCTTGCCCACCCCTCAATGTGCTCTTGGGGCAGGGAAATGTTGAAAGGACACAGTCTGGATACTTATTCAACAGTAGCTAAAACACTGCTGTGTTATCAACTACTGCTGTGAAACACAGCACTAGAAAGATGCTGTGAGAATTAACTCCAGCTCAGCCAAACCCAATACACAGGTGTTTCACTGGGCAGTGCTGTATAGACCCTGAAGTTTTTCTTTAATTATTTTTAAGATGATGTGTGTCCCCTTTATTCCTATATCTGCACTAATCCTTTCTTAAATTACATAACTCAAAAAATCCCTTTTTTAAAACTAGTCAATATCTATCTAAAAGGAAATTGAAGATTATGGAGTCTTTTTGGATGTTCACTGGAAATTCTAATATATAACAGAGTGAAATTATGAAAGATGACAGATCTTTCAGAGCCCTCAAACCAAGCCTGGACTGAGTCCATGAGCTAAACTGGTGAAAGATGAGGCCCTGCTTGAACTGTGGAGAGAGGAAAAGACATTTCTTCTACAATGTTCTCACTGCCAGCTCTAACTGAGAAAGGATGTCAGGAAAGGAATTTGTTGTCTTATTAGCAGGATCTAAATATATGGAACAAAAACAACTGGGTGAATGTGATATAAAATATTCCACTTTTGTTTAAAATTTGTAGGAGAAATAAAACATTTCCCCTGATATTAGATAATGTCCCTTAGCCGATGTCTTCAAGAGATTTTTACTAGAACACAGGAAAATGCTCTCTTAGATGAAATATTTTTAAAATACTCTAGGGGAAAAAAATGCAGGCATCTTTAAAATTATGGTTGCAAAGATTTATCAAAGTTAACAATGGAAGAGCTAAATTCTAAGATTTATCATCATGGCAGCTATCATGTTTCTCAAAAGCAGTTATAAACAATTAAATCTGCTGTTAAATTGCATAAACTTGTCACATATGATCACATATTTGGTATACATGCAAGCTTTACATAATGGGGGCAAAAACAATGCGTGATGAATTGACTGCAACCCCCATTTTCTGTTCCCCTGTGCTACTTGGTGGGAGAAGGCAAAGAAATCAGAAACAAAGTTGAACCCAGAAAGAAGGGAGAGGTGTGGAAAACTTGTTTTAAGATTTGGTTTAATTTCTCATTCTCCCATTCTTATTTTATTGGTAATAAATTAAGTTCATTTTGCCCAAGTCAGGTCTGTTTTGCCTATAATGTTAATTGGTGAGTTATCTCATCATTTCCTTATCTTGCCCCACAAACCTTTTGTCATATTTTCTCTCCTATTTTCTGATGAATGAGAGTGGCTTTGGTGGGCACATTGTGCCCAGCAAGAGTCAACCCGTCACGGCTGCTTTAAAATGTATCTAGCATCTGAATTCAACATTAAAATGTTTTTTAAGTTGTAGGCCAAAACCAAACAGATTTGTCCATTAAAACAAACAGATACAAATTCTTTACACTGCAACTATGTAGAAAGGTGTGCATCAAGGCTATACACAGCCACACACACTGTTTCTTTGAAAGGGTACACACAGCCACGCACAGTTTCTTTGAAGCTAATAAAGAGCAAAGCTTACCATGTTTCTCTATAAAGCCTACCTAAGGCATTTGACAGTCATAAGAATTCATGGCTGGATTTAGGAAACATGAAGCACTATTGAAAGAAAAACTCTGCCAAGTGCTAAAAGAACTCAAAATTAACTTCAAATGGTCGGTTATGTATAGATGAGTTTTGCTATAGTTGCTATCTACTAATTACTTTTTATAATATGCATGACTGAGGAATACTGGAATTTTTCACAAGATCTCACTATATGTAGCTTCAAACAGATTACTTGTTTGATCTTGTCCAGGAGAATGAATATAAAGTAGACTTTATTCAGGTCTTCATTAATCTCTGGGATCTATTCATATCAGTCACATGCAAGACCTACACTAAACAATTTCCTTAAGTAGATGTCAGCTTCCCCTTAAAAACATGACCCAGGTTTTGGACAACTGCCAAAGCTATACACAGCCCAGTGGAGACCCTGAGGTCAGTTAGCCTTCGATGAACAAAAAGTAAAGCATTGTCATAGACAGACTTTGCAAGTCCTTCTCTTTTCTCTCACAAAATTGAAAGTTGCAAGTCTCAAGATGGAGATTTAAAATTCATCCTCTTTCCACTGAGACCAGGTGACCAATTTAGAAATCATGAAAATGCAGGTATAATTCTATAGAAATCATAGTTTCCTGTACAAATAGCAATCCAGTCAATATGTGATTCTTTTCCATCTCCAGTGTTTAATAAAAAAAAAACCAAAACAACAAAAATACAACAAAAAACCCCAAACCATGACAAAACCCCAAACTTTATATTTGAAGAAGTTCAAATTCAAACTGTATTAATAAATACAGGTTTATTTCTATTTACGTTTTTATATATATGTGCATATGTGTATATCTATAGGTACATATCTTCAGTTCTGGTAAGCAAAGACCTCTTGTGCCAAAAGAGATTTGAGTGTTAATTTTTTCCAGAGATAGTGGATTTTCTCTATAGAATTTTTGTTTCCATCTACACAGCAAAGAATTGTGTCACACAGCTAGTATCTCTGAATAGATAAACTGTAACCCTGGCCTGCATAATTATAATGAAGTCTGATGGTTTTAATTGGGCCTAATAATTGGAATGAAAATTTACTTAGATTTCCTTTTTCTTGTTTTCTTTTGCATTGTTTTGTTTTCTCATTTTAATTTAATATCTTAATTATTAAGATAATTGCTCCTTGCTTAATGCTCACATCTGTCAACACCAATGGGCATTTTGTACCACTTTTTAAATTATTTTCATTTGTCTTCAAGAAACCATGTAGGTAGACACACACAAAAAGCTCCTTCAAATACAGCCATCTCACCCTCAAAAATGAATATGCTAAATAAAGCTTCCAGTCAGCTAAACTGAATATGAATAATTGAGGACCTCATTCAGACTCTTAGTAATAACATTCTGCTTAGCTGAGTAATTCTTCCTGACTCTATATATATCAAAAGCCACAAAACCCAAAAAGTCAAGTGCAGCTAACCCAGAGAGCCTGAGGTCATCCCCATCACTCAGTAATTCCAGTTCAGGGACAAGTCCAATAGAACAGAAGCTTCCTAAATCTTAAGCTCACCAATAGCCAGGTGTCCTTGAAGCAATGGAGTTTTAAAAATTCCACAATTTTATAGCAGTGGAAAAATATGTAGTGGGTTTTTTTAATTTGTTTTTGTTCCTTAGAAAAAGAGTAGTAAGATCAAAAAGATATTCAATTGACAATGATTCAGTCTGATCCTTCAAGGTCACCTGACTGTCCAGACTTTTTGTGTGGATCAGTTCTCTTCTAACTGTACATCTGGTTCTGTGATGCATTCTTAGTGTTGATTGGAGCTGTTCTGAAAGGGGAGGAAAATCCTAAAGACCTAATTGACATATATACAGTATCAACTCACTACACATATTGGGTTTGATGATTCTTAGAGATTTAAAAATAAAACTCCACCACCAAACAAACAGAAAAATAAAAAGGAAAAAAGCCCAGCATGCTTTCATTTCCAGTGGAGAACACTAGGAAATTTTTCTCATGTACAGCTGGCTGCTACCACTCTCCTGTACCAGGCTTCTGTTACAGGTGAATCTTCTCTCACACAAAAGTCAGACATGACAAACAGCCCACTGATTCTTCTACTGCTCTGATAAATTTTTCTTGGTTGGATAAGTGTGGTGAGATAACTGTAAAATAATTTTTTTCTGCCTGAAATACAAAGAGGGTCTTGGTTCCTTCATGTTAGAAAATAAGCATCTTGAATCAGTGTTTGATCACCCTCACAATACTAGTAGGGATTTTTTTTAATGTTTACTTGGAATGTCCTTCCTCATGGATAGGACTTCCTATCTGCAGCTTTTGTCATTTTGCTCTCCAGCTGTTATTCTACATAAATATGATAATCATTTTTCCTATCCTTTTTCAAGGATAGTCTTTTTCAGAACACTCATTTCCATCAAAAATCTGTATATCAACTCTTTATCTCAGAGGGTTGTTTTGTGTTATTTTCCTTCTTATCTTTGTGGAGATGAGGGAAGGGGGTGTGTTTATGAGAGGGGGGTGTGTTTATGAGAGTGGGCTGTGTTAACCCAGGACAACTGGGCAGACTTTTCCAATGCTAGGCAATCATTTTTGGAAAGAAATATTTTTTTCTAATATCCAATCTAAACCTCCTGTGACACAACTTGAGTCTGTTTCCTGTTGTTCTGTCACATGTTACTTGGGAAAAGTGACTAATACCCACCTCACTATAACCTCCTGCCAGGCAGTTGTAAAGAGTGATAAATTCTGCTCTTAGTTGCCTTTTCCCCAAGCTAAACAGCTCCAGTTCCCTCAGCTGCTCCTCATAAGACTTATGATCTAAATCTTTCACCACATGTCCTTCTCTGGACACACTCCAGCAGATCAATGTAATTTCTGCACTACTCACCAGCTCTGAGTACACAGGGACAATCACTGTGCTAGTCCTGATGGCCAAAATATTCCTGATAGAGGCCAGGATGCTATTGGCCTTCTTGGTTATGTGGGTACACTGCTAGCTCACATTCAAGAAGGGCTGCTTTAAATACATCAATAGTTAAAGGAACACTAGGGAAAGAGTGGGTCCACTATTAATTGAGGTGGGAGACACTGTGACAGATGATGTAGAGATGGTGGAATTACTGAATGCCTTCTTTTCCTCAGTCTTTACTGCTAAGACCAGCCCTCAGGAATCTCAGACACTGTCTCCCATAATATCCTCATAGGCAAACTCAATAAAAGTGCATTAGATGATTGCACTCTGAGGTGGATCGGTAACTGGCTTAACAACAGGGTTTGGAGAGAAGCTTGCAGCCAGTGGTGTTCCTCAGGAATCAGTACTGGGTCCAGTTTTGTTCAAAATCTTCATCAGTGACCTGGATTAAAGGATAGAGTATACCCTCAGCAAGTTCGCTGATGATACAAACCTGGTGGGGGAGTGGGTTCCAGGCAGCACCCACAGCGATGAGGGTGGAATTCAAGCAGGGAGCTAGGGAGCACCCAGGTCAAGAGCTCCTGCTTGCAGCAGCAACAAGCCCATGAGACTGATGACTGCCTTCATGGCAGCTCACATTCGTTGCTCTCCCCTTGGAGTGGCTGCAGGGGAGTGGTTAATCGACCTTCTTCTCTTACTGGCTGGCGATACTTATTAGGGTAGCGCAGCTGACCCTTATCTCATCTATTGGAGTTACTTGTTAAGCCATCAACAGGTGGCTCCCATTTCATCTCTCCTTGCAGTTTCTCACCTCCAATCATTCAGTCCAGGGGACACAGTCCCCCACAATTCCCCCTTTTTGTTTTTCTTCCTTTAATATTTGCCAGTTAAAACTTATTTCTTCATCCTTTTTTCCTCTTCTCACGTTATTGATCA
This sequence comes from Colaptes auratus, assembly GCA_015227895.2. Classification (NCBI taxonomy): domain Eukaryota; kingdom Metazoa; phylum Chordata; class Aves; order Piciformes; family Picidae; genus Colaptes; species Colaptes auratus. Next base: position 49,562,795 of record CM037631.1, read on the forward strand.
TTTTTCAGACATATTCTTTATCTTTTTTCTCATTCCTGATCACTTTTCAGACATTCCACCTGGGCTCCAAGCTCCCTTGTCTTCATTAATTTCATTATCAGTTGTGCCTTCAAGAGGTGATTCTTCCTTTACTATGATTGCTGAGCTGTCTTCTTTCCTCCACCCTTTGCAAGTTTTCTGCACTGATGGCATTCTAGTTTCTTAATTTCTTCCCTTTTTTTTCCTTCCTGTATATCTCTCTTAGCTACACTGGAATCTAGTCCCAGTGGCTCACCTGCCTCACCTGGACAGGTGTCCCAGAAGTTGCTCCTTGGAAAGCTCACTGCATTTGTCTGTTCTTTCTTTTAGGTGATTTGTCAACTGTTCAACCTCTCTGTTCTGATACTTGCTGACAGGCTAAGTCTTTGTCCTTTACTAATTATTGGACCATCATATTCCCAGTGACTCACTTGCGTCACCCAGACAAATATCAAAACTCTGGTTCTAGACCTCTTAGCTACACTGGAAACTAGTCCCAGTGGCTCACCTGCCTCACCCGGACAGATGTCCCATAGCTACACTGGAATCTGGTCCCAGTGGCTCATTGCCCAGACCCTCTAGAGCCATCAGCATAGATAAAGGCCATCTTTGCACAGAGTGCTCATGCCATCCACTTCACATCATTTGGCTCATGAGCTTCCAAGTTTCACTGGGCTGTTAACATCTCCTGGTCCTTTTCATGAGAAGCTTGTGCCTTCCCCTTCTTCTAAATCAATATCTACTTTGTGTAATAATGCCTATTCCTCAACTTCAAATTCACCTGTCAGTTGTGCAATCCACTATTCAAACAGTACCTCTGACTGGCACTTCAGTAGCTCAATCTCTTCCTGGGATTGAAGCTGCTGCTTTGATTCTTGCTCCAGAAGGGCTGTTTACACACTTTAAAGTCTACTTCAGAGGTTGATGCAGAAACATACATGTTTAAACCATCTTTATGAGCTTCTTCTATTTCAACAAGGCTTTAAGCTTTCACATACAAACAACAGCTATCTTAATCTTCAAATTATTTTGGAAAAACATTCAATAAACGTTTAGCCTCCAGCTCACCAATTTTTTGTCCGAAGCTCAGCTATAAGAGACAGAACTTGCTGCTCATGCTTCTCCTGTAACTACTGACTTTGGAGTCCCAGCTCATCAATGTGTTTCTTTTTCTAGCTTTCAAAGTGCATTCTACTTGCGGACCAAGGGTGGCTTTTTCCATATGCCTTTTGTAAATTCTGCTTCTTTTTTCCCTTTCTCCGCCTTTTCATTTCACTTAATTTCCCTTTCTCCGCCATTTCATTTCACTTAATTTCCCTTTCTCCGCCTTTTCATTTCACTTAATTTCCCTTTCTCCGCCTTTTCATTTCACTTAATTTCCCTTTCTCCGCCTTTTCATTTCACTTAATTTCCCTTTCTCTGCCTTTTCATTTCACTTAATTTCCTTTTTTTCTTCTTTTCATTTCACTTAATTCCCTTCTTTTTTTCTTCTTTTCATTTTCATTTAATTTCCTTTTTTCTTCATGTTCTGCTCTGTTTGGCAGCTCTACACACAACAGTGATAACTTCTGCTTGAATTCTCTGGTCCTCACATCACATCGGGGTCACCATTTGTCGCAGTAGGGTTCCGGGCAGCACCCACAGCGATGAGGGTGGAATTCAAGCAGGGAGCTAGGGAGCGCCCAGGTCAAGAGCTCCTGCTTGCAGCAGCAGCAAGCCCATGAGACTGATGACTGCCTTCATGGCAGCTCACATTCGTTGCTCTCCCCTTGGAGTGGCTGCAGGGGAGTGGTTAATCGACCTTCTTCTCTTACTGGCTGGTGATACTTATTAGGGTAGTGCAGCTGACCCTTATCTCATCTATTGGAGTTACTTGTTAAGCCATCAACAGGTGGCTCCCATTTCATCTCTCCTTGCAGTTTCTCACCTCCAATCATTCAGTCCAGGGGACACAGTCCCCCACAGGGGTTTGCTGACACACTGGAATTCTGTGCTGCCATTCAATGAGATCTGGACAGGCTGAAGAGCCAGGTGAAGGAAAACTTCAATAAGTTCAACAAGGACAAGCACAGAGTTCTGCACCTGGGGAGAAATAACACCAGGCACGGGTACAGACTAGGGGTTGTCCTGCTGGAAAGCAGCCTCATGGAGAAAGGCCTGGGAATCCTAGTGGACAGCAATTTATCCACTGGGAGAGCAATGTGCCCTGTGGCTAAGAAGAAAAACAGCATCCTGTGGTGAATTAAGAAAAGTAGGTCCAGGGGTTCTAGGGAGGTTCTCCTCCCCCTCTACTCTGCCCTGGTAAGACCACACCTGGAATACTGTGTCCAGTTTTGGGCTCCCCAATTCAAGAAAGACAGATCTTCTGGAGAGAGTCCAACTGAGAGCTACAAGGATGACTGCAGTATTTGAACATCTCTCCTGTGAAGAAAGAGAGAAATGGGGTTGTTTAGTCTTGAGAAGAGAAGGTTGAGAGGGGATCTTATCAACATCTATAAATATCTGAGGAGTGGGTGTCAAGACAAAAGTGTTAGTCTCTTTTGGATGGTGCCCAGCGATACAACAAGGAACAACAAGTACAAGTGAGAACGTAGGAGGTTCCACATCAACATGAGGAGACACTTCTTTAGGGCAAGGGTGATGGAGTACTGAAACAGGCTGCCCAGGGAAGTTGTAGAGTCTCCTTCTCTTGAGACTTTCAAAACCCACCTGGACGTGTTCCTCTGTGGCCTGCCCTAGGTGATTCTGTTTGGCAGAGACATTGGACTCAATGATATCTGGAGGTCCCTTTCAACCTCTAACATTCTGTGATTCTGTGATAATGAAAGATTTCTAAGGTTACATTAACAAATTTAAAAGCAATGAGTACTATAGACAGTAATAGATACTGATCTTGTTAATAACTTCTCAAGAAAAGTAATCAGAATTATTTTAGCAGTTACTATAGACATTTTTTCTACAGATAGCTATTACCAGATGAGAACAAACACTTTCAGATCAGAAAGATTTACAAATACATGTACATCTTAAAAACAACAGTAAACAAAATTCAGTTACTGCTTTGTGGTGGGTTGAAATTACCCCCCAACTAATTTGGAGAAACTACTCCCCAAAACAAATTCCCAGAAACTACCCCGCAAAATAAATTGGCAGTTTGGCGTGTGTCTCGGTCCAGAGAGGGAAAGACAATCAGTTCTTTTGAATATTCCCATGTTGTGAAATGAGAGGCACAAACAAGGCCAAAATATCAACTATTTATTACATAAATAAATTTGAAGGATCAGAAGGGGAGAGAGAGAAAATAGAGAGGGGAGAGAGAGAGAGAGAGAGAGAAGAGGAAAAGAATTATTTTACCACACCCCTCACACACACACACCCCCCCCAAGACAGTTTGAGTCTGTGAAGGAAAGGTGCTGCAGGAGATGTTTGGTCTGTAAAGAAAAGGTGCTGAGGCTTTGGCTGTAGAAGAGATGTGGTCCTCTGGGCAACCTCTTCAGCTCCATGAGCTGCAGCAGGCAGAACCTAAGACACGGAGAGAGGGTTCTGCTTCTTCCAGGCTCCATGGTGATGTCTCTGTCATTTTTCCTCTCCTGGTACTCTCTCCGTTTTTCTTCAGAGCAGCATTGCCTCGGGCTTTTCCTTCTCTCATGTTTTCCTTCTCAGCAGCATTGTCCTTCTCCTGTGTTTTTCTTCATCTGTGTTTTCCTTCTCCTGAGCCAGTAGTTGCTCAAGTCTTTTATACAGTTTTTAGTCCTTAGGTATGTGTCCAAGTATTGTCCCCCAGGAAATCAGGGGCCCAGTGGCAAATGTCTCACGATCCTGCCTTTCTGGGGTACCTGATGGGTGGAGATGATCTTATCTTATGCATATTCCTGAAGGTACCAATAACAGTGGCTTCGGCCCATTGTTGTCAGGCCGGCTGTGGTCCGGTGAGTAATCATTATCTTTGCACCTTCCCAAGAGTCATTCCAGTGGTTCTGCCCAATACACATAGGCTATTGTGTGGGCAAGCAGCAAAGGTGATTTATCTTTGTTGAGTCACATCAGAAGAGACAAGATTTTAGTCGCTCACAGGATGGAAGCAAATGAATCTATATTTACAAGCAAACTACAATCTAGAAATATGAAATGCAATGAATATGTACAAAATGGTCACAAGTGACGTGGAAAAGGCTGAGGTTCTCAATGACTACCTCAGTCTTCACTGCAAGGGCCTCTAGCCACACTCCTGGTGTCATGGAAGACAATGGCAGGGACAGGGAGGAAGAACTGCCCATCATAAATGAAGCTCAGGTTCGTGATCACCTGAAGAACCTGTAAGTGTTCAAGTCACAATACAATACAATACAATAAATCCAGGTTGGAAGAGACCTTCAAGATCATCGTGTCCAACCTATCAACCAATCCAACCCAATGGGCAATCACTCTCTCTGTATAGAACTTCCTCCTAACATCCAGTCTAAACCTCCCCTGGTGCAGCCTGAGACTGTGTCCTCTTGTTCTGGTGTTGCCTGCCTGGGAAAAGAGACCAACCTCTGCCTGTCTACAATCTCCCTTCAGGTAGTTGTAGAGAGCAATAAGGTCACCTCTTCTCCAGCCTAAGCAACCCCAGCTCCCTCAGCCTCTGACGGGATATACCCAGGGGTACTGAGAAAACTGGCAGATGAGGTTGATAAACCCCTCTCTATTATATTCCAAAAGTCATGATGGCAGTCTGGGGAAGTCTCCACAGACTGGAAGAGGGGAAACATTGCTCCCATTTTCAAAAAGGGTAAGAAGGAAGAACCAGGGAACTACAGGCCAGTCAGTCTCACCTCTGTGCCCAGAAAGATCATGGAGCAGATCCTCCTGCAGGCACTACTGACTCAGAAGAATAGTGAAGAGGTGATTGGGATCAGTCAGCATGGCTTTGCCAAGGGCAAATCCTGCCTGACAAACCTGGTGGCCTTCTATGAACAGGTCAACTGATGTCATTTACCTGGACCTGAGCAAATACTTCAACACTGTCCCACACCACATCCTGGTCTCCAAACTGGTGAATTGTGGCCAGCAGGTCAAGGGAGGTGATTCTCCCCCTCTACTCAGCTCTGGTGACACCCCACCTGGAGTACTGCATTCAGTTCTGGATCCCCTATTACAAGAGGGATCTGGAGGTGCTGGAACGTGTCCAGAGAAGGGCCATGAGGATGATCAGAGGGCTGGAGCACCTCTCCTATGAGGACAGACTGAAGGATTTGGGGCTGTTCAGTTTGGAGAACAGAAGGCTCAGAGGTGACCTCATTGTGGCCTTCCAGTATCTGAAGGGGGCCTACAAGAAGGCTGGGGAGGGACTTCTCAGGCTATCAGGTAGTGATAGGACTAGGGGGAATGGAATGAAGTTGGAGGTAGGAAGATTCAGACTGGATGTGAGGAAGAGGTTCTTCACCGTGAGAGTGGTGAAGCCCTGGAATGGGTTGTCCAGGGAGGTGGTTGAGGCCCCATCCCTGAAAGTGTTTAAGCCCAGGCTGGATGAGGCTCTGGCCAGCCTGATCTAGTGTGGGGTGTCCCTGCCCATGGCAGGGGGGTTGGAACTAGGTGATCCTGGTGGTCCCTTCCAACCCTGACTGATTCTATGAAAATATACAATATATGCAAAATATTCACAATGTATAAACAGCACAATATCCTCAGACTGGCCCTAGACAGCTCCAGGGGACATATTCACCTCCTCCCCCACTCTCTCCCTCCTTCCTGTTACCTCACACAGTAGTCAAAACAGAAACACCCTGGCAAGGCCATGAGAAGAGAGAGAGGGAAATTGCAAGCAGAAGTGACAGGAGAAGAAAAGAGAGAGAACTGTTTATACCTCTGCTCTATATTCCCGTTAGTGACCCAATGAATTATGAAGACCTTATCCTGATATTTTTTTTTTACATCCAATAGCAATTTACTTTACTTTCAGTCTTTGCAGTCAGGGACTAGGATAAAGTTCCCATAACAGGCTTTCAATAATAGAGTAACTTCACCATTAAAAATTTCCTAGATTCCTCAATTTCTAATGGGGTTAATTTTCTTAGTGGAAAGTAACATGTAATTGAAGTATGACTACTTAATTGTAGTTCCAAGATGAATTCAGACCTTTTACATTTCACATTGGATAGAAATGGATGATAGGTGGTATACCCATTGACAGATAGAATCAGTATCTAATTACGTACAGCACATTACACAGAATCACAGAATGACATTTCAGCAATTCTATATGGATGAGAACCTGAAGCATTTCTTTCTGAGAGAATCTCAAGGGTAGGAATTACATCTGTTAGTCATTTGCATGCTTGTTTTATAAAGATTGTCCTTTATTTACCCTGATAACATTTTTATTAGTTTTCCTTGAGGTCTGTTATCTGAAAACTGCACTTAACCTCATAACTATTACAATCGTGTTTCTAAAATCAGTCTAGTGAAATGTATCTACTCTGTGCACAACTACCTATACATTTTACAGAGTAATGTCATCAAAGTTTGTATTTTGAACCTTGACTTATTGATATAGAAGTAATTTGCTGAAGAGAAAACCATCTGTACAACATTAATATTAGTGTAGTTTGTGCAACTTACAGCATGTGTCCAAGCCACCAGAGTCATGAAAATGATACAGCAGTGAGAGCAAAATCTGGTGCAGACAAACCTCTGACATATTTCCATCTTCTTTGGAGGGATTTTTGTCTTTTGCTACATTGTTTTCCAGGTTCAGATCAAGTAGTTTAAAATCAGATCATAAATCCCTTCATATACTACTTGTCCAGAAGTGACATCAGTACAGAAATAGCCTGAAATACAATTTTCCAGATAGGATCCAAAACCCACACAGAGATTTAGTATGATGATCTTGGAAAGTCTTTCTTTTTTCACAATTCGGAGAAATTTCATCCCTCATTGATATATAAATACTTTGTTCTAAAAACAAACAAACAAACAACAACAGCAAACCACCAAAACCAATAAAATAGACCAGGAAAAAACAAACTCCCCACAAACAACCAAACTTTTGTGATAATTGTTTTGATAAATTTTGGAGAGTATCAATTTCTATCTGCTCAGAAATTCTGATGTTGTAGTTCAAAAAATTGATAGAATTGTTCCACAGAACAGTGTGGTGGGTTTAAATTATTCCCCAAAATAAAATTGCCAGATCAGCTGAGTTTAAAGCAAAGGAAGCTATATTTACAAGCAAAATTACAATCTAAAATATGAAATACAATGAATATGTACAGTATACACAATATTTACAAGTATTTACAATTTATAAATAACACAAGAATTCCCCTGGACAAAACCAGGGAGTTACCAACAGCTTTCTCCTCTTCGCCCTTCATCCTTGTACACAGGACAAGAGACAGAGAAGAGCAGAGAGTAGCTGCTGGTACTAAGTCACAACAAGAATGCATTCAAGGTGAGCATCAGCTAAGCAAAAGCACCAGCTAGCATCTGCCAGAGAAAAGAAACTGAAAAAGGAAAGATCTAGTTGACACAACTAACTTTAAGTTATTTTTCAGACCAATGGGATTTTTTAGACCTTATCATTAATTTCCCTTTTACATCCAATAGTAATTTATTTACATTCTACTCAAGATTTCAGGAAAATTTCCTAGGTAGAGCCTAAAACTGCCACATCTATCATGGATGTTATTACCAGTTTTACTCTTTTTCTGTCAAGTATTTCAAGAAACCAGGGTTTTCCATTAGAATAGAAAGGTTGGAAGAGACCTTCAAGATCATTGCGTCCAACTTATCATCCAACACCACTTAATCAAGTAAACCAAGCAACCAAGCACCCTATCAAGTCTCCTCCTGAACACCTCCAGTGGTGGTGACTCCACCACCTCCCTGGACAGCCCATTCCAATGGGCAATCACTCTCTCTGTGCAGAACTCCCTCCTAACCTCCAGCCTAAACGTCCCCTGGCACAGCTTGGGACTGTGTCCTCTTGTTCTGGTGCTGGTTGCCTGGGAGAAGAGACCATCCTCTGCTGGCTACAACCTTCCTTCAGGTAGTTGTAGAGAGCAAGAAGGTCTCCGCTGAGTCTCCTTCTTCTCCAGGCTAAGCAACCCCAGCTCCCTCAGTCTCTCCTCATAGGGCTTGTGTTCCAAGCCCCTCACCAACTTTGGTGCCCTTCTCTGGACGCATTCCAGCAAGTAAAATCCTTCCTAAACTGAGGGGGCCAGAACTGGACACAGTACTCGAGGGGTGGCCTAACCAGTGCAGTGTGCAGGGGCAGAATGACCTAATGACCTCCCTGCTCCTGCTGGCCACACTGTTCCTGACTGTGACTGGTTTAGGGTGTGCCTTTAAGGAAGGGACAACTGCTGGGATACTGTGGCTGAATGTTTTTGATATTTAAATGACAACAAGATAAGGTCTAAACTAATTTCATTGGTAGATTGGTAGAATGCAACTTTAAGTTTAAGATCTGTCAGTTCAGTCTGGGTTCAGTCTGGGTTCAGTCTGTACTTTTCCCTCTGTTCGTGTGGGCCTGTTTCTCCATCTGAAGCAACAGCTTTGCCAGACAGGAGCAACCTTGAATTAACAAAGCTAACCAGATAAGAAAACTAATTCTTGCATATGCTTTGAGCTAACAGAATTTTTCTCCTTAATTGCCTTTCTCTCTCTCTCTAACCCTTTTTGGGAAAAAAGGGAGGTAGGGAGAGAGGGAGAGGGGTTCAGGGAACCCCCCTGGCCAGCTGGAGGGAAAAAGCTCTTCTGTATTAAGTTCATTGCTGTGTATTTCTGTGTATATTGTAAATACTGTATATTTGTGTACATATTCATTGCATTCCATTTATGCATGTAAATATAGCTTATTTCATTTGCTTTTCCAACTGAGTTAGCTGTGGTTTCTTTGTGTGTGTGGGAGAACTTTCTCACCCTACCACACTGACGCAGGCCAGGATGCCATTGGCCCTCCTGGCTGCCTGGGCACACTGCAGGCTCATGTTCAGCCTACCATCGACCAGCATCCCTTGATCCTATAGTGAAACTGTCTTTGTGGCAACTAGTCAGGGAGAGGGAAAGCACACAGATAGCCAGTCCCTTGAAGTGTTCCATAAAACTGATGAAAATTTTCTATATGCATACATGTGAAAAAAAAACACAAAGCTATGGAAAAGAAATTTCTTAAGATGAATTAAGTACAGCTCTTTTTCCCTGCAACATGTTCCCCTTGAGAACAAACAAACAGAAAAGACAAAAAAGTGTCGGGGAGCGGCGAGGGAAGACAGCAGCAATCAATGTGATTGATAAGCACGCTTCAACTTTATTGCCCGGATACACAGCTTCTATAGCATCTCAGCTAAATATGCACAAGCGTCACTATTCTATTGGTCTCTGACTGAAGGCAACATTATAATATCCAGCCCACCTGCAATTAGGTCTGTGTACAATATCAAAGGCTCTGTGTACATTCCAAGAAAACTCCCTTCTTACTAGCTCTTCCTTTCCCATCCAATTATCTTACCTAGCTGTCCCTTTCCCATCCAGTTATCTTACAAACACACAGCTGCGAGAACAGCTACGAGGCCATAGTGACCTTGCTGCTTCAGCAAGGCAGCTAACTATGAGCGGTAAACAACAAGATGGAGCAAGGCCTACATATTCTGCTCAAGCAGCTGTTCCACAGAGACATGTCCCTTAGATTTAAGCCATTCTACAACAATTCCCCCCTTTTTCTTTTGTACAAGAAAAGCTCGAGATGTTATATCATTTACACTTCTCATAATACATCCATATGCAATATGCAAAACAAGCAATATCAACAGAACAATTCCAATCCAGCGTAAACCTTCTTTAAGCAGACCTAATAACCAAGGAGACATATTTCCAAAGCAAGATTGAAACCATTGATCTAAAGGATTTATATTTTTAACAATTGATTGAGTATGATTTTCCAACCAAGCAATCCTTTTATAAATTGATTGACTACCATCAGACAAATTAAAACAACACATACCTTCAAAATCCTCACAGCCATGACCATTAGCTAAAAGCAAAAAATCAACAGCAGCTCTATTCTGTAAATATGCATGCCTTAAACTATTTTGATCTAAAAGCTAAACTATTTTGATCTAAAATTTCAGTAGTAACATTAGCCTGTTTAGCTGACCAACAAGATAACTTGCTGTGTTTGTAGCTACCAGTGTCCTGCTTTAGTTACACGGTGCAGGCACAGCGCTGTTTTGCTACACTGATAGCAACTTTTGCACTTATGCTGAGCATGGCCTACCACCATGTCAGGCTCTAAGCCTACACTGCCAGATTGCTCACACTGCTCGTCACCGGCATTGCCACAAATTCCCCTTTTTGTTTTTGTGAGCAATCTGCTCATGGGAGTTGTTCTCATCCCATACAAGATACTCTTGCATACACAGAAGCAAGCGAGTTAAAGCTAAGCTGTACAGCAAAAGTCCTGCAGCGCAGCATGTCTAACAGACTGATATAACCCATACAAGGCACAATGCTTAAGTTCAGCTAGTTAGAATGTTCTAACAGAGTTGGCATAAAATGTGGTCAAAAATAGCAAACATTGTAAAGAACTCAGGTCATAATAGTTCTGATCTCCACATTCCACTCTTCTTATTGACAGAGAAGACCTGATTATGCCTAAACGCAATACACACAGAGATTAAAGCACAAATGCAATTCTTAGCACTGTCTTTTACAATCTGCTTTAGTGGTATGTTGCATCTTTATTTTCTCTAGGATGGTCAAAAATCGTGAATTGTTTAATGGTAGCAAGATTTCTTTAATCTGTAAAGGTAGATCTGGCCAGGCTCTAGCTTCACAGACAGAAAACTTGCAGGCAAACAGCAAGAGCAAAATGGCTTAATTGCTTTACCCAATAGAAAATTACACATAATAATGTGTTTTTGCTCATCCTAGTAATACTGATCTCTTAATGTTCACACAACAGTTAAGCAGTCATGACACTCAGTTATAAATCAGATACTTTCTGTTGACATCTTGGATTATTGCGACAGGTGTTGAGGTCAGCGCTAGGCAGCCCTGCTGACCGTCACTTCATGACAGCTGTGCCACGTTCGCGCTGTCTTGTGGTGAGAGGGTTGCAGCACTTTGCAAAGTTTATGTTTCTAGGTGTTGACATGAACTAACTATTTCTTGTTGGTACCATTAAAAAACTTCTTTGCTATGGGGTGTTCTCTCTTTCCCCCCTTTTTCCCTTTTTTTTTTCCTTTCTTTTTTTTCCCTTTTTTTTCCTTTTTTTTTTTTTTCCCTTTTTGGCATGCATGTGTTTGTTGCAGTCTCCAACCTGAAATAAAAATGCATGTTGCGTTATAATGAATTTTGATTTTCCCTGTAAGTGCCTAATATTATAACAAACTGGTGAGATAACATCTAAGTTCATATGAACATTTTCTCTGATCACACAACAATCAACCAACCATAATATTCAGTCCAAATTCACATGGTGCTGTGATACATTCTTCTGATCGATGCTTTTGATGCCAGATTATCGTAACAGTTATTGTGATCGATGTTCAACTTCATGGGAAATGCTGTTTCCTCATAGTCTTGATTGTTCTACACATTAGCTAAGGAATACCTTTTAAAATTAATAGCTATTTACTACAAACCTTAACTATATTACTATTTACTACAAACCTTAACTATATTACATGGAGCTCCTTTGAAATGCCTAGGCACACAACTAAGAAGGTTCGAACCATAACAAATCTGACAATGTGAACTCATTACTAATTCCTTATACCTTTTTCCTTTATCTTTTTTCCTTTAGCCTTTTTCCTTTATCTTTTTTCCTTTATCCTTCAATATTTTTTTTTCCTCCTTTTATCCTTTTATTCGGTTTTTTTTTCTTTTATCCTCTTTTCCTTTTAACCTCTTTCCAGGGTCTACTATGTTTCTTGGCTGCCTTATCATCATCTATAGCGTTTAGCCACAAATCTTGACCAAACTTCTTCCACTCGCCCCGTTCAAAAATCTCATTAGGATCTTTAAAATATCCTAACAATTCAGCATAGTCAAACAACGGTCTCAACACCTTCTGAACATCTAGCTTACAACCTCGCTTTTCTAAAAAGCATGTCATTAAATCATACGTGGCCTGCCTATCCATTTTCTCAGCCTTAATACCTGTGCGCACAGTCCCAATAGCAGTCTGGCTCACCACGTCTTCGGCTCCTCAGGTCGTCCTTATCCTGCGACCTCCGGTACTGCTATCCCGGGCCGGCTTCTTGCCCACGTCACCGAACGAATCCCTGCGTCCCCGCGGAACGCTGCTATGGACGTTTTCCAAAGCTTTATCCTGTTCGGGCTCCAAGTCCTTATACCTTGCTACAATTACTATGTACTAAGTACCTGTAAATACCAAATGCTTACTATTCATTATGCTTACTAGGAAAACTTAACAAAACTCTAAATAACCAAACTCTGAAAGACATTACAATCAGAAATTATGAAATTAGCACTGTTGCTTTAAATCAGAACAGACCTTTGGTAGACTAGTCGTACCAGAAAAGAGACGAGGGGGGGCAAGGTGTGCAGTAGTTGCAATTGTTTCTGCGGTAAGGGTCCTAACAACTTGCAGCCTATCATGCCTGAGCGACCACTGCTCCAACCATACTGCATTAGCTGTTTTCCATTTTAATTTGAGGGTTGGTTGCTGACCAGTAGCCGCCACAGAAAAGGAACAGAAACAAGTTTTGCTCCTAGCTAACTTAAGGTGTCTCAACCCAATAGAGTAACTGGAAGGGTTAACACCTACGGTCTTACAGTGATTGATTTGCCGTCGTAACAGCTAATTGCACTGGCTCTTTGCTGACCCAGGTTGTTTGGATACATTTAAAACCCTTTAAACCTTTTAAACTCAAGACCATTCCATTTATGACGAGATACAATAGTGACATCAGCTCCCGATAGTCACAATCTGTTCCAGTTTTCCCTTAGCCTTCTTATCCTCAAATCCTGTTAAAAGTTTTAAGCACTCAGGGCTCAGATGGTATTAGCTGAACAATTTCTGTCCCAACAAGAGTACTAACAGGAGGGGTAATGCTATAGAGCATAACTTTCTTAGCCCAATCATAATCAGAATCTATTAAACCAGGAATTATAAGGATGCCCTGTCTAGAGGTAGACGATCTGCCAATGAAGAGAGCACAGGGTTGGTGACCCAGAGGACCGTGTTGATGGGACTCGACAACAACATTTTGTAGACTCAAGAATGACCTATTGGTAAAATGCTGAGAACCTGTTTAGCTTTTTCGTTAGCATTGTCAAATGCCAGAATAATACCACAGGAGATGCATGTACAGGAAAATCTACAGATTCCCTTCTATTACTGCATTTCTCACAATACCTTTCCAGCGGCGCAGCGGGACAGTTCCCCGTCCCTCCCACCTCCCGATCCCTTACACTATCGTCCCTTCGGAATTCGATTGTAGCCTCCGTCGTAGTGATGTTTTCTGCTGACAATGTCTGGGGCGTAGGAGGCGGGGGGATGGTGAGGTGATCGCTGGTGCTGGCCGCCGCCGTGCCGCCTCCACGGGGACGGCCGCTGGGGCCGCTGCCGTGGCTGCTGCCGTGGGGGCCACCGCGGGGGCCGCTACAGTCCGCGCTGCCGGTGTCAGTGGTGCGTCGGTCGGTGCTGCCTCGGTTGGAGCCGTCGGTGCCCGTGGGGGCCGTCGGGGCTCGCGGAAGGGGTGCGGTTGTAAGAATGCCGTAACCGCGAGCCTCCAAGCGCTCCATTTTTCTAAGAGGGACTGTGAAACAAAGTTGGCACTGTTTGATTTCTCAGCGTCGGTGTTATCTCTTCCGAATCCGAGCTGTCGTTGGCGATATTAGGAGATGTTGATGAATGGGATCAAACACGCTAAACCACAAGTTTCGCTGCCTTTTTATCGCTTCCTCCCTGCTGGGATGGTGGCTGGTGTTTAGCACCTCATCCCACAGCTGGGCTCCAGTTTGTCCCGTGCTTCGGTAGTAAAAGCTTCGGTTGCTCTGGGGATAAAATCATGATTCCGGGCCCATGCTAATAGCCCTTTCAAAATCCCAGTAATCTCAGCAATACCTCTCACGGAGAGGATAGTTAGTCCGTTCAAAATGCCAGAATTGTCAGGAATCCCTCTCTCGGAGAGGACAGTTTGGAGGGCGTTTAGCACAGCTCTTCTGTTTCACGGAGTGCTTCGCCGTGCCTCTCCCTGGCCGCTTTTGCAGCTTTACGGCACTTTTGTCACCATCTATGACCAAGTCCCACAGTTTGTTTCCATATTCTCTCCAATACATCAACACTAAACACATCTTCTGACGACTTGAAAAAACCATTCTCCCTACCAAACTGCAATAAACGTTCAGGATGCTTCTTTAAATCCACATCCTCTACACTGCGTTTCTCAAGGAAACTTAAAAATAAGTTAAGGGCTACTTCGCTTTCCATCCCTTAGTGCAGCCTTCAAAAACCCGTGGAAGTCGAGTAGCAGCCCTTACCCGGACGGCGAGCTTAATTCCAATTCAGGAAACCCAGCTCAGGCACGGTACGAACTCCCTACGCCAGCGTTGAGTCGCACTTTTGCCCCTCGATTCGCTGCTAATCGATGCTTTTCCGGGCTCGCCACCACCCCGACCGCAAGAAGGTCTCCGCAGGCCTCCTATCCCGCGTCGGGGGTTCTCTCCCTTACCCCACTGGATCGTCCGCTGTTCGGGCGCCAGATGTCGGGGAGCGGCGAGGGAAGACAGCAGCAATCAATGTGATTGATAAGCACGCTTCAACTTTATTGCCCGGATACACAGCTTCTATAGCATCTCAGCTAAATATGCACAAGCGTCACTATTCTATTGGTCTCTGACTGAAGGCAACATTATAATATCCAGCCCACCTGCAATTAGGTCTGTGTACAATATCAAAGGCTCTGTGTACATTCCAAGAAAACTCCCTTCTTACTAGCTCTTCCTTTCCCATCCAATTATCTTACCTAGCTGTCCCTTTCCCATCCAGTTATCTTACAAACACACAGCTGCGAGAACAGCTACGAGGCCATAGTGACCTTGCTGCTTCAGCAAGGCAGCTAACTATGAGCGGTAAACAACAAGATGGAGCAAGGCCTACATATTCTGCTCAAGCAGCTGTTCCACAGAGACATGTCCCTTAGATTTAAGCCATTCTACAACAAAAAAGAATGTTTTTATTTAAACGAGGAGATAGAATACAATAGAATAAACCGGGTTGGAAGAGACCTTCAAGATCATTGTGTCCAACTTGTCATCCAATACCACCTAATCAACTAAAGCATGCAACCAAACATCCTATCAAGTCTCCTCCTGAACACCTCCAATGATGGTGACTCCACCACCTCCTCAGGCAGCCCATTCCAATGGGCAATCACTCTCTCTGTATAGAACTTCCTCCTAACATCCAGTTTGAACCTCCCCTGGTGCAGCTTGAGACTGTGTCCTCTTGTTTTGGTGCTGGTTGCCTGGGAGAAGAGACCAGCCCCCACCTGGTGACAACCTCCCGTCCTGTAGTTGGAAAGAGCAAGAAGGTCTCCCCCGAGTCTCCTCTTCTCCAGGTTAAGCAACCCCAGCTCCCACAGTCTCTCCTCATAGGGCTTGTGATCCAAACCCCTCAACAACTTTGTTGACCTTCTCTGGACATCTCCAGCAAGACAACATCCTTCCTAAACTGAGGGGTCCAGAACTGGACACAGGACTCAAGGTGTCAAGTGCAGTGTAGAGGGGCAGAATGAACTACCTGCTCCTGATGGCCACACTGTTCCTGATGCAGGCCAGGATGCCATTGGCCTTCTTGGCTGCCTGGGCACACTGCAGGCTCATGTTCAGCCTACCATCGACCAGCACCCCCAGGTCCTTCTCTGCCTGGCTGCTCTCCAGCCACTCTGACCCCAGCCTGTAGCACTGCATGGGGTTGCTATGGTCAATGTGCAGAACCCGGCACTTGGATGTGTTCAATCTCATGTTGTTAGATTCTGCCCATCTGTCTAACCTGTGGAGGTCCCTCTGCAAAACCTCTCTACCCTCCAGCGCAGATCAACTCCTGACCCCAGCTTGGTGTCGCCTGCAAATTTACTGATGATAGACTCAATGCCCTCATCCAGATCATCAATGAAGATGTTGAAGAGCATGGGGCCCAGCACTGATCCTTGGGGCACACCACTAGTGACTGGCTGCCAGCTGGATGTGGCACCATTCACCACCACCCTCTGGGCTCGGCCCTCCAGACAGTTCCTAACCCAACGCAGAGTGCTTCCATCCAAGCCATGGGCTGACAGCTTGGCCAGGAGTTTGCTGTAGGGGACAGTGTCAAAGGCCTTGTTGAAGTCCAGGTAGACTACATCCACAGCCTTCCCCACATCTGCCAGGTGGGTCACCTGATCATCGAAGGAGATCAGGTTGGTCAGGCAGGATCTGCCCTTCCTAAAGCCATGCTGGCTGGGCCTGATCTCTTGGCCATCTTGTAAGTGCTGTGTGATTGCACTCAAGATGACCTGTTCCATAATCTTGATAAATTAATGTCTTTCAGAACAACAGCAAAAAAAAAACAAAAAACATGAAATTAAATATGAAAAGATAGGGGGTTTTGCTGGACACCATCTTGAACTCTTAAGACATTTGCACAAACGGCAAGTACTAGACTCCTCTCTTTCATTCTTCTCTTGTTGTAGTTGTGTGATTTCCCATCTGTTACTGAATTACGCTAAGAAATAAACTCTATTTCTATTACTCTGAGTTTAGATGAAATATATATTAGAGTAGCTAAAAAGAAACTCCAAACAAGAAACCAACAGCAAAAATGAATGCTTAATGCCAGAATATTGCTGCTTCTTAAGACTTCTCAGACTCTGCATAATTGTGAACATACTTTTTCCCCTATTCCTGTTATTCCTAGCTCTATGGAAATCCCACAGTTTACCTTGCTGTTATGAACTCTGTGGATTTAACTCTGTGTCTCTTTCATAGAACTGAAGAGTCTTCCTTTGCAATAGGTTAACTTTTTCCCTAACAAAAACAAAAACCAAAGTGTAAATAAAATATTCTCTTCCCACACTGTGTTATCTCATCTAAGAAATATTCATCCCCAGAACATGGTAGACTGAATTAATCTACTGGGCCAATGGAATAAGGACGACTGTGTAGTCATATCTTGGAAAGAACTTGTCAGTAATATGAATTCACTGCACACTGCATCTAAAATCTATATTGTTTAAACAAAAAGACATCAAGTTACCAACCAACTACCACCACCAAAAACCAGTTGAAAAAACAATTCCCAGAAGTATTTATTTGAAATATTGTGAAATGTACACTCCAGTTATGTGAAATTTATGTTACAGGAAAAAAATGGGAGATGTATGAGATAGTTTTCAGCTATTATATACTCTTTAACACTTTTTTCCACTTTGTAAAGTTTTGTTATTAACACACTTTCCATTTTCACAGAGGTCACTCTTTTTTGAAGGCACTATAAAACTAACTTTATTGTTCTTAATTATATAGTACACATACATGCATGCAACACACACACATATATATATATGAATAAAATTAGACAAAATAAAACCAATGTTGTTCTTAAAGACAGACATAATTTATATCCAAGCTGTACTAGAAATTTATTCTGGATCCTTGCTCAGAAAAGCCCTCCCTCAAATTTATTTTATTAGTATTTTGGTAGGTAAGTTGGTTTAAAAGTTGCATTTTGCAAGATTAAATGTAGACTCAGGTCTTAGATTCCTAATACCAATGGACAGTGTTTTCCTAATTCTGACCAGATATCTATTTTTGTCGCACTTACAAAAGAAAAAGGATTAAAAAAGGATTATTCATAAAAGCCTACCTATATACTCTCAGACCAGATACAATGGTCACCCACCTTCTGATATTGCAGGTAAAATGACTAATTATCTTTCAGACAGCTTCTACCAACAACTGAAAAGGTCTTTTTAATCTTAAAATTCTTTTAGGCTTACAGATGTTTTTATCTAAGACAGTAAATTAATGGTCCCTTTATTGTCAATGGAGGGAAAAATACACTCCCAGAGCACATTCGTATCATTGTCCTTAAGGGAAAAAAGACTCAAAAATGCTCCCAATCAGACAATGGGGTGGGAGTCAGCAGGTCTGGTTTTTCAGGAAATTGCCCACGTTGCCCAGGCTTGTCTTAACATGCTCTGGGATCTAAGTGGGCCAGGTGTGTGTGCCTTTGGCCATGTTTGGGGAAAACTCTTTTTATAGGTTAAAGTGTCAGGTTCTGTGTCTTAATCTTTGTTGTCACTGGCCATCATTGTCTTGGGAAATCTATAAATACCTGCCCAAAGAACCAGTGCCTTGCCTTGTAATTGTCCCAACTCTGGGAGAAGTCACAAGCCTTGCTTGCAATTTGGAATCCAAGATGTGCTTCAGTTTACCCAGACAGACTGCAAGACCCCTCACTATAAGTGTTGTAAAGCCCAGAAGCAGACAGACATGTCCTTCTGGGCTGAGAGACGAACCCCAGGAGGAGCCGAGTCCCCAGGACAGTTTTGTTTTATTGGAAGAAGCAACAAGCACTGCTGAGAAGATTACAGCTGAAGAACCTCTCCAAATAGGCAAAGCTACAAAGCCGGCAAGCCCTGCAAGCCTTGGCAGCAACCGAGCCTTTGGAGATAAACCCTGTATGTGCTACAGAAACAAGCTGCAGAAGCTGACAGAAAGTGAAACGGTGTTCCTGCAGCTTTCATGTGGTCGACGCCATTTGTATTTTGTTTACTTTCCCATGTGTGCTGTGTGGTACCACGAGCAGTGAGTAATTGCAAAATCTGATTTTTATAAGCATCTGTTAAAGGTCTGTTGCCCTAGAGAATTCTAGAGTTCCCTCACTGCCTTGTAGGCAATCTCTGGCATGTTGCGGATGCTCTTCTCTTTTTTCTTTACACTATAAATTACTGCTTGTTGTTTATGGATTTTTGCTCATATTGTTTAAATTGTTACATGTTCCTGCTGGTGAGATATCTATTCACAACTGAATATTTTGAACCAGGAAATAGGTTTTATAAATATTTTCCACCTGATTTTTAAAATTAATAAAGTTATTTATATTTTTATTAATTGTTTGCCTAGTGTGAGAAACGAGCTCACTGCTGAAATTTATAACCAGTTTATTATAAAATAAAGGCAACACAGCGCTGGGCACATAGCGAATTTGCTAGAGGCGCACTGTAACAACATGAGTTGAACTTATATAGATGGCAAACATACATATTGATATATTAAAACGTACATATTCATATATTCCCCAGCACGCTCCCACCCCTCCCCATCAGGACTGAAACAAAACCTGCACTTTTGACCTGGCCAGTCTTTAGACATGTTGGCGCCTCCCCTTTCTCTCACAATACAGACCATAACCAACCAATCGGCCCAACGATCGAGCCCCAGGTCCCCAGTAATTCCCCTTGCGAAAGCCAAATATTAAAACCAATTTCTCACACCTAGTAAATATTAATAACCTCCATATGTTCATAACAATAATCTTTCGTCCATTAGCCTTAGAAAGTGATAAATCATGTCTTAAATTTGTCTATTTTTCTCCTGGAACTAGAATTCTAGCTCAGAATTTAGATTCTATATTATAATTATACAAAGTTAGGGGGATAGATAATAATTTAAAAAATCATTTCTCATTAGCATATGTGTGAAAACATATCTCAAAATGACAATACAAAAAGATTTAGTCTATAAGAGCCTGAAGATGGTGAACAAAAATTAATTGAATTGAAAAGCAAGTAACTGGAGGTTTAGCCCTACCTTGAATTTACATTTACATTGAGGAGAGGCTGAGGGAGCTGGGATTGTTTAGCCTGGAGAAGAGGAGGCTCAGGGGTGACCTCATTGCTCTCTACAACTACCTGAAAGGTGGTTGTAGCCAGGAAGGGGTTGGCCTCTTCTCTCTAGCAACTAGCACCAGAACAAGGGGACACAGTCTCAGGCTGCACCAGGGGAAGTTTAGGCTCGAGGTGAGGAGAAAGTTCTTCACCAAGAGAGTAGTTTGCCATTGGAATGGGCTGCTCAGGGAGGTGGTGGAGTCACCGTCCCTGGAGGTGTTCAAGAGGGGATTGGACATGGCACTTGGTGCCATGGTCTAGTCATGAGGTCTGTGGTGACAGGTTGGACTCAATGATCTTCCAACCTTAGTGATACTGTGATACTGTTATCTGTGAAGTGATATGATACTCTCAGATTTTGCCCCAGCCAGTTCATTGTGAGAAGGAACTATTGCAAGTGTTTTCCCCCTGCTTAGAGAATAGACGTCTCAATTAAGCCTTCTTCCTTACAGTCTTCTCACCTCCTCTCATGGATAGGAAAAAAAAATTAAAAAAGCATAGCCGCATAGCCTCAGTTTAATCTTATTACTTCAGGACTAATCCCAGTGTAGTCTGAGAATTCTACTTTAGTTCAAGAGTGTTGTGGGTTAATGCCCATTCTGGAAAACAAGGTGGAGGGCTTGCTAGTGCTTAGCCCTCGCTGAAGAGATTTTCCCCCTGGGAAACTGAGTCTGTTCCACTCCCTCCTCTCTGCCTAGTTAGGTTATAAAAGGGAAGGCATTGGAGTCATTAGGTCTCCTTTTGGCTCCTGCTTCTCCTGGATGAGAGCTACTGTAGCTGCCCTCCTGCTCCTCTGCCACATGGTCAGGCCTGATCCTTCTCCCTGCTGCCACCACACCTATTCAGAGAAAAACTGGTTTTGTATTCTTCCTCTGTGTCCCCCTCCCATCCATCCTTGTTTCTTGCCCTTGTGAACCTTACCTGTTATTTTTATATATATATATATATATAAACTATATATATATATAATTTATATATATATATATAAACTATATATATATATAGTTTTGTTTTGTTTAAAGAAAAACTGTTTACCTCTCTACTTCCAAGATGACTCCAAATTATTGTTTGGTGGATTTGCTCCTTTCCTTTTTTTTTTTTTTTTTTAACCTATCTGCTGGGAGGGAGGAGTGTGGAGTGGGGGAGAGATTCTCAGCCTTGCCCCCATCTGAGCTCTTAACTCCCAGTTAAGGCTTAAACCACACAAAGAGATATTTATATGAAATGTTTGGACTGAAAAAAAGCCCCAAACAAACAAACAAAAAGGCAGTCTCCAAACCAAATTGTTGTAGAATCATTGCATTTATTTTCACCAAATGCCTTTTCTCAAGTAACTAAGAATAACTTCCAATTAAAACTGTTCCTCCACTCCTTTTACGCTTGTCTTTGCCTTTTTTTTTTTTTTTTTTCCCTGCATAGTCTTGCCTGGAGATACAAAGACCCAATGCTCTTCAACATCTTTATTGATGATCTGGATGAGGGCATCGAGTCCATCATCAGTAAATTTGTGGATGACACCAAGCTGGGGGCAGGAGTTGATCTGCTGGAGGGTAGAGAAGTTTTGCAGAGGGACCTCGACAGGCTGGACCAATGGGCAGAATCCAACGGCATGAGATTGAACACATCCAAGTGCCGGGTTCTGCACATTGGCCACAACAACCCCATGCAGTGCTACAGGCTGGGGTCAGAGTGGCTGGAGAGCAGCCAGGCAAAGAGGGACCTGGGGGTACTGGTTGATGGTAGGCTGAACATGAGCCTGCAGTGTGCCCAGGCAGCCAAGAAGGCCAATGGCATCCTGGCCTGCATCAGGAACAGTGTGGCCAGCAGGAGCAGGGAGGTCATTCTGCCCCTGCACACTGCACTGGTTATGCCGCACCTCGAGTACTGTGTCCAGTTCTGGGCCCCTCAGTTTAGGAAGGATGTTGACTTGCTGCAACGTGTCCAGAGAAGGGCAACGAAGTTGTTGAGGGGTTTGGAACACAATCCCTATGAGGAAATGCTGAGGGAGCTGGGGTTGCTTAGCCTGAAGAAGAGGAGACTCAGGGGTGACCTTCTTGCTCTCTACAACTACCTGAGGGGAGATTGTAGCCAGGCAGAGGTTGGTCTCTTCTCCCAGGCAGGCAGCACCAGAACAAGAGGACACAGTCTCCGGCTGTGCCAGGGCTGGTTTAGGTGGGATGTTAGGAAGAAGTTCTGTACAGAGAGAGTGACTGCCCATTGGAATCAGCTGCCCGTGGAGGTGGTGGAGTCACCTTCATTGGAGGTGTTCAGGAGGAGACTTGATGGGGTACTTGGTTGCATGGTTTAATTGTTTAGGTGGGTTGGATTGGTTGATGGGTTGGACGCAATGATCTTGAAGGTCTCTTTCAACCTGGTGTATTGTATTGTATTTAACACTCAGAGCAAGAGTTTTAACATACAGTGTTATATACACACTTTCTCAGTGCTAGGAACTCTCATGGTATCAGAAAAGTGCATGAAGAAGCTTCCTGAGTTCAGAAATTCAATTCAATAATTTAATTTGATGGTCCAAATATGTCAATCTCTTACTAAATTTGAGTAAGCATTCCTTGAATTCTTAGAAAATTGTAGAAAAATTTAAAAATTCTGGAAGTCTGTATTTAATAGTGCTAGTAACTCTTGATCTAACAGCCTTTTTCATCTGATGATGTATGCTAATAATAGGGGTTTACCAACATAGTAAGGGGAATTTTTTTTTATGAGGTTGCATGGTTTCAGTAGTGTTTTTCATTACTTTATTTTCTTCCTATTTGCTGTTTTCAGTTAATGAACTCAACATTGCATATGGCTGATACATGGTGTCATTTGCCTCATTAATTGCACCTCTATACCCTTTATGTTGAGCACAATGCTACTTTGTAAGCAAACATAAGTGAAACTCTGCAGCTTTTGACAAAGATATCTGAGAAGTGATCTGACATTTTATTCACTACCTTTCAGTGTAAGGATTTCACAGAGTGACTCACTAAATATTTCTGGCAGTACATGTGAAGTAAAATCCTTTGACAGCCTTTGACTCTGAGATATAAAAGGTGCAGGAACTCATATGTGTACTGTGCTACACTGAATTTTTAAACACTGTATTCCAGCTGAACAATTTTTCTAATTGGCTGATATTCAACCAAGTGCTGCAGTAAGATATTTGATCCCTTTTGTGTATGTGCACACATATCTTTTCTTACATTGCCAAAAACTATGAGATACCAAAATAAAGAAATGGTAAAGAAAAACAAGGAAAAATCCCTATTGCTGAAAAAAAAAGACAGAGGTGGTAGAGTCATGGCCCCTGAAGGTGTTGTAGAAACATGTGGACATGACACTTCAGGACATGGTTTAATGGCTGTGGTGGTCTTATGCTGACAGTTGGATTGATGATCTTAGAGGCCTTTTGCAACTGAAGCAGCTCTATGAACTCTATGAACAAAGAAAGAACCACAAACAAACAGAACAAACAAAAATACTGCTTAAAGCTTATGTGTGTTGATATAGAGGATGTGAAGCAAAGTAAGTCATCAAACACAACCAACCAACCATGAAGAAAAACAAGCAAACCAGTAAAACACAAACCTCAGAGGAGACCTGAAATGAGCATAAAAGAAAGCAGCTAAAGATTAAATTACTTAAAAACTTGGACTCAGACCAAGACAGGCAGAACTGCTTGAAAATCCACTTATTAAAAGCTGTTGCCTCTGGTGTAGGTACAAAAGAAAATTTTGTTTCAGCAATTACTCTAATAGAGATCCACAGAGACAATCCTGTCTAATATAGGGAGAGAGAGAGCTGGAACATGAACCAGAGGACTGTTCTTTGCCCTGGCCCTGAGATGCAGCTAAAAGTGTTCAAAACCAGAAATCTGTGTTGCTGTACTTATTTTCATTTGCTACTCAGTGTAAGCATAATTACAATCACTTTTCTCCAAGAAAAAGAGAGAAACCCAAAAGTTAGAAGAAAAAGAAGACAAAAACTTTGTTGACTTGAAACTCAACATTTCCCTTCTGTAGAGCAACTACTCAGGCAAATGTAGTAGTTAAATGTTGTGGTGTGCAATTAGACTGTTCTGATCACCCTGCTCTCCTGCACAGTGATGGTTGGAGAGAAAAAAAAAACAAGAGAGTTTTCCTGTCTCATCTGGATGTCCATATCTGGCAGTTTGCAAGCTGGATATGTCATTAAGGACTATGAAAGAAAAAAATCCCTAAGTGATTTTGGTGAAGGAGCACTCCATCTCTCATGCCATGTCATACCAGGTTTTCATGACTCTGTACTAAGAGCCTACCCACTGCGAATAAATGAATGGCATTGAATTCTGGTACATCTGAATAGGTATGGGATAAGTGGAATATTTCTGCTTTAAGAGACAGTTACTGTGTAAATTGAAGTACTGACAGTGAGGCTACTGCTGTAAAGCATGTTTATAGTAACGCGGGAGAATGGGGTGGTGGAAAAGGTGTGTCATAGCAGTTAGCAGAATTAGCTGCATAGAGGCAACAGTTACATTTTGTATATCAATCATCTAATTAAAAAGCTTTAAATGTTACAGGTATGTTTACCAGAAATATGGCTTCCACTTTGAGAAGAGTGTACAAGATTTCACAGTGTAGGAAAGCACATCGCTTCTGGTTCATGATCTTTTTTTGCTAGGTTTTGGGTTGTTTTGTCCAATTCTGACTTCCTATTTTCTGTCTTTGAAATTATGTTTAGCATTATTTAGGGAAACATACCTTGTTGTGTCTTAAATCTCTGTCCTTAATTACACCATTCTTCCTGATTCATACCTTTTTCTTAACATCTACAGTGGACAATAAAGGAATTAACATTTATCTCATTTTCAGTTTCTACTTTTACAAAGTCTCTTTGAAAAGAAATAGCTGGAAATCAATCCTTTCCCTATATTTCTCATAAACTACCAGCAATCCATCAAAAACTTGCCTGCTGAAATTGCACTCTACAAAGTGTGTGTGTGAAATAATAACAATTCTATCTCTTCTGTCTCTGTGTTTTAGAATTACACACAATTTTAGAATACTTTTAAAATTTTGACAAGCTCTTCTGCATTTTTCCTGATATTTGAATTGACCTTGCTACTTGGTTCCAAAAAAAACCCCTTGTCCTGAAATCCAGCACCATATTATTCTAATACTAATTTTGTCTGTCTTGGTAGGAGCCCAAACATTTGGCAGAAGAAATTCTTTCTCTCAAACTGCCACTGGCAGATCAGCCTGATTCTTCAAGAGGTATATATAAGATGGCCACAATTGTTTCTTGGACTAGAGCGGGGAAAAAACACAAAACATCTTCAAATTTTTGTACCTCCTCCTAGTCTTGTCCATCACCAAGCCAATATGAGTCAGAATCTATGTCGCTTCTTTTTACCTTATAGCATTTCTAGGTTCAACCACAAATCTTACTTTTCATGCATTAGTTTCCTAAATCTTCTTAAGCTTGTTTCACCATTGTCTCTAATCTTAAGGACAGTCAAGTAAATAAAATAAAATAATGCAACTAAGCCATTCATCCCAGTAAACAACAACTCTTAATTTAGTTCTTTAGTACTAACTCTGATTTATTAATATCTCAATCATTCTACCTTTGTCTCTTCAGAAGACATTTTGTGTCCCTTGTACTTCATACACACTAAGAATGAACTTAGTTACTTAACTCATAATTTCTTGTTTAATATCCACAATAATAGATCTAGTCAACCATGAACCCACCACTCCTTGGTTAATCTTAAAATATTAGGTTATTGAAGAGAGCTTCTTACTGAAGAAATTGTATTTAAACAGTTGTATAGTTAGGATCTTTAGTAGTCTAGACCTTACAAGTCCTATATCTAAATTTAGGTTGAGACCAGTTCACTGATTCTGATTGCATTGATTACATTTTCATTATCTAAAATGAATTTTTTCAGCATCAGTTGTCACCTTCATTCCATAAATCCTGAAAGACTCACAAAGACACTTGAATGTTAAACTCCCATTTTTCTGGTTTTGCTGGGAGAGAATCCCAGACCAGCCATGTGCTGCAGGCCTTTAGCAGTTCTAAGTCAGCCAGGACATGTGACTTGATTTGACTCATAGATGTATCCCATACCATAAGCATCACACTCAGTATAAAGGAGAAAGGTAATTAAATTTTCAGTATTCAGTCAAGCTAAGAGGGGCAGCAAGAAGACCTCCACTCTGGACTTCCAGAGAGCAGACTTCAGATTACTCAAGGAACTAACTCAGAAGGTTCCTTGGGATACAGCCCTTAAAAATAAAGGGGTCCAGGAGAGCTGGACCTACTTCAAGGAAGAACTCTTGAAGGTGCAGGAACAGGCTGTGCCAGTGTGCTGGAAGATGAGCCGCCAGGGCAGACGGCCCGCCTGGATGGGTAATGAACTTCTAAAAGAACTAAGGGAAAAAAAGAGGGTGTATCATCTTTGGAAGAAAGGGGAGGCAACCCATGGAATGTTTAAGGATGGTGCTAGGTCTTGTAGGAAGAAAATTAGGGATGCAAAAGCCCATTTAGAACTTAGACTGGCCTCTGCTGTGAAGGACAACAAAAAGTCCTCCTATAAATATATTAATAGCAAGAGGAAGGGCAAGGACAACCTCCACTCCTTGGTGAACATGGAGGGGGATGTTGTAACAAAGGATGAGGAAAAGCCAGAGGTACTTAACACCATCTTTGCCTCAATTTTTCCTAGCAAGAAAGAACGTCTTCCAGACAGCTGGCCTGCAGAGCTGGCAGAAGGAGCCAAGGAGCTGCATAGTTTCCCACTGTTGCAGGAGGTAGATACAGATATTCTCAGCTGATTGGACCCCCACAAGTCCATGGGATCAGATGGGATCCATCCTAGAGTGCTGAGAGAGCTAGCAGATGAGCTGGCCAAGCCACTCTCCATCATTTTTCAACAGTTCTGGCTCACTGGAGAGGTCCCAGAAGACTGGAAGCTGGCCAATGTGGAGCCCATCCATAAGAAGGGCCAGTTGGAAGAGCCAAGGAATTATAGGCCTGTCAGCCTGAGCTCAGTGCCAGGCAAGATTATGGGACAGGTCATCTTGAGTGCAATCACACAGTACTTCCTGGATGGCCAAGGGATCAGGCCTAGCCAGCATGGATTTAGGAAGGGCAGATCCTGCCTGACCAACCTGATCTCCTTCGATGATCAGGTGACCCGCCTGGTGGATGGGGGGAGGCCTGTGGATGTGGTCTACCTGGACCTCAGCAAGGCCTTTGACACCGTCCCCCACAGCAAACTCCTGGCCAAGCTGGCAGCCCATGGCTTGGACAGGAGCACACTGCACTGGGTTAGGAACTGGCTGGAGGGCCGAGCCCAGAGAGTGGTGGTGAATGGTGTCACCTCCAGCTGGCGGCCAGTCACTAGTGGTGTCCCCCAGGGATCAGGGCTGGGCCCCATGCACTTCAACATCTTTATTGATGATCTGGATGAGGGCATCGAGTTCATCATCAGTAAATTTGTGGATGACACCAAGCTGGGGGCAGGAGTTGATCTGCTGGAGGGTAGAGAAGTTTTGCAGAGGGACCTTGACAGGCTGGACCAATGGGCAGAATCCAACGGCATGAGATTGAACACATCCAAGTGCCGGGTTCTGCACATTGGCCACAACAACCCCATGCAGTGCTACAGGCTGGGGTCAGAGTGGCTGGAGAGCGGCCAGGCAGAGAGGGACCTGGGGGTGCTGGCTGATGGGAGGCTGAACATGAGCCTGCAGTGTGCCCAGGCAGCCAAGAAGGCCAATGGCATCCTGGCCTGCATCAGGAACAGTGTGGCCAGCAGGAGCAGGGAGGTCATTCTGCCCCTGTACACAGCACTGGTTAGGCCACACCTGGAGTACTGTGTCCAGTTCTGGACCCCTCAGTTTAGGAAGGATGTTGACTTGCTGGAACGTGTCCAGAGAAGGGCAACAAAGTTGGTGAGAGGTTTGGAACACAATCCCTATGAGGAAATGCTGAGGGAGCTGGGGTTGCTTAGCCTGAAGAAGAGGAGACTCAGGGGTGACCTTCTTGCTCTCTACAACTACCTGAGGGGAGATTGTAGCCAGGCAGAGGTTGGTCTCTTCTCCCAGGCAGCCAGTACCAGAACAAGAAGACACAGTCTCAAGCTGCGCCAGGGCAGGTTTAGATGGGATGTTAGGAAGAAGTTCTGTACAGAGAGAGTGACTGCCCATTGGAATCAGCTGCCTGTGGAGGTGGTGGAGTCATCTTCATTGGACGTGTTCAGGAGGAGACTTGATGAGGTGCTTGGTTGCATGGTTTAGTTGTTTAGGTGGGTTGGATTGGTTGATGGATTGGATGCGATGATCTTGAAGGTCTCTTTCAACCTGGTGCATTGTATTGCATTGCATTATTGTATTGCAAGTTTGCTTAGAAGAAGGGAGCCTGGTGCTTGGCTTTTCTTCCTCAGCAACCCATTCCTGATCTTGAGGAATATTGCAGCTGCTCTACTTTTGTTGTTTAAGTTTATATATTTTCTATTGAGATTTGTACTGAATTTTTTATTTCATTAAATCTGTTTGACTTGTGAGTTTTCTCTCCTAATTCCTCTTCTGTTATGGGGCAGCATTCATCCAGTGATAGAGCAAACTACAGATTAGCCCCACAGAAGTGATAAATGTAGACACTCATATGTTAAATATAACATAGCTCTGAAACAGAATTAACCTCTATCCTTTACAAGCCAAAGCTATTAGCAGAATAATTTGACAACAAATTATTTTTGTCCAAGTTCTTAAGATACAGCAGGACCCAGCAAGAAATTTGCATGCTATAACAATGATTCTAATATTACAGCTTGTTCATCAGCTTTCATTTTTTCTAATTTATTTACTTTTTTCATGCAAGCAAAAGAGTTTTCTCTTCTGAGAACGAGGCAATCCTTATCAGGAAGCAGAGCCTCTAGCTTGAGTGCTGGTAACTCTTTTTCTTCATGCCCGATATATTCTCTACATTTTGGCATAGTCTTTGAAGCTGTATTTGCTAGGTGCTACATTGTTTAGAATAAAAAAATGTAGGAGAAAAAAAATTAGGCCAGAATACTTAGAATCACAAAATACTAGGGATTAGAATGGACTTCTGGGGATCCTCTAACCATCCTTTAAAACAGGTTGTAAGGGAATGTGTCCAAGTAGATTATGGGTCTTCAGAGGAGATTCCACAACCTGTCTGGGTAGCTTGTTCCAATGCTCCATCATGTGCAAAGTAAAATTTTGTTTTATCCTTTCCTTTAGGTGGAACTTTTCATGCTCTTATTTCTGCTTATCACCTATTCTGTTGACAGACACCAATGAAAAGAGACTGGCCCCATCCTATTGACACCTGTGCTTTAGATATTTGTAAGCATTGAAAAGATCCCCTCTCAACCTTCTCTATTTTAAGCTAAACAGCCCCAGGTCTCTCAGCCTTTCTTCCTCAGAGAGCTGTTGCAGTTTTCTACTAATCTTTGTAGCCCTTCACTGCACTTTCTCCAGTAGTTCTCTGCCTTCAGTTCCAAGTCCATGACTAATGGAAATTTCTTTCTTCCAGACTGATGCAAAAGAATAATTGAATACCTTAATTTCCTAAGCAGAGACCTCTCATATTGTCAGATCTTTGACACTTTCCATAGAGCACAAGATCTTCCAATCTCCTGGTGTAAGAAATCAGGCAAGGAAGCCAAGAGACTAGCATGGCTGAATCAAGATCTGCTGGTTATACTAAAGTGCAAGAAGGAAATGCACAGGCAGTGGAAGCAAGGACAGGTATCCAGGGAAGACTATAGAGATGTTGCCTGATTGTGTAGTGAAGGAGTCAGGAAAGCAAAGGCACAGCTAGATTTGAACTTGGCAAGGAATGCACGGAATAATTAGAAAGACCTTTATGTCAGCCATAAATGAAATGTTGAATGAAGTGTGCCTACCCTTGCTACCCTTGCTGAGAGAGCTGGCAGATGAGCTGGCCAAGCCGCTCTCCATCATTTTTCAGTAGTCCTGGATCACTGGAGAGGTCCCAGCAGACTGGAAGCTGGCCAACGTGGTGCCCATCCACAAGAAGGACCAGTTGGAAGAGCCAGGGAATTATAGGCCTATCAGCCTGACCTCAGTGCCAGGCAAGATTATGGGACAGGTCATCTTGAGTGCAATCACACAGCACTTCCAGGATGGCCAAGGGATCAGGCCTAGCCAGCATGGATTTAGGAAGGGCAGGGCCTGCCTGACCAACCTGATCTCCTTCTATGATCAGGTGACCCGCCTGGTGGATGGGGGGAGGCCTGTGGATGTAGTCTACCTGGACCTCAGCAAGGCCTTTGACACCGTCCCCCACAGCAAACTCCTGGCCAAGCTGGCAGCCCATGGCTTGGACAGGAGCACACTGCACTGGCTTAGGAGCTGGCTGGAGGGCCGAGCCCAGAGAGTGGTGGTGAATGGTGCCACCTCCAGCTGGCGGCCAGTCACTAGTGGTGTCCCCCAGGGATCAGTGCTGGGCCCCATGCTCTTCAACATCTTTCTTGATGATCTGGATGAGGGCATTGAGTCCATCATCAGTAAATTTGTGGATGACACCAAGCTGGGGGCAGGAGTTGATCTGCTGGAGGGTAGAGAAGTTTTGCAGAGGGACCTTGACAGGCTGGACCAATGGGCAGAATCCAACGGCATGAGATTGAACACATCCAAGTGCCGGGTTCTGCACATTGGCCACAACAACCCCATGCAGTGCTACAGGCTGGGGTCAGAGTGGCTGGAGAGCGGCCAGGCAGAGAGGGACCTGGGGGTGCTGGCTGATGGGAGGCTGAACATGAGCCTGCAGTGTGCCCAGGCAGCCAAGAAGGCCAATGGCATCCTGGCCTGCATCAGGAACAGTGTGGCCAGCAGGAGCAGGGAGGTCATTCTGCCCCTGTACACAGCACTGGTTAGGCCACACCTGGAGTACTGTGTCCAGTTCTGGACCCCTCAGTTTAGGAAGGATGTTGATTTGTTGGAACATGTCCAGAGAAGCGCAACAAAGTTGTTGAGGGGTTTGGAACACAATCCCTATGAGGAAATGTTGAGGGAGCTGGGGTTGCTTAGCCTGAAGAAGAGGAGACTCAGGGGTGACCTTCTTGCTCTCTACAACTACCTGAAGGGAGATTGTAGCCAGGCAGAGGTTGGTCTCTTCTCCCAGGCAGGCAGCACCAGAACAAGAGGACACAGTCTCCAGCTGCACCAGGGGAGGTTTAGAGTGGATGTTAGGAGGAAGTTCTATACAGAGAGAGTGATTGCCCATTGGAATCAGCTGCCCGTGGAGGTGGTGGAGTCACCTTCATTGGAGGTGTTCAGGAGGAGACTTGATGGGGTACTTGGTGCCATGATCTAGTTGTTTAGGTGGGTTGGATTGGTTGATAGGTTGGACACGATGATCTGGACGGTCTCTTCCAACCTGGATTTATTGTATTGTATTGTATTGTATTACCCTGGTGAATATGAGTGGCAAGCTGGTAACATCAAATGAGGAGAAGGCTGAAAAATTCAACAACTCCATCTCACTGGCTACCTTTCATCTCACACTTCCTGAGTGGATGAACCACAAGATGAGGACTAGCTGAGTGAAGTCTTTCCTGCTGTAAAAGGAGATTAAGTCCATGATCACCTATGTGAACATGCATACATCTATGGGACCAAGATGCATCCCAGAGTCCTGATGGAATTGATTACTGTATTACCAAATTACTTACCATGATGTTCAAAAAGTCATGGCAGTCAGGTAAAATTTCTGGTGGCTGAAAAAAAAAAAAACGGAAATACCCTTTTAGTTTTGCAAAACTAAGCCCTGTGATTTTCTGCTTAACGCCAGGATGTTAAACTGTTTAACTCAATAGGTTTTAAAAGTGACAGCAGTAGACACTCTTGTATCAGACTAGAAGAGAGACCTGCATTATCCAGTTCAACATTGGTGACCTAATGCTTTTTCAATATAATTATAATCTACTCACTTCAAATGTAAATCTGTATTCAGATATCAATTCCAAAAGTAAATGTTTGATCACTGGAACTTACCTTGAGAAGTTTTCCAAAAGCAGGAATTTTCTTTTTGAAAGATATCTGATCTAATTTTAAATTCTTGGTTTTGACTTATCCACCACCATCTATGGTGAGTTTTTCAACATTTAATTATCTTTACTGCTAGGGAACTATATCTTATTTAAACGTTAATTTCATCTGACCTAAAATTCAAGATTTTTGGATCATGTTATCCCTTTATCAACAAGACTGAAAAAAGACTGTGATTACTGATACATAGCACACGTACTGCATAATGACCAAGTTATACAATTCCCATATTTGATGAAATGAACAGAAAAAATTCTTTAAATCTCATGGCCAAGGCCTTCTCTTGGAAATTAAATACCCTTTGTTCTTCTGTTTATTGTCTTTTGCAACATTTTTCTTGAAGTTTAGTTATCTGATTTAGTATAAATATTTCAGTTATCTTCCTCCTGATTTTTTTTCTTTTTTCTTTCTTAATTTTTTTAATCAGTCTCAGAAAAATTGCATTAACCTTTGTGCTAGCTACAGCCCCACGCATAGAATTTGTATGAAAATGGTAATTTATGGACATCCCCAATTTTTTCTCTGAGTTATTGTTAACTTGGGTTACATTTCTCAATTCTAAAAATACTGCTCATATTATTTCCCCCAAAAATGTCATCACAAAAATATTTCGTAGTATCACAGTATCAGTCAGGGTTGGAAAGGACCACAAGGATCATCTAGTTCCAACCCCCCTGCCATGGTGTGAGAGACTAAAGCTTGTCTCTCCTGGTGTGACTCAACAAAGATAAAATCACTTGCTGCTTGCCCAGACAATAGCTGATGTGCGTTGGGCAGAGCCACTGGAAGGACTCTTGGAAGGTGCAAAGATAACATTGATCACGGGACTGCAGCTGGCCTACAACAATGGTCCAAGGGCCCAGCCATCGTGCCTTCAGGACAAGATCATTTCCAGCCATCAGATACCTCAGGAAAGGACAATGGATTCCCTGATGTGTAAAGGGTGTGTGGGTAGGTAGATGGAGCAGGAGGAGGTGGAGGCCTCCTCCCCCCTCCATCCAGACAGCTGCCCAAACTCACCTGAGTACACAAAAAGATTTCCTGGGGAACGATACCTAAGGATGATTTCCCAGAACGATATCCTGGGGAACAACACCTGGACACTTGCCTGAGGACTAAAAAACTGTATAAAAGACTGGAGCAACTACTGGCTTGGTGAAGAAAAACGGAGAAGAAAACTGGAGAAGCAAAATGCAGCACCACACGCTGGAAAGATCACGGGCCAACACAACGGATCCTGGACTCTGAAAACCCTCTCTCCGTGTCCTAAGTTCCGCCTGCTGCAACTCATGGAGCTGAAGAAGCTGCCCAGAGGACCACATCCCTTTTACAGCCAAAGCCTCAGCACTCTTCCTCTACAGACCCAACATCTCCTGCAGCACCTTTCCTCCACAGACTCAAACTGTCTTGGGGGGTGAGGGGTGTGGTAATATAATTCCTTTCCTCTTTTCTCTTCTCTCTCTATTTTCTCTCTCTCCCCTTCTGATCCATCCACTGTATTTATGTCCATCCACTGTATTTATGTAATAAATAGTCTAGCTGTTGATATTTTGGCCTCGTTTGTGCCTCTAATTTCACAATATGGGAATATTCATTAAAAACCTGAATCTCTTTCCCTCTCCGGATCAAGACCTTTACACATGGGCAGGGACACCCAGATCAGGCTGGCCAAAGCCTCATCCAGCCTGGGCTTAAACACCTCCAGGGACAGGGCCTCAAACACCTCCCTGGACAACCCATTCCAGGGCTTCACCACTCTCATGGGAAAGAACCTCCTCCTCACATCCAGTCTGAATCTCCGTACCCCCAGCTTCATTCCATTCCCCCTAGTCCTATCACTACCTGATAGCCTGAAAAGTCCCTCCCCAGCCTTCTTGTAGGAACCCTTCAGATACTGGAAGGCCACAATGAGGTCACCTCTGAGCCTTCTGTTCTCCAAACTGAACAGCCCCAACTCCTTCAGTCTGTCCTCATAGGAGACGTGCTCCAGCCTTCTGATCATCCTCGTGGCCCTTCTCTGGACACCTTCCAGCACCTCCAGATCCCTCTTGTAATAGGGGATCCAGAACTGAATGCAGTACTCCAGGTGGGGTGTCACCAGAGCTGAGTAGAGGGGGAGAATCACCTCCCTTGACCTGCTGGTCACACCTCTCCTGATACAGCCCAGGATCTGATTGGCTTACTGGGCTGCAAGTGCACATTGAGAGCTCATGTTGAGCTTCTCGTCCACCAGCACCCCAAGTCTCTCTCCTCTGGGCTGCTTTCCAGCCAGTCCCTGCCCAGCCTGTATTTGTGCCTGGGATTGCCTCGACCCAGATGCAGGACCCTGCACTTGGTCTTGTTGAAGCTCATGAGGTTGGCTTGTGCCCACCTCTCCAGCCTGTCAAGGTCCCTCTGGATGGCATCCCTTCCCTCCAGAGTGTCTGCCACACCACATAGCTTGGTGTCATCCACAAACTTGCTGAGGGTGCACTCAATGCCACTGTCCATGTCACCCACAGAGACGTTGAACAAGACAGGTCCCAGGACTGATCCCTGAGGGACTCCGCTTGTCTCTGGCCTCCACTGAGACATGGACCCATTGACAGCCACTCTTTGGGTGCAGCCATCGAGCCAGTTCCTTATTCATCTAGTGGTCCACCCATCAAACCCCTGTTTCACCAGCTTGGAGACCAGGATGTGGTGTGAGACAGTGTTGAAGGCTTTGCTCAGGTCCAGGTAAACGACATCAGTTGCTTGCCCCTCATCTATTAATGTTGTGACCTGTTCATAGAAGCCCACCAGGTTTGTCAGGCAGGATTTGCCCTTGGCAAAGCCATGTTGACTGATCCCAATCACCTCTTCACTATTCTTCTGAGTCAGTAGTGCCTCCAGGAGGATCTGCTCCATGATCTTTCTGGGCACAGAGGTGAGACTGACTGGCCTGTAGTTCCCTGGTTCCTCCTTCTTACCCTTTTGGAAAATGGGAGCAATGTTTCCCCTTTTCCAGTCTGTGGGGACTTCCCCAGACTGCCATGACTTTTGGAATATAATAGAGAGGGGTTTAGCAACCTCATCTGCCAGTTCTCTCAGTACCCAAGGGTGTATCCCCTCGGGTCCCATGGACTTGAACACTTTCAGGTTCTTCAGGTGATCACAAACCTGTGCTTCACTTACGATGGGCAGTTCTTCCTCCCCGTTCCTGGCATCGTCTGCCATGACTCCAGGAGTGTGGCTGGAGATCCCTGAAACGATCAAAGTCTGCACACCTAAAGTCCACAGTAGTAAGCTTAGAATGGGTCCTCCTCATTGCCCTGAGTATCTTAAATTCAACTGCTTCATGGTCACAGTAATATCTCCTATATTTTTCTACTAAAATATGTTTGGCTGAACATATGTTAATTTTGCAGCTAATTTATCAAAATAGTTTGGATTACTGTGTCAAGTTTCTAGAGTTTTAAAGGTTTTTTTTTAAAATAGCCTATAAATATGTGTCACCTGAAAACCCTATAGTAAAGACATTTTGTTAACTGTGCAGCACTGAAAGCACTGGCAGAGATAAAAATTAGTGTTACTACAAACAACTCAATTTGAAGATTTTATTTTTCACTGTGGTGGGGTGAGAAAGTTCCCTTCCCACACACACACAGAGAACCACAGCTAGCTCAGTCGGAAAAGCAGATGAAAGCTCTATTTACAGGCATAAATGGAATGCAATGAATATGTACACAAGTATACAATATTTACAATATATACAGAAATACACAGCAATGAACGTAATGCAGAAAAGCCTTTTCCCTTCCCTGAACCCCCCTCTCCCCCTCCCTACCTCCCCTTTTTCCCAAAAAGGGTTAGAGAGAGAGAGAAAGGCAATTAAGGAAGAAAAATTCTGTTAGCTCAAAAGCGCATGCAAGAATTAGTTTTCTTATCTTGTTAGCTTTGTTAACCAAGGTCACTCCTGCTTCAGAAAGAGAGAAGCCGTCCAGCTTGCCAGAATATTTGCATAGTTAGGAGGAGCAAGTTTGATGAGCTTTTTAGCAAGACCAGTTCCTACAGGAATTTCATCAGGATTCAGAGTCTCATGGCCACCATAGAGTACCTCTCTAACAGCAAATTCTCTCAGACGCTTAATTCCTTCCTCTATGGTAGTCCAGGGCTTAGGATTCCATGGGAGATCATCTCGGGAAGGATATCTCATGAGGGTTGCCATTAAAAGGCGTATCCACAGAGTAACCTTACCAAGAGTCCTGCCTAGATGTCTATCTATTCCATTATCCTTTGAGAGAGTTCCTAGTTGAGCTGCTGACTTGTCTCCAACCATTAGAGCTGGAGCACCTGTATCGTAGCATCTACCAAGCCAAGCTAGGATTGGCTCCTTATCTGCTCTGATGTAATCTTTACGCACATTCCTTATCTCTTCTCTTGGGGAAGAACAGTCCAGAATATCATCTGTCTCCTCCTCTTCCTGAACTTGTTGTCCCATTAATCTCATTGTCACTCTCCTAAGAATCTCTTTAAGGTCAGGAGTACCACCTCTAGTTGTTCTGCTGTCAGCAATTTGCCCTGCATTTCCATCCAGTGATGTTCTCAATAACTCAGCTATATCTTTAAGACAAATCTTCTCCTCCTCCTCAGCAGGGTCTCTTAAAGCAGAAGTTCCCTCACCAGCATCAGCATCTGAGTCAGCTTTGGTCTTTCCACCTCTCGTCTTTAAACAGCTACCTGCTTAACTGGAGCTGTGTTTGAATTTACAGCTGCTTAACAGAAGCTGACAGGTTTTGAGACGGATCAGCTGCTGTGGAGGACACTTCCGGTCCTGCTGAAGAAGAAGAGGAACTGGCTTTGCCGCGCTAATGGCTGCTGAGGACGGGGGAGCCGCCATGTTAGGTGCTGCCGCTGCCGCTGCAGCTGGCTGATTGCCAGAACCACAACAGCACCGTTCAGAGCAGCCTTTCCGTGGGATTTTTAGCTTTATCTTTAACTGATACAGATCCTCCATTCTCCTCATCACTAGATATTTCTGGGGTCGAGTTAGAGCTATTCTTTCTCCTCTTGGGTCTACGCCTAATTACAAAACAGGCCTTAGCTACTTTTTCTCTCCCGTACAGCGTATATAACAAGTACGCATTGTTTATCACCAACAGCAGATTGCACACATTAAATAATCACCTTTGGATCCCAGCCATCACTTAAAACTACTCTTTCACCTACTGGGATCTTAAACTCCTTTATCTCTATGGGCAGAGTGGTTGAGGTCACATTCCTGTATCTATTAAGCCAAAAGAATCCCAGCACCAGTCATAGAGAAGCTGAATCTTATACTTAAACCATAAATACATTTATACATCAAGTATCTGCTTAAGCGATCGAAAATCAATCCAGGACGTGTTT
Source organism: Colaptes auratus (assembly GCA_015227895.2). NCBI lineage: Eukaryota > Metazoa > Chordata > Aves > Piciformes > Picidae > Colaptes > Colaptes auratus. The sequence continues at coordinate 49,600,161 of CM037631.1, forward strand.
ATAGATAAGGACCCCAAAATTGAAAAAAACCAGACGCTCTAAAAGCAAAACACTTTCATCTTTGCAACTCCGACCTGAGCAGACAATAAATCAAGCAACTTTTGCTCTGCTTGGACAGCAACTATCCACAAGCCGCGCGTTGGGCCGCCATTAAAATATGTGGTGGGGTGAGAGAGTTCCCTCCCACACACAGGGAAAGAAACCACAGCTAGCTCAGTCGGAAAAGCAGATGAAAGCTATATTTACAGGCATAAATGGAATGCAATGAATATATACACAAATATACAATATTTACAATATATACAGAAAATACAGCAATGAACACAATGCAGAAAAACCTTTTCCTCCAGCCAGCCAGGGGGTTCCCTGAACCCCCCTCTCTCCCTCCCACCTCCCCTTTTTCCCAAAAGGTTAGAGAGAGAGAGAAAGGCAATTAAGGAAGGAAAATTCTGTTAGCTCAAAAGTGCATGCAAGAATTAGTGTTCTTATCTGGTTAGCTGTTAACTCAAGGCCGTTCCTGCTTCAGAAAGAGAGAAAGCCGTCCAGCCCACAGGACAGAGAAGCACAGACTGCACCCAGCCTGAACCCAGACCAGACTGAACTAACAGAACCCAAACTTAAAATTACATTCTACAATCTACCAATGAAATTAGTTTAGACTATCTTGTTTTTGTTTAAATATCAAAAACATTCAGCCAGAGTGTTCGGTAACTGTCTCTTTCTTAAAGGCATAGCCTAAACCAGTCACATTCACCTAAAATTACTGATTAACTCAATGGAATAGACGTATTTACTCATTTATATTTAGATATATTCTATGATTCCACACTTTGTTATACATATTTATAATCTGTCCAGAAATAAATAGATAGGAACTGTACTTTATGAGGCTTTTTTATAATCAAATGTTTATGGAAAACACTGATTGGAACTTTTATTTTTTAATTCTTTATTAATAAGAGTTGTTAATTAACTGTTCAGTTTCGCTGATGTTAGGTTAATCAATCTGGAGCTCCTTTGGACAGCATTTTTTTCTGTAATCTGCACACTATTTCTTCTCTTCCAAACACTAATGTGTGGAACATTTTATCCTAGAATCACTGAATGCATCAGGTGGGAAACGACCCTTAAAGATCACCTTGTCTGACCCCCCTGCAGACAGCACAGACCCTTTTAACTAGATCAGGTTGCTTAGGGCTCCATCAAATTTGACCTTGAATGTTGCCAGGGATGGAGCCTCAAGCACATCTCTGGGCCATCTGTTACAGTATTTCACTACCCTCATTGTGGAGAACTTTCTCCTTGGGTCAAACCTAAATCTATCCTACTCTAGTTTAAAACTATTTCCCCTCATCCTATCCCTACAAGCCCTTCTAAACAATCCCTCCCCAGCCTTCCTGTGGGTCCCCTTTAGATGCTTAAATGTCATGATAAGGTCTCCCCAGAGCCTTCTCTTCTCTGAACAACTCCAACTCTCCCAAATTTGTGTTGTGTTTTCTATCTTGAAGGTGCAACTACTGATGGTGAAAGTCTATCTTACAATGAGTTTTTGGAAAAAAAAAGTAGCAACAAATAAGACCATCATACAATAAAAGAAGTACTGAAATCATCACTGAAAGAGACCTAAAGAAATTTGAGTTCACTTTCTCCTTGAAGCAAGACTGCTAACCACTTTAGTTCACCCAGGGCAATGTCTAGACAAGACTAGTATTTTTTTCTGAGTTTTTATAGCTGGGACTTTCTAATCAAGACTGGAAAAATTTGAATGAGATGAATTTCCACCATCTCTCTGGGTAACCTACTCCACTGCTTCTGCACTCCATTTCTAGCAAAGAACCTGTATCTTTCCTAGTGTCCACTTTAAACATCACAATCCACAATTTGTGTCTATTATCCCTTTCTGGTCTGCTTGTCAATAGCAAGGACAGTTTGAATTAATTTCTTCTAGCTGAGTTATGCATTGCCCCTTATGCTCTGCTTTACTGAGCTAAGCAATCTTCTCCTCTTAGGTCACATTCTCCAGGTTTTTGTCACTTCAGTAACTGAGCCTTGAACACTCAACATCCTACTTGCAGCAGCATGGGTAAAAGGAAGGACAATAAAACCAGACTCTAGTCCTGATATAGCTTCTCCAGAGTTAATAAGAGCAAATGATAAGAACACTGCACTTCTTGTTGACATTTATGGGGTTTCTGCTAGCCTAGTTTTCAGTTTAATTGGTCTCTCTGGATTGACACTCTTGCATTTCTCAGTTTATACACTCTCTCTAATTCAGCATGAATTTGTTGTTGCATTCCAGTACTGACTTACTGTTTACCTCTGATTACTGAGTGCTGCCAGTCAGTCAAATCTGACCGGTCCCCATGGAGCAAAACAATACAGTCAAATTTGAATCCTATTAAGAGATCAGTTTCTGAGATTATAAAAAGTTACTGAAAACAAGAATATTACTGTTTACCATGCTCCCATCATTGAATCACCCAGTGTCTCCCTCATAGACGATAATCAAATTGGTACAACATAATTTGCAATTTCTGAATCTATCCTTATGTTTGGATTCTCTTAAAGTTTTATATCTTTTTTATGACCTTAAGACTTTGAGACTGGTACTTAAAAATCACATTCCATAGAAATACAATCAAGATCTCTCACCCCCCCCTCCAAACAGAATATCAGGAAAAGAATGAAATGAGCTCATCTGCACAGAAATAAATGACAGGGTGGATATGATCTTTCCTAATTTCATGTATATTTACATGAAATGTCAACAGATAGCAACATCTTTTCAACATCTGAGCTAAAAAAAAAATGCACTGAATTTATATTTAAGAGGGAACTAGAGGTATCAGAGGAAACTGCATGGAGACATATCTCAAGGTATCTATATAACAAGGTATGAGTAAAGAGCTCCCAGGACCCAGACTTGTATTTTTAAATGCTTGACTAGAGTACTTAGCCAGTAACTTGTACAGAATTTCTCAATGGTCAGATCTCATGTCCTGCATGAAAACTAGGTTAGATAGTTTTCTGCATTACTTTGTGGTTTACTTCATGTTTTCCACTAATGTACCTTAACAGTTCTTTAAAAATAGAGTTGTTTTTCTCATATTCCAATGGTCTTAATTTGAATACGAAAATAAAGTGAGCATTACATCTATAGAGTGTCTAAAGAGAATTTTAGATGTTCTGCTGCTTCCAGGATTATAGCCTTTGATAAAAAGACTGAGTCGGAGTATAAGGAGTGACAATCAAAGCTGTACTCAAGCAGCTGCTGATGAACAAGTACATGCTTTTGGTTTTGCAGTATCTGTACCATTTACTAGAACTTGTTTTTCTTTTTTTAAGTGCAGTATAGGAATTCTGGTGAAAATCAGCAGAACTCTTCCACTATAATTGGCAGAAGTCTAGGTTTAATTTAAGTCTGTGTGAGAGACTAAAAGCTTGTCTCTCCTGATGTGACTCAACAAAGATAAAATCAATGACCGAGGCCACCTTCGGGAATATGCATAAGACAAGATAATCTCCACCCATCAAGTACCCCGGAAAGGGAGGGTGGTGAGACAATGGATTCACCACCTGGCCCCTGATTTCCTGAGGGACAATACTTGGACACATAGCTAAGGACTAAAAAACTGTATAAAATGCTTGAGCAACTACTGGCTTAGAAGAAGAAAAATGGAGAACCAAAAACACAGAAGGAAAACACAGATGAAGAAAAACACAGGAGAAGGACAATGCTGCTGAGAAGGAAAACACGAGAGAAGGAAAAGCCTGGGACAATGCTGCTCCAAAGAAAAGAGGCCATGGAGCCTGGAAGAAGCAGACCGAACCCTCTCTCCATGTCCTAAGTTCCACCTGCTGCAACTCATGGAGCTGAAGAGGTTGCCCAGAGGGCCACATCTCTTCTACAGCCAAAGCTTCAGCACCCTGCCTCTACAGACCCCAACATCTCCTGCAGCACCTTTCCTCCACAGACTCAAACTCTCTTGCGGTGGGGAGGAGGGGTGTGGTAACATAATTCCTTTCCTCTTCTCTCCTCTCTCTCCTCTCTCTCTCCCTCTCTATTTTACTCTCTCTCCCTTTCTGATCCCTCCACTTTATTTATGTAATAAATAGTCTAGCTGTTGATATTTTGGCCTTGTTTGTGCCTCTTATTTCACAACACGGGAATATTCAAAAGAGCTGATTCTCTTTCCCTCTCCAGACTGAGGCAGTCTGGTAAAGTAGAAATTTAAACTCAGCTTTCTGTGTTGTCCTGTGAGTTCCCCCACCACTGTGATATTTGTGGTTTGGGGTCTGTTTCCTATCTTTATATGATTTTGTCCAAGTTTTCTGCCCTGGAAGTAGAATGCTAATGTCAGTAGCAATTTTTACTTGACTGTGAGAATTTACAGCATTGTTCTTTTAATAGTTTAAAAAGTACTGCTCATGATGTTATGCTCTATACTCCTAAAAGGCTTATAGTGGCAGGGGAATGTGCTGCTACCCCCATCTCTTGGATATTATGAATTACAGAAATAATCATCTATAGTGACATTTAAATTTTTCTAATTGAAGATTAATTGATTTATATGTTTAAAAAATAATTATTAAATAAAACCGTAGAATAAAATAGTCATTAATCTGATAAAAGGTAATGCACCTCAGTGGTTGTTCTCCAGGCATCAAGGATTGTAACAAAGCACATCACAGAATCTCAGAACGTTATGCATTTCATGTAGCAAAAAAGGGGAAAAAAAAAATTTGAAATCACAAAAGATAAAAAAATCCCAAACCCCAAACCTTGTGCTTGTAATGCATTAAATATATGTGGTGGTTTGAGACTACCACTCAACAAATTTGGAGAATTACCCACAAAATACATCATCTGACTAGCACAATTGTTTTGAAAACTGAATGAAGCTATATTTACAAAGTAAGCAAAATCTAGAAAAATACAATGCAATTAATATGTACCTAGACCCCTCTGGACAGTCCAGGAGGCTACTCACAACCTCCTTCCTTTTCCCTTCCCTGGTACCTTCAGAGACACAACACAAAGTCAGTTCAGCCAGCAGAAGGTCAGGAAAGAGAGATAAAGGAACTAGCCATTCAAGCTGCAAAAAAGAGAAGCAACAAAGAGACAAAAATGTTTATGCAACTAAGTTTTGCACTTATTAGCAAAGCCAATGGAGTGATGTAGACAAATCAGTTGTTAATATTTTGCATCCAATGATAATTTATTTACCTTTTTACTCAAAGATGTCCAGAAAGTTCCTATTGTTTTTGCAATTAGGAACTAGGTGAAAGTTCCACCTTCAAACCATAAAAATATGAAAGTACATTCTAGGAAATAACTTGAGCTTTATTTTATAGTAAGAAAAAAAACAGAGCTCTCTATGGATAAAGAAGTAAATTTCTTTTTAAAAAAAAAAGACAAACAAAGATAACAAAAAGTTTAAATTTTTCAACACCAATACAGGGTTCTCTTCAATGTAAAATGAAACATGTACTAATTAAGAGAATTTTGATTTGAGAAGAAATACACTTCTTACGTTCTAGCTAGACTGTATACATTGTTACTTTTTAGTATTTTTTTTTTGCATTTGCTTCTTTTCATATGTTTACAAAACCAATATAACATATGTATTAATAGTTCTACTATAATCCTTGCAAGCAGGTTACAGATGATTTTGAGCAGGACATACAAGATGTAATACTCCACTACAGTTGAAAGAGTGCATAATTATATCATTACATCATTATATCTAAGTTCAGTTTGTATATTTATATCTTGAACAGTCACCAAAAATTTCCTTTAAAATCAAAGAATAAAAATACGCTGTTTCTGGTGCAATTGATCTGCACTCTTTGAAGTTTCTACACTAAATCAAGATGAATCTCACCCCAGAAATGCTTGTTTCTCTCTCTCCACAGAGGATGTTGGGACAAGCTTACAAGTAAAACAATTTATTTTTGGAGTCTGTAGCTGATGGCACCCATCAACTCTACCAGTAATATTTACCTTTAAAGACAATGAAAAAACAAAGGAGAATTAAGAAATAAAAAAGAAAGGGAAATATTTTCCCATTGACCAGTAATAAAGATCTCTAGATAAATATTCTCTTCTCCATCCAAAAACATAGTCTAAAGTAACTGCACAGTTTCCATAGATTACCTTGATCTTATTGTTCTGATTTGTTATAGTAGTAGTGCTAGACCAAAGAATGTTTTGATAATTTGCAGATGTTGTAGAGCTAATTGACTTTTGAAGATGTGTAGATGTACATTATTGTTAAATGCTTATGGCTCTCTAAATGGCTATTTTACTAATGCTATCTACTAAGTTCTGTGTTCTTTAGTATAGGATCATAAACTTAAACTTGTGATATAAAGTGTGTAGAATAGAGGCATTCAAAGCATTACTTTCAGCCACCTCCTTTAAACTGACATTGCAACCATAGCAATGTTTTCAGAACCTGCCAGTGCAAAATAAGATTAAGTACACTGCAATACTGAGAGTAAAAGTAGTTACAGTGGTATGTAGTGGCATGTGGGTGGAAGGTTATGAACTGAAAGGTTAGACTGAAATGTTATGAGATAAAGAGTTAGAAATTGAAGCTCTTTAGATCAAAGTAGTTTCCTGTAGGAGTCTAGGTATTTATCTTTTATGTAGGTCTACTCTTCGTTCAGATGTCTGAAATTTGGAGAGGTAAATCCCTGTTTGTTTCAATTCCTCAATGTGGCAGTTTTAGGTTATGCTTTTAAAAGTTAGCTGCAGATTTCGAGCAGAGAAAGTGGAGAAATATAAACGATACACAGTTGAGTGTAAAAAGGAAAACAAAAGATTATTCTAAATGAATTTCATAGGCCAGATGTGATAGACGTACCCTAGCAATCTCACACATTCCACTTTATTCCTTTCTTTCTTCTTTGGCTGTTTCTGCTTGGCTGGGAAGAATCTTACCGCTGCTAGCTAACCTTGCAGATAAGACTAACATTCCTTCTAATGGCTCCTTTTCTTTCTTCTATTATAGGGGAAAGCAAAAAAAGGGGGTTTGAGGGGAGTGGGGCAACTTTCCCTGGTCGTTTTGACCAGGAGCTTTCTCTGCTGTTTTTTTCTGATTGTAAATACCTGTATAATATTGTAAATACTGTATATTTGTACATATTCATTGTGTTCCATTGTAGAGTGTAGTTTTTGCTTTATAATATAGTGTGGTGGTTTGAGCCTTAACTGGAAGTTAAGAGCTCAGGTGGGGGCAAGGCTGAGAATCTCTCCCCTACTCTTCCCTCCCAACAGAGAGGGGAGAAAAGGAAAGAGCAAATCCACCAAACAATAATTTGGAGTCGGCTTGGAAGTAGAGAGGCAAAGAGTTGTCTTTAAGCAATATATATGTATATATATATAACAATAACAGGAAAAAGGTTCACAAGGGCAAGGAACAAGGATGGATGGGAGGGGGACAAAAAACAAGAGAATAATACAAAACCAGCCTTTCTCTGAGGAAGTGTGGAGGCAGCAGGTCCGACCACGTGGCAGAGGAGCAGGAGGGTAGCTGCAGTAGCTCTCGTCCAGCAGAGGCAGAAGCCAGAAAAGCCCCGGGCCAACAGCTATGAGGTCCTGCTTTTTATACCCTAGCTGGGCAGGAAGGGGGGAGTGGAACAGACTCAGCTTCCCAGGCGAGAAATGCCCTGCAGGGAGTGAAAAGTACCTGCAAGCCCTCCACCCTGCTTTGTTCTTTTGTTCTCAGAAAAGGGTGTTAACCCACCACATATAGCTTCTATTTGCTTCCTGACTGAGTGAGCCTTGCTTCTTGTTAATGTAGTGGGAAACTTCTAACCCACCACCCTCAGTCAGAAAATATGGATGCACATTTTTTCCTTTTTTCCTACATCTGTACTTACATAGATAGCTAGGTTGCATCAGTCTTTTAATCTTTCTGATTTGAAGCCTACAAAAAGAAGCTATGTTTTTACCTTTTTTCTTTTTAAATTTTTTTCTTTTACTTTTTCTAAATTTATAGGAATAAAAATCAGGAGGTGGCAGGTGGGGTTTTTCTGTGGTTTTCTTTTTTGTTGTTGATGTAGCTTTGTGGGTTTTTTTGCTTGTTGGTTTGTTTGCTTGATTGGTTTAGTTGTTTGTTTGGATAGTTTGACTTTTTGTTTTGTTTTCGTTTAGAATGCATAAAAAGCATGTTCACCTTGAAGAGAATGAATTCAAGAATCATTATTCTGCTACATGCATGATATGTTTTCTGCAAGTATTGACTTTTATTTTGCTGTTATTTAAGCATTTCACTGCAGGGGAACAGTTCTAAATAGCATCATTAAGAAGTATTGCACAAACTATTTCCTATGCTTGCAATCTTGAATACGGGATGATGGAATGCTTGTTAAATACATTACCCAGCACTGTACAACTGGAGGCATAAATGACATTGTAAAGCTGAATGACAATTAGTATTCTAAAATGCTGACATTCATAGAGTATGATTTGTATTTACAGAAGCAACCTGATTTAAATAATCATTTAAAAATAATTATTTAAATAATAATTTAAATAATAAATAAATAATTTAAATAATAAATAATCATTTAAAAAATGTGCCGGGGGAGGTTTAGGCTGGATGTTAGGAAGAAGTTCTATACAGAGAGAGTGATTGCCCATTGGAATTGGCTACCTGTGGAGGTGGTGGAGTCACCTTCATTGGAGGTATTCAGGAGGAGACTTGATGGGGTGCTTGGTTGCATGGTTTAGTTGTTTAGGTGGGTTGGATTGGTTGATGGGTTGGACGCGATGATCTTGACGGTCTCTTCCAACCTGGTCTATTCTATTCTATTCTATTCTATTCTATTCTATTCTATTCTATTCTATTCTAAATATTACTTTGGTGCACATGAGATTTACAGAAATTTCCATTCTATTTTGATATCTTAACAGAACAATGTTGATAAGGATGTTCATTAGATGTTGCTACAATGGCAGAATCATTTTAAATCTTGTTCTGTGATTTCTAATAATATCTGAAACTTTCATCTTAGTTGTGGCTGAAAAATGAAAGAAACAAAAAAATAATAATATCAAAATATGTGTTTGCATGGTGACATCAGACCTGGAATCATTTACTGTGATCCACAGGAGGTCCAGCTTAAGCACCTTAAGAGAAATAGTGGCTAGAACTCCAAAAGCATGCATGGGCCTCAGGCCATATTTTCCCCTCCACACTCCATTTGTACAGAGGATAGGTGAGTGGTTGGCACAGAAGTGATAAAAAACAATTTTATGAATGCAAAATGAATGGATACGTTAAACAATATTTTTCCATCAAAGTTGTTTATCTTCAGACTATAATTGCAAATGAAAGTGTGGCGTAAGATAATTATTTTTTAAAATTAAAATTCTTGTTTGTAAAACTCCCAAGAGTTTTATTAGCTCTTCCATTTTATTTTTGTTCTTGTTTTCTATTGCATCCTTCATCTGTAGTTAAAGTAAGCTACATTTATGAGAACAGTAGTAACTGGTTTCAGTGTCTGGTTTCAACATCAACACTCTTGGCCAACACCTCTCTCCATAAAGCAGAAAAGTGTGACAATTGTGAAACCACCATTAGGTGTTTGAGGGAGTTTCTAGGCCACTGACTCCCTTGATTGGCATGTAGGGGAGGGACCAATAGTATTAAATATCTTCATGAGTGACAGACAGTGAAATTGAGCTTATTCTCCAAAAGCTTACAAATGGCACCAAGCTTAGTGATGCAATTCATTCATTGAGGGAAGGGATGCTATCCAGAATTAACTTGAATGTCTTGAATTAACTTGAATGTGTGAACCTCATGAAGTTCAACAAGGCCAAGGGCAATGTGCTGCATCTGGGTCAGAGCAATCCACTGGCAATATAGGTTTGGGGATGGATGGATGGATGGATGGATGGATGGATGGATGGAGAACAATCTTGTGGAGAAGTACTTGGGGCTAGGGATGGATAAGAAATTGGATGTGAGCTGGCAAGGTGTACTTCTACTCTAGAAAGCCAGTCTTATCCTTGGCTGCATAAATAGAAGCATGCCCAGCAGGTCAAGGGAGGCAATTCTCTTCCTCTGCTCTCGTGAGACTCCACCTGGATCACTGCATCAAACTCTGAGGTCCCCAGCACAGGAGAAGTATGGATCTCTTAAAGGAGGACCATGGAAGTAATCAGAGGACTGGAACACCTCTCCTGTGAAGAACAGTTGAGAGATTTGGGATTGTTCAGTCTGGAGAAGAGAAGGCTCCAGGAAGAAATTATTGTAGCCTTTTGATAAATAAAGGGGATTATAAGAAAGGCTTTTTTTTGCCAAAGCTTGTAGTGACAGGACAAGAGGCGATGATTTTAAACTGAAAGAGGGTAGATTTAGATTAGACATAAGGAAAATATTTTTTACAATAAGGATATTGAGACACCAGAACAGGTTTCCCAGTTGTGAAAGTCCCCTCCCTAGAAGTTTGTTACAAATAAGGGGGAATTAGGTGAGAAATTTATAATAATATATTTATTTATAAATTTGCTCCACCTCCTTTATAACATGATACAAAGTTTATAAAGGTTTGGTAGTTCAGTTGGGGGTTATCTTCACAATAGGAATGGTTACAGGGAGTTTGAGAATAGTATCTGGAAAAAAAGATGCAAAAGAAGCAGTAATGCCCCACTTACAAATGGAAGTATTTTCCCAGGGACTTAGGAATGTATCAGATACCCACGATGCTGTTTGCTGATGTGGCCGGTTGATGCTATGCCTTTAAGAAAGAGACAGTTGCTGAACACTTTGGCTGAATGTTTTTGATATTTGAACAAAAACAAGATAGTCTAAACTAATTTCATTGGTGCTTATGGGGTGCAGTTTGGAGTTTGGGTTCTGTTAGTTCAGTCTGTGTCTGGTCTGGGCTCAGGCTGGGTGCAGTCTGTGCTTCTCTCTTGCTGAAGCAGGAACGGCCTTGAGTTAACAGCTAACCAGATAAGAGAATTAATTTTGCATGTGCTTTTTAGCTAACAGACTTTTTTCCTTCTTAATTGTCTCTCTCTCTCTCTCTAACCCTTTTGGGGAAAAAGGGGAGGTGGGGAGGGAGAGAGGGGGGTTCAGGGAACCCCCCTGGCCGGCAGGAGGGAAAAGGTTTTTCTGCATTGTGTTCATTGTTATATTTTCCTGTATATATATATTGTAAATATTGTACATTTGTGTATATATTCATTGCATTCCATTTATGCTTGTAAATATAGCTTTCATCTGCTTTTCCGACTGAGCTAGCTGTGGTTTCTTTCCCTGTGTGTGGGGAGGGAACTTTCTCACCCCACCACATATTTTTTAATTGGCGGCCCAACGCGCAACTTGTGGATAGTTGCTGTCCAGAAGCAGAGCAAAAGTTGCTTGATTTATTGTCTGCTCAGGTCGGAGTTGCAAGGATGAAAGTGTTTTGGCTTTTAGAGCGTTTGGTCTTTTCAATTTGTTCGGTACTGGTCTACAAGTACCTCTTGGGATTGATTTTCGATCGCTTAAGCAGATACTTGATGTATAAATTGTATTTATGGTTTAAGTATAAGATTCAGCTTCTCTATGATCGGTGCCTGGGATTCTTTTGGCTTAATAGATACGGGAATGTGACCTCGACTACTCTGCCCATAGAGATAAAGGAGTTTAAGATCCCAGTAGGTGAAAGAGTAGTTTTAAGTGATGGCTGGGATCCGAAGGTGATTTATTTTATGTGTGCAATCCTGTTGTTGGTGATAAGCAATGCGTACTTGTTTTATGCTCTGTACCGGGAGAGAAAAGTTTCTAAGACCTGTTTTGTAATTAGGCGTAGACCCAAGAGGAGAAGGAACAGCTCTAACTCGACCCCAGAAATATCTAGTGATGAGGAGAAGGGAGGATCTGTATCAGTTAAAAAGAAAGCTAAAAATTCCATCGGAAAGGCTGCTCTGAACGGTGCTGTTGGTGGTTCTGGCAGTCAGCCAGCTGCTGCGGCAGCGGCAGCGCCTAACATGGCGGCTCCCCCGTCCTCGGCAGCCATTAGCAAGGCACAGCCATTTCCTCCTTCTTCTTCAGCAGGACCGGAAGTGTCCTCCACAGCAGCTGATCCGTCCCAAAACCTGTCAGCTTCTGTTAAGCCAGCTGTAAATTCAAACACAGCTCCAGTTAAGCAGGTAGCTGTTTTAACTACAAGAAGTGGAAAGGGCAAAGCTGATTCAGATGCTGATCCTGGTGAGGGACCTTCTGCTTTAAGAGACCCTGCTGAGGAGGAGGAGAAGATTTGTCTTAAAGATATAGCTGAGATATTGAGAAGATCACTGGATGGAAATGCAGGGCAAATGGCTGATAGCAGGACAACAAGAGGTGGTACACCTGACCTTAAAGAGATTCTTAGGAGAGTGACAAGGAGATTAATGGGGCAACAAGTTCAGGAAGAGGAGGAGGGGGAGGAGTCAGATGATATTTTGGGCTGTCCTTCACCAAGGGAAGAGATAAGGAATGTGCGTAAAGATTATATCAGAGCAGATAAGGAGCCAATCCTAGCTTGGCTTGGTAGATGCTACGATACAGGTGCTCCAGCTCTAATGGTTGGAGACAAGTCAGCAGCTCAACTAGGAACTCTCTCAAAGGATAATGGAATAGATAGACATCTAGGCAGGACTCTCGGTAAGGTTACTCTGTGGATACGCCTTTTAATGGCAACTCTCATGAGATATCCTTCCCGAGATGATCTCCCATGGAATCCTAAGCCCTGGACTACCATAGAGGAAGGGATTAAGCGTCTGAGAGAATTTGCTGTTAGAGAGGTACTCTATGGTGACCATGAGACTCTGAATCCTGATGAAATTCCTGTAGGAACTGGTCTTGCTAAAAAGCTCATCAAACTTGCTCCTCCTAATTATGCAAATATTCTGGCAAGCAGAATTGTGGCAAGAAATTATGGCGGAACTTCTCCTACGGTTGGCCAATTCACTGATCAGATGAGACAATTGGAGGATAGCATGACACGTGTTTCGTTGGTTTCAGCCATTGAAACTCTGTCTGGTGAAATAAAGAATTGCATGAAAGAGCTGAAGGATGAATTTAAAAATACCATTTCCCAATTGGCACAGAGAGATAATTCCAATTCTTCCTCCGGATGGATACAGGTTTCCTCTGTGAGGAATAGGCGTCCTCCAAGGATGTCATTCCAAAACAGATCATTCCAAAACAGGTCATTCCAAAACCGATCCAACCAAAACAGACCACCAAGGCAGTCACGTGGAAGTATTTGGATAACTCTGCGTGATCAGTTTGGTGAGAACATGAACAGATGGGATGGTCAACCAACTGCTAATCTTCTCAGGAGGCTGAGGGAACTGCAAAGTGGCAGAGCCCGAGGTAGCAATACCAGAAGGGTAGCTGTTACTTCTACAGTCCCCCAAGACAACTCTAGTAGCTCCAACAGTGGCTCCAGTTCTAACACTGCACCATGTGCTCATTGCACATGTGGGCATGTTCCCCATAACTAGGGGTGCCCTGCCTCCCGCCAGGGGGAGGAGAGGGGTAACAGAGATAACAGAATCTATTGGGATGTGTACATCCAGTGGCCTGGCACTTCACAATTTCAGAAGTACAGGGCCTTGGTTGACACAGGGGCTCAGTGCACCATAATGCCATCAAATTATCAGGGATCAGAAGCTATAACTATTCTGGGAGTCACTGGTGGATCTCAAGAGTTAACTAAGGTGGAGGTTGATATAAGTTTAACTGGTAAACAGTGGAGAAAGCATACAGTTGTGACCGGACCTGACGCACCTTGTATTCTGGGAATTGATTTTCTGAGAGAAGGGCGTTTCAAAGACCCTAGAGGTTACAAATGGGCTTTTGGAGTAGCATCTGTAGAAATTGATGGACAAAAACTGAAGTTGTCTGTTAGACCTGATCTTTCTGATGAATCTGCAGTTGTGGGACAACACAAGATTGAGGACATTAAATTGCCGGTTGCTTCTCAGACTGTGCATCACAGACAATACAGAACCAACCGTGACTCTTTGTTGCCCATTCAGAATCTGATTCGTCAGTTGGAGAGTCAGAAAGTCATCAGCAAAACTCATTCCCCTTTCAACAGTCCAGTGTGGCCTGTGCGAAAGCAGAATGGAGACTGGCGTCTGACAGTCGACTACCGAGCTCTGAATGAAGTAACTCCACCTATGAGTGCAGCAGTACCAGACATGATGGAACTCCAGTATGAGCTGGAATCCAAAGAGGCCAAATGGTATGCTACCATAGACATTGCTAATGCCTTCTTCTCTATTCCCATAGCAGAGGAATGCAGGCCTCAGTTTGCTTTCACCTGGAGAGGAATCCAGTACACTTTCAACAGATTGCCAATGGGCTGGATCCACAGCTCCAGCATCTGTCATGCAGTGATCCACGATGCTCTGGAGAAAGGTGGTGCTCCAGAACACATCCAGTTCATCGATGATATCATCGTCTGGGGTAAAACTGCTGAGGAAGTCTTCGAGAAAGGTAACAAAGTCATTGACATTCTTCTGAATGCAGGTTTTGCCATCAAGCGAGACAAGGTGAAAGGACCTACCAGAGAGATCCAGTTTCTGGGAGTGCGGTGGCAGGATGGACGCCGACACATTCCAGTGGATGTGGTAAATAGAGTCTCTACCATGGCCAATCCCATGAACAAGCAAGAAACTCTATGTTTCTTGGGGATAGTGGGATTTTGGAGACTGCACATTCCTGGGTACAGTCAGATTGTGAAACCTCTGTATGATGTGACTCGAAAGAGAAACAATTTCCACTGGGGACCTGAACAACAAGCAGCTTTTGACCAGATAAAGCAAGAGGTGGTTCAAGCAATGGGTCTGGGACCTGTCCGAGATGGTCCAGACATTAAGAACATTTTGTACACGGCTGCAAGTGACAATGGTACAACCTGGTGCTTGTGGCAAAGAGCTCCAGGTGAGACACGTGGACAACCTCTTGGTTTCTGGAGTAGAGGTTACAGAGGTTCAGAGGCTAATTATACTCCAACAGAGAAAGAGATTCTAGCTGCCTATGAAGGAGTAAAAGCAGCTTCTGAAGTGATTGGAACTGAATCACAACTTCTCTTAGCTCCCAGATTACCAGTTTTGAATTGGATGTTCAAAGGCAAAGGTTCCACACCACATCATGCAACAGACTCTACCTGGTCTAAGTGGATGGCTCTGATAACACAGAGAGCTCGCATGGGAAATCTTGAAAGACCTGGTCTGGTGGAGGTGATCTCAAGTTGGCCTGAAGGTACCAACTGTACTAAACCTCCAGAGGAGAGAGTAACTCGTGCTGAGGAAGCTCCTCCTTACAATGACCTTTCTGATGATGAAAAGAAATATGCTTTGTTCACAGACGGTTCCTGTCGGCTGGTCGGGAACAAGCGAAGGTGGAAGTCTGCAGTGTGGAGTCCAACACGCCGAGTTGCAGAGGCAAAGGATGGAGAAGGAGAATCCAGTCAGTTCGCAGAGGTAAAAGCTGTCCAGCTAGCTCTCGACGTAGCTGAACGTGAGAGGTGGCCAAAGCTTTATCTCTACACCGACTCATGGATGGTAGCCAATGCTCTGTGGGGTTGGCTAAAGAACTGGAAAAAGAGTGGTTGGCAGAGAAAAGGAAAGCCTATATGGGCAGCTGACCTGTGGCAGGACATTGCTGATCGAATCGAGAGAATTCCAGTGAAGGTGAGACACATTGATGCTCACATCCCTAAGAGCAAAGCTACTGAGGAACAGCAACACAACCATCAGGCAGATCTAGCTGCAAGAGTTTCTCAAGTAGACATGGACTCTGATCTTGATCTCGACTGGAAACACCGAGGTGAGATATTCTTAGCTCGGTGGGCTCACGATTCGTCAGGACATCAAGGCAGAGATGCAACCTACCAGTGGGCACGTGACAGATCCATAGACATTTCCATGGATGCTATCACACAAGTCATCCATGACTGTGACATTTGTGCTGCTATTAAGCAGGCAAAGCGACTTAAGCCCTTATGGTATGGTGACAGATGGTCCAAGTACAAGTATGGTGAGGCTTGGCAGATTGACTACATCACTCTACCACGTTCTCGTTCTGGTAAGCAGTATGTGCTTACTATGGTAGAGGCAAACACTGGATGGTTGGAAACTTATCCGGTTCCACATGCAACTGCACGCAACACCATTCTTGGTCTGGAGAGACAAATCCTGTGGAGACACGGAACTCCAGAGAGGATCGAGTCAGACAACGGAACTCATTTCAAAAACAACCTTGTAAAGAGCTGGGCCAAAGAGCACGGCATTGAGTGGATATTCCACATCCCCTACTATGCACCAGCTGCAGGGAAGATTGAACGCTACACCGGTTTGTTGAAGACCACTCTTAAAGCCATGGGGGGTGGATCTTTGAAAAACTGGGAAAAGCATTTAGCACAAGCAACCTGGCTGGTAAATAGTAGAGGTTCAGTGAACCGAGCTGGACCGGCACACTCAGATCTGCTACAGAAAGTAGAAGGTGATAGAGTTCCTGTTGTTAGAGAAAAGAATCTGTTAGGTAAAACTGTTTGGGTGTTTTCTCCCCTCAGGAGAGGCTAAACCTGTCCGAGGGGTGGTTTCAGCTGAAGGTCCGGGTCACACTTATTGGGTAATGCAAGAGAATGGTGAAATTCAGTGTATTCCACAAAGAAATCTAACTTTAGCTGAAAGAGTTTAATTTCAGAGTGTTGTACAGCTACATCGCGCCCAAAGGAAGATTCCTTGAGGAAATCCACGGTGCACGAACCCTGAGAACCCTGAGAGCCCTGAGTCAACTGAGAGTCCCTGTTCCCTGTTTCCCTGTTTCCCTTTTCTTCGCTTCGTCTGCGAAGAGACAAACTGTTTTCCATTTTTCTTGTTTCTTGGACTTCTGAATCATCTACACCTGAGGATAGCCGGAATGGACTATGAACTTTACTTACAAATTGTAGATATTGCTTTAGGTTGGATGGACAGTATGAACAGCCAATGAAATTGTTTAGAAGAGGTGGATTGTGGCCGGTTGATGCTATGCCTTTAAGAAAGAGACAGTTGCTGAACACTTTGGCTGAATGTTTTTGATATTTGAACAAAAACAAGATAGTCTAAACGAATTTCATTGGTGCTTGTGGGGTTCAGTTTGGAGTTTGGGTTCTGTTAGTTCAGTCTGTGTCTGGTCTGGGCTCAGGCTGGGTGCAGTCTGTGCTTCTCTCTTGCTGAAGCAGGAACGGCCTTGAGTTAACAGCTAACCAGATAAGAGAATTAATTTTGCATGTGCTTTTTAGCTAACAGACTTTTTCCTTCTTAATTGTCTCTCTCTCTCTCTCTAACCCTTTTTGGGGAAAAAGGGGAGGTGGGGAGGGAGAGAGGGGGGTTCAGGGAACCCCCCTGGCCGGCAGGAGGGAAAAGGTTTTTCTGCATTGTGTTCATTGTTATATTTTCCTGTATATATATTGTAAATATTGTACATTTGTGTATATATTCATTGCATTCCATTTATGCTTGTAAATATAGCTTTCATCTGCTTTTCCGACTGAGCTAGCTGTGGTTTCTTTCCCTGTGTGTGGGGAGGGAACTTTCTCACCCCACCACAGCTGATTATGGGAATTCTTCTTTTCATCCTTTTTATCACAGAATTCTCCTGAACTGCTACAGCTGCTTAATCCATGTGTGTGTTGAGGGAAAACCCAAGAGAAAGAGCTCACTTGCTCTGCAACTGGCCGTTTATATGAAACTGAGTCTATAATATCACCACATGCCACCTGCATGCATGTCATATTAGAATTTTAACATGCATTTTGAGCTGAGATTTGCTCTAATTCTTACTTTTTCCTAACGTTCAGTGGATTTATACTTTTGGGGGTGGGGGGGGGGTGGGAGGGGTGGTGTCTTCTTGCTTGTTTGTGTGATTGGTTGGCTTTTTTCAAGTCAATTTGTTAAGAGAGTGTGCTATGCATTTTAACATTTTAATAAACTTCAGTATCAAATCTACTTAGGTCAACCCACTAAACAGCAAACTACTACACAATATAATACACTGAATTTTAACTGTGGAAAACAAAGCCATTCTCAGCAAAATCAACAAAAAGTTCTAATATGAGAAGACTTTCATCTTAATCTTACAAGATGCAGTCATAGATTTTTATTGCAGAAACTACTGTCCAAATAGTTGTAAAGGTCTCGATCCGGAGAGGGAAAGAGATTCAGGTTTTTAATGAATATTCCCGTGTTGTGAAATTAGAGGCACAAACGAGGCCAAAATATCAACAGCTAGACTATTTATTACATAAATACAGTGGATGGACATAAATACAGTGGATGGATCAGAAGGGGAGAGAGAGAAAATAGAGAGAGAAGAGAAAAGAGGAAAGGAATTATATTACCACACCCCTCACCCCCCAAGACAGTTTGAGTCTGTGGAGGAAAGGTGCTGCAGGAGATGTTGGGTCTGTAGAGGAAGAGTGCTGAGGCTTTGGCTGTAAAAGGGATGTGGTCCTCTGGGCAGCTTCTTCAGCTCCATGAGTTGCAGCAGGCGGAACTTAGGACACGGAGAGAGGGTTTTCAGAGTCCAGGATCCGTTGTGTTGGCCCGTGATCTTTCCAGCGTGTGGTGCTGCATTTTGCTTCTCCAGTTTTCTTCTCCGTTTTTCTTCACCAAGCCAGTAGTTGCTCCAGTCTTTTATACAGTTTTTTAGTCCTCAGGCAAGTGTCCAGGTGTTGTTCCCCAGGATATCGTTCTGGGAAATCATCCTTAGGTATCGTTCCCCAGGAAATCTTTTTGTGTACTCAGGTGAGTTTGGGCAGCTGTCTGGATGGAGGGGGGAGGAGGCCTCCACCTCCTCCTGCTCCATCTACCTACCCACACACTCATTACACATCAGGAAACAGGTGGTGATACCATTGTCCTTTCCTGGGGTATTTGATGGCTGGAAATGATCTTGTCCTGAAGGCACGATGGCTGGGCCCTTGCACCATTGTTGTAGGCCAGCTGCAGTCCCGTGATCAATGTTATCTTTGCACCTTCCAAGAGTCCTTCCAGTGGCTCTGCCCAACGCACATCAGCTATTGTCTGGGCAAGAAGCAAGTGATTTTATCTTTGTTGAGTCACACCAGGAGAGACAAGCTTTAGTCTCTCACAATAGTTTACATAGTCTCTACTAGAAAGAAGATATTAGAGGTACAAATTCGAGATTTCATATTAAAATTTAAATACTTTTGTTGCAAATTTAAAACAGACAAAATCTTTACAATCTTGTGAGGTTTTATATATATATATATATATATATATATATACACACACACACATATATAAATATACATATACACACACATTCTCCTGGAATTTAGTATTATAAATCATATATTAGTTTACAAAAATGGCAACTGGACTTTTATTTGCTTTCTTCTTCAAAGCTATAGATGAATTAAGAGACCACTAAAGCTCTGGAAAGCATTAATAATAGTATTACTAGGTTAACACTTTAAATAAAGAAAGAAAAAGAAAAATATAAACAAATGCAGCATCTCCCTCTTCCTACAAATGAGAGTGTTTCTAATTTTAACTGAGCTGTGTTTTGCAATCAATATTTTGAATTTTAAAAAGAGGTTGTTCAGAACAATATTAATACCTCCATGTCTATATAAAACCTGAGCATCAGGTAGAAGAAATGTCATAGCTAAGGTGACAGTTTTAGGCTGTGCCTTTAAGGAAAGGACAGCTACTGAATACTCTAGCTGAATGTTTTGGTGTAAAACAGAAAACAAAGATAATTCTAAATGAATTTCATTGGTAGATCAGTAGGAATGTAACTTTAAGGATTTAGTCTGAGTTCAGTCTGTTCATCTACCAAGCCAAGCTTAAACTGGCTCATTCTCTTCTCCGATGTAACCCTTCCTCACATTCCTTAACTCTTAGTGTGGGGTGCTACCATGTTGAATGTCATCATCTGACTCCTCCTCTGCCTCATCTTCCTGAACATGTTGTCCCCATAATCCTGCTGACACTCTCCAAAGGATCTCTTTAAGCTCAGAAGCACCTCCATTAGTTGCTGTCTTACCAGGACGTGTAATTTGCAGAGAATGAGCCAGTTCTAGCATGGCTTGGTAGATGTTTTGATGCAGGTGCACCAGCTCTAATAGTGGGAGACAAGTCAGCATCTCAACTAGGCACTCTCTTGAAGGATAGTGGAATAGACAGATATCTAGGCAGGTGTCTCAGTAAGGTTTCTCTGTAGGTACCCATCCCAAGATGATCTTCCATGGAATCCTAAACCCTGGAATACCATGGATGAGGGAATTAAGTGTCTGAGAGAATTTGCTGTTAGAGAGGTACTCTGTGATAACCATGGAACACTGAATCCTGATGAAATTCCTGTAGGAACTGGTCTTGCTAAAAAGCTCATCAATCTTGCTCCCCCTAATTACGCAACTATTCTGGCAAGCAGAATTCTGGCAAGAAATTATGTTAGAGCTCCTCCTACGGTTGGCCATTTCACTGAGACAATTGGAGGATAGTCTCACACGTGTTTCTTTGGTTTCAGCCATTGAGACTCTGTCTGGAAAAATTGAGAACTGCATGAAAGAGCTGAAGGATGAGTTTTAAAAACCCATATCCCAATTGACACAAAGAGATAATTCCAATTCTTCCTCCAGATGGATACAAGTTTCAGCTGTGAGGAATACATGTCCTCCAAGGAGGTCATTCCAAAACAGATCAAACCAAAACAGACAACAGAGGCAATCACATGGCAGTGTTTGGATAACTCTGCGTGATCAGTTTGGTGAGAACATGAACAGATGGGATGGTCAACCAACTGCTAATCTCTTCAGGAGACTGAGGGAACTGCAAAGTGGCAGAGCCCGAGGTAGCAATACCAGAAGGGTAGCTGTTACTTCCTCAGTTCCCCAGGACAACTCTAGTAGCTCCAACAGTGGCTCCAGTTCTAACACTGCACACTGTGCTCATTGCACATGTGGGCATGTTCCCCATAACTACGGGTGCCCTGCCTCCCGCCAGGGGGAGGAGAGGGGTAACAGAGAGAAGAGAATCTATTGGGATGTGTACATCCAGTGGCCTGGCACTTCACAATTTCAGAAGTACAGGGCCTTGGTTGACACAAGAGCTCAGCGCACCATAATACCATCAAATTATCAGGGATCAGAGGCTATAACTATTCTGGGAGTCACTGGTGGATCTTAAGAGTTGACCAAAATACAAGTTGATACAAGTTTAACAGGTAAAGAGTGGAGGAAGCATACAGTTGTGACCGGACCTGATGCACCTTGTATTTTGGGAATTGATTTTCTGAAAGAAGGGCATTTCAAAGACCCTAAAGGTTACAAATGGGCTTTTGGAGTAGCATCTGTAGAAACTGATGGACAAAAATTGAAGCTGTCTGTTTGACCTGAGCTTTCTGATGAATCTGCAGTTTTGGGACAACATAAGATAGAGGACATTAAATTGTCAGTTGCTTCTCAGACTGTGTATCACAGACAATACAAAACGAACCATGACTCTGTTGCCCATTCAGAATCTGATCTGACAGTTGGAAAGTCAGAAAGTCATCAGCAAAACTCATTCACCTTTCAACAGTCCAGTGTGGCCTGTGCGAAAGCAGAATGGAGCCCTGAATGAAGTAACTCTACCTATGAGTGCAGCAGTACCAGACATGATGGAACTCCAGTATGAGCTGGAATCCAAAGAGGCCAAATGGTATGCTACCATAGACATTGCTAATGCATTTTTCTCTATTCCCATAGCAGAGGAATGCAGGCCTCAGTTTGCTTTCACCTGGAGAGGAATCCAGTACACTTTCAACAGATTGCCAATGGGCTGGATCTACAGCTCCAGCATCTGTCATGCAGTGATCCATGATGCTCTGGAGAAAGGTGGTGCTCCAGAACACATCCAGTTCATTGATGATATAATTGTCTGTGGTAAAACTGCTGAGGAAGTCTTCGAGAAAGGTAACAAAATCATTGACATTCTCCTGAATGCAGGTTTCGCCATCAAGCGAGACAAGGTGAAAGGACCTGCCAGAGAGATCCACTTTCTGGGAGTGCGGTGGCAGGATGGACGCTGACGCATTCCAGTGGATGTGGTAACCAGAGTCTCTACCATGGCAAATCCCATGAACAAGCAAGAAACTCTATGTTTCATGGGGATAGTAGGATTTTGGAGCCTGCACATTCCTGGATACAGTCAGATTGTGAAACCTCTGTATGATGTGACTCGAAAAAGAAACAATTTCCACTGGGGACCTGTACAACAAGCAGCTTTTGACCAGAAGTAGTTCAGACAATGGGTCTGGGACCCGTCCGAGATGGTCCAGACATTAAGAATGTTTTGTACTTGGCTGCAAGTGACAATGGTCCAACCTGGTGCTTGTGGCAAAGAGCTCCAGGTGAGACACGTGGACGACCTCTTGGTTTCTGGAGTCAAGGTTACAGAGGTTTAGAGGCAAATTATACTCCAACAGAGAAAGAGATTCTATCTGCCTATGAAGGAGTAAAAGTGGTTTCTGAAGTAATTGGAACAGAATCACAGCTTCTTTTAGCTCCCAGATTACCAGTTTTGAATTGGATGTTCAAAGGCAAAGGTTCCACACCACATTATGCCACAGATTTCACATGATCCAAGTGGATGGCTCTGATAACACAGAGAGCTCGAATGGGAAATCTTGAAAGACCTGGTCTAGTGGACGTGATCACAAGTTGGCCTGAAGGTACTGACTGTAATAAAACTCCAGAGGAGAGAGGAAGTCATGCTGAGGAAGTTCCTCCTTACAATGACCTTTCTGATGATGAAAAGAAATATGCTTTGTTCACAGACGGTTCATGTCATGAGTAAGCCAAGATGGAAATCTGCAGTGTGGAGTCCAACACACTGAGTTGCAGAAGCAAAGGATGGTGAATGAGAATCCAGTCAATTTGCAGAGGTAAAAGCTGTCCAGCTAGCTCTCGATGTAGCTGAACGTGAGAGGTGGCCAAAGCTTTATCTCTACACCGGTGAAGCTTGGCAGATTGACTACATCACTCTACCATGTTCTCATTCTGGTAAGCAGTATGTGCTTACTATGGTAGAGGCAAACACTGGATGGTTGGAAACTTATCCAGTTCCACATGCAACCACATGCAACACCATTCTTGGTCTGGAGAAACAAATCCTGTGGAGACACAAAACTCCAGAGAGGATTAAGTCAGAAAACGGAACTTATTTCAGAAACAATCTTGTAAAGAACTTGGCCAAAGAGCACAGCATTGAGTGGATATTCCACATTCCCTACTATGCACCAGCTGCAGGGAAGATTAAACACTACAACGGTTTGTTGAAGACCACTCTTAAAGCCATGGGGATTGGATCTTTGAAAAACTGGGAGAAACATCTAGTACAAGCATCCTGGCTGGTAAATAGAAGAGGTTCAGTGAATAGAGCTGGACCTTCACATTCAGATTTGCTACAGAAAGTAGAAGGTGATAGAGTTCCTGTTGTTAGAGAAAAGAATCTGTTAGGTAAAACTGTTTGGGTATTTTCTGCCTCAGGAGAGGCTAAACCTGTCCGAGGGGTGGTTTCAGCTGAAGGTCCTGGTCACACTTATTGGGCAATGCAAGAGCATGGGTAATGCAAGAGAATGGGTAATGCAAGAGAATGGTGAAATTCAGTGTACTCCACAAAGAAATTTAACTTTAGCTGAGAGAGTTTAATTTCAGAGTGTTGTACAAATACATCGCACCCAGAGGAAGAATCCATGAGGAATCTACAGTGCACAAACCCTCAGAACCCTGAATGCCCTGAGTCAACTGAGAGTCACTAATCCCTTTTCTTTGCTTTGTCTGCAAGGAGACAAACTGTTTACCATTTTCTTGTTTCCTGATTTTCTTGGACTTCTGGATCATCTACATCTGAGGATAGCTGGAATGGACTATGAACTTTACTTACAAATTGTAGATATTGTTTTAGATTGAATGGAAAATACGAACAGCCAATGAAATTGTTTAGAAGGGGTGGATTGTGACCATTTTAGGCTGTGCCTTTAAGGAAAGGACAGCTACTGAATACTCTAGCTGAATGTTTTGGTGTAAAAAGGAAAACAAAGATAATTTTAAATTAATTTCACTGGTAGATCAGTAGGAAGGTAACTTTAAGTATTTAGTCTGAGTTCAGTCTGTTCAGTGATGTGGCAAAGGTAGCAATAAGCAGTGTGAGCAATCTGGCAGTATAGGCTTGGAGCCTGACATTGTGGTAGGCCATGCTCAGCGTAAGTGCAGAAGTAGCTAGCAGTTTAGCAAAACAGTGCTGTGCCTGCAACATGTAACTAAAGCAAGGCACTGGTAGCTATAAACACAGAACGTTATCTGGGAATGACAGGATGCACACCTGCATCAACAACCTCGCTTGTTATTAGTTTAACCAATAATCTATGATAGTATGATGTGTGGTCACTTGTGGGGAACCAATGAGCCTATGCCAACGATGCTCTCTGAGTCTATATAAGCCGTAGAAGTTCCCTTAATAAATGAACAATACTAGATCATATTGGTCGTCTGTATTGACGACATTCTCTGTTGCCAGTACAGTGGCTGCTTCTTTTCTTCTTTTCTGTTCTTGTCCAGTGCTAACCTCGGACTTATGAGATAAGAAAACTAACTTTTTTTGTTTTCCTTAACAACTGCTTTGAGCTACCAACATTTCCCTTAATATCCATTTTCTCTCTGTAATCCTTTTGGAGAAAAGGGATAGGAAGGGGGAAAGGGGTTTTGGGGGGAACCCAGAATGGGAATTCTCCTCCAGAGGTAGTTTCTGTGTTACATTCTTTCCTGTATATTTTTGTATATACTGTAAATACTGCATAATTTGTATATATTCATTGCATTTCATTCTTCATGTAAAATGCAGCCTTTTTCATTTGCTTCTTCATCTGAGTAAGCTGTGGTTTGTGTGGTGGGAGGATTGAACTTTCTCACTACCACAGCTGAGATCTTCTAGAGCTAAATTTAAACCTCTATAATTTAAGATTAAAATATTTTTACCCAGGAGGAGATAGCTTCTCGCATATATATCTACATGCACATGCAGACATATGCACATTTATGTCTGGTGGAGAAGGTAATGCTTTGGCAATATTGCTGATAGAATCACAATATTTCTATGTTGTGGTTTGAGCCTTAACTGGAGTTTAAGAGCACAGATGATAGCAAATTGAGAAATCCTGCCCAACTCCCCCCTCCCTTTCCCTGATACAGAAGGGGAAAGAAAAAAAAAGGGGTAGGGAAATGGGGTGGAGGTGGATCTACAAACAAAAGAAGTAATCTGGAGTCAGTTTGGAATTAGTAAATATTTTTTTTTAAAGTATGTATATAGCAGTAACAAGGAGGGTTTACAATGGTAAGGGATAAGGATAAATAGGAAAATATACAAAACCAAGCCTGGATGACCTCGTATTTCCCTGGATGTATGTGGATTTCAGTCCTTTAGAGAGGTGTGGATGCAGCCTGGAGAGGGGAAGCCAGGCCCAACCATGTGGTCAGTGCAGGAAACCAGCAGCAGCTGATGTCTTTTCAAGCAGGTGAGGCAGAAGAGGACAGGAAGGGGAAGTGGAATAGACCACCTTTTACCCAGGGGACCTTGTCCTAGGAGGGGGAAACGAAGTCCCTATCTATTCACCTGGATCAGGTTTCTTTTGTTCTCTGGGGGAAAGCAGGGCTCTTTCAGCCCTCCACACAGGATGGGTGTAACCCAGCACATTCTATTAATGTTCCAGTTTTGTGACTTCTGTAAAACCTCATCAGTCTTCAGGAAACTGATGGGATTAAAAGTAACTGGCGTCTTTACAAAGGAAGCATCGTTGAGGGGGGTTGGAAGAGGGAGGGGGAACCAGACAGTTCCCCCTTATCTATGTGCATGAACAACAAAGGAGCACCTGCAGGATACTCTTATCCTACACACTACTGTAAATCAGCAGGAGTCTGTCAGAAGATGATGATGCCAAACATAGCCTAAACTCTTGAGCTTTCAGAACCAGAGTGCAGGCTTAATAGACTACTAAATATTGAATTCTCTACCCAGAGTCATGAAGAACCTAATTCAAATGAACATACAATGTATGTAGTTGGGGAATTGCATGTGAAGGGGGGACATGTAATAGGCGGTCCAGGAAAGACTGTAAATCCTGAGTACCTTAGCTCATAGGGAAAGGGAGAGGGAAATTCACAGCCAGGAATTTAGGATAAAAGGGGAGCTGCGACTCCCAGCAAATTGAAAGACCCTGCCAGGAATTGTCCTGTGGACGCTCCCTTTATTCTAATAAAGCCTTGCTAAACTCCTCTGTCTCCATTGTGAACAGGAACTTCTAAGTAGAGAAAATTTTTCCTTACAAAACTATTTTACACCACAGGTTGTTGCAGCATGCTGTTTCTTGTGTTTCAAATACCACATACTAATTTTATGTAGAAAGTGAACATGTTGTCAACAAAGGCAGTTCAGCGTAGTACTCTTAAGGTCATTCTTACTAGGATTCAAATAGATTCAAAGAACAAAATTTAAACATCACCATGATGTTTCTAATGCTCTACTTCATAACAACTGAAATTAAAATTTATCTAATAAAGCCATCTGCTAAGACATTTAAATAAGGCCTTGTTGATATCTATAAAGATACTTGATGTCAGAATTGTTTTATTACTTACTTCATATGTGAGATAATAATCTTGGCTTTAGGGTGAAAACCATGCTCCCATTCAGCATTACCATGTATATCAACACACACTTTCAAGTAGTCTGTTCATAAAAGCGTTGGAATAGCTTTAATTTTATTTCTTCTTGTGGACTTTTGAAATGAAATGTACAAACTGAATGCCTCTAATTATTCCTAGATAGTAATTTCTGAAGAATTGGTAACTATTCTATAAGAATGAAAATAGGAAACAAAATTTGGGGAGAACTTCTTGTCTGGATAATGAAAAGATACATCTGCAAAAACTAGTTGTGAAAAAACTATTACAAAGTAACTTGATGCTAAATTATAAATAAAGATTCCTTGAAGCTGACCAGCATCATTATTACCATAAGCATTATTACTGCTGCTAACAATGAAGTTTTAGGAAGAATAAGATGTTGTGACAGTTTTAGGCTGTGCCTTTAAGAAAGGTCAGCTACTGAATGCTCCAGCTGAATGTTTTGGTGTAAAAAAGGAAAACAAAGATAATTCTAAATTAATTTCATTGGTAGATTGGTAGCAATGTAACTTTAAGGATTGCTAGTTTTAGTTCAGTCTGTTTCAGTCAGTCTGGACAGCTGTTTTCTTTTCTTCTGTGCCAGGCAGTTCTGACCTTGGACTAATGAGATAAGAGACTAATTCTTTTTTTTCCCTTCCTTTAACAACTGATTTGAACTAACAGAATTTCCCCTAATAATTACTTTTCTCTCTAACCCTTTTTGGGAAAAAAGGAGGAAGTGGGAAAAGGGGGGTTTGGGTGGAGTCCTCCTCTATTGAGGGGGGGAGTTTTTCTGTGTTATGTTCTTTCCTGTAGATTGTTGTATATACTATACAATACAGTACAATACAATACACCACCAGGTTGGAAGAGATCTTCAAGATCATCGCGTCCAACCCATCAACCAATTCAACCCACCTAAATAGAATAGAATAGAATAGAATAGAATAGAATAGAATAGAATAGAATAGAATAGAATAGAATAGAATAGAATAGAATAGAACCCACCTAAACAACTAAACCATGGCACCAAGCACCCCATCAAGCCTCTTCCTGAACACCTCCAATGACTATAAATACTGTATATTGTGTATATATTCATTGCATTTCATTCTGCTTGTAAAATACAGCCCTTTCCCATTTTGCTTCTCTGACTGACTTAGCTGTGGTGTGTGTGTGTGTGAGAGAATTGAACTTCTCTCACCTCTACATAAATAAAGATCATATTAGTAGAGATAGAGATCATATTGTCACATCATGGAACACTTTGTTATGCTCTGAAAACATTGTTTTAATAATTTTTTGCCTATTTCAGTATCTTATTTCACCACTGGGTAAAACTAGTCAGGAAATAGCCAAAAAAGACACCAAGGTTTTTATATATTACACATTTTTTACTTAAAAAAAAAAAAAAGTAATAAAATTTCCAGTTTTGTTTAATCTCTTCTGGTTTGTTTTTTTTCGTGTGTGTTTGGTTTTTTGTTATTTTTAATTTGTGTTGGTTTTTATTTTAATTACTTTTTATTTTATATCAGGCTAAGGTCTGCAGTATAGATATTTAATATTTTATGTATTTAATACGTCATGGTTCAGTAATCTTGTCAGAGATTTAAGAATAATATAACATACTCTCAATTTCTGCAGTCCTCTCTGCCTGCCTTTTATTTTAGTGGTCTCCAAATAGCTTTAAAAATTAAAGGAACAACACTCTCCACCTACCCACCGACTTTGAAGCTTATGTCTCCTTTCTCAGTAGACCATCTCAGTGGATGGTAAACTTCCACTAGTTTTATAACAGGTGTAGCAAGCCATTGGGAAACACTGCTTATAAAGACTCCCTACTAAATATTTTTGGTGGGTTGAAGTTTCCCATCAGCATTAACTTAGCACGACTAACTCGGAAGCAAATGAAAGCTGTATTTACAAGCAAAAACTACACTCTACAATGGAATGCAATGAATGTGTACAAAATATAGAGTATTTACAATATTATACAGATATTTACACTTAGCAAATAGCACGGAAATCCCCCTGGCCTCCCTCTGGTTCCACCAGAGACCAGGGAAGCTGCTCCACTGCACCAGCACCCCCCACGCACACCTCCACACCCCTGTACCAGAGGAAAGAAAAGGAGTTGACAGAAAGCAGTGTTAGTTCTTATCTTTTCTCAAGGCCAGGCAGAAATGTTATTCTCTCCCCAGGGAAAGAAGAACAGCCAAGCCAGAGAAAAGAAAAGGAATGGGGATGGAAGTGAAATGTGTAAGATTGTTATGGTACAGCTCCTATACCCCAGACTTTATCCAATGAATTTGTTTAGAATAATCTTTTGTTTTCCTTTTCACACCCAATAGTGAATTATTTATATTTTTCTACTTTTCTGCTTGAAATCTGCAGCTAAATTTTAAAGGCATAGCCTAAAACTGCCACAATATTTCATTGTGCCAAAAGTGTTTGATTGGTATCAGGTTGTGTATTACAAGGAGAAACTGTTTTTGTCATCACATTCGAACAAATTTGACTAGTAATGGATAAATGGTCAGGTTTCATAAAGGTGTGACTTAATACATACCATTGCCTCTAAATCAACCAAAATATTTTAAAATACTGCATCTACCAATTGTGCTCTGATGTTGTCTATTTATTTAGTCAGAAGGCTACATTTAGATCAGTCACAGAATCACCAAGGTTGGAAGAGACCTCAAAGATCATCGAGTCCAACCTGTCACCACAACCCCATGACTAAACCATGGCACCAAGTGCCATGTCCAGTCCACGCTTGAACACCTCCAGGGATGGTGACTCCACCACCTCCCTGGGCAGCACATTCCAATGGCAAACAACTCTTTCAGGGAAGAACTTTCTCCTCACCTTGAGCCTAAACTTCCCCTGGTGCAGCTTGAGACTCTGTCCCCTTGTTCTGGTGCTGGTTGCTAGAGAGAAGAGGCCAACCCCTTCCTGGCTACAACTACCCTTCAGGTAGTTGTAGAGAGCAATGAGATCGCCCCTGAGCCTCCTCCAGACTAAACAATCCCAGCTCCTCCAGTCTCTCCTCATAGGGCTTGTGCTTGAGCCTCTCACCAGCTTTGTTGCCCTTCTCTGGACACATTCAAGTGTCACGATGTCCTTCTTAAACTGAGGTGCCCAGAACTGAACACAGGGCTCAAGGTGTGGCCTAACCAATTGTGACCGGTTGAGGCTGTGTCTTTAAGAAAGAGACAGTTGCTGAACACTCTGGCTGAATGTTTTTGATATTTGAACAAAAAAAAGATAGTCTAAACTAATTTCATTGGTAGATTGTAGAATGCAATTTTAAGTTTGGGTTCTGTTAGTTCAGTCTGGTCTGGGTTCAGGCTGAGTGCAGTCTGTGCTTCTCTGTCCTGCGGGCTGGATGGCTTCTCCCTTTCTGAAGCAGGAACGGCCTTGAGTTAACAGCTAACCAGATAAGAAAGTAATTCTTGCATGGCTCTGTTGCCCACTGCAGGATTTGAACCCATGACCTCAGCACTCACAGTCTCATGCCCTACTACCTGAGCCACAGACTCCACACTACAGACTTCCACCTTCGCTTATTCCCGACAAGACGACAGGAACCGTCTGTGAACAGAGCATACTTCTTTTCATCATCAGTAAGGTCATTGTAAGGAGGAGCTTCCTCAGCATGAGTTACTCTCTCCTCTGGAGGTTTAGTGCAGTTGGTACCTTCAGGCCAACTTGAGATCACCTCCACCAGACCAGGTCTTTCAAGATTTCCCATTCGAGCTCTCTGTGTTATCACAGCCATCCACTTAGACCAGGTAGAGTCTGTTGCATGATGTGGTGTGGAACCCTTGCCTTTGAACATCCAATTCAAAACTGGTAATCTGGGAGCTAAGAGAAGTTGTGATTCAGTTCCAAT
The DNA here is from genome assembly GCA_015227895.2 of Colaptes auratus. Taxonomy (NCBI): domain Eukaryota; kingdom Metazoa; phylum Chordata; class Aves; order Piciformes; family Picidae; genus Colaptes; species Colaptes auratus. Next base: position 49,630,771 of record CM037631.1, read on the forward strand.
CACTTCAGAAGCTGCTTTCACTCCTTCATAGGCAGCTAGAATCTCTTTCTCTGTTGGAGTATAATTAGCCTCTGAACCTCTGTAACCTCTACTCCAGAAACCAAGAGGTCGTCCACGTGTCTCTCCTGGAGCTCTTTGCCACAAGCACCAGGTTGGACCATTGTCACTTGCAGCCATGTACAAAATGTTCTTCATGTCTGGACCATCTCGGACAGGTCCCAGACCCATTGCTTGAACCACCTCTTGCTTTATCTGGTCAAAAGCTGCTTGTTGTTCAGGTCCCCAGTGGAAGTTGTTTCTCTTTCGAGTCACATTATACACAGGTTTCACAATCTGACTGTATCCAGGAATGTGCAGTCTCCAAAATCCCACTATCCCCATGAAACATAGAGTTTCTTGCTTGTTCATGGGATTTGCCATGTGTGGTCGGTTGATGCTATGCCTTTAAGAAAGAGACAGTTGCTGAACACTCTGGCTGAATGTTTTTGATATTTGAACAAAAACAAGATAGTCTAAACTAATTTCATTGGTAGCTGTGAGTGCAATTTTGAGTTTGGGTTCTGTTAGTTCAGTCTGTGTCTGGTCTGGGTTCAGGCTGGGTGCAGTCTGTGCTTCTCTGTCCTGTGAGCTGGACGGTTTTCTCTCTTTCTGAAGCAGGAACGGTCTTGAGTTAACAGCTAACCAGATAAGAACACTAATTCTTGCATGTGCTTTCTGAGCTAACAGAATTTTTCTTCCTTAATTGCCTTTCTCTCTCTCTCTAACCCTTTTTGGGAAAAAGGGGAGGTGGGGAGGGAGAGAGGGGGGTTCAGGGAACCCCCCTGGCCGGCTGGAGGGAAAAGGTTTTTCTGCATTGTGTTCATTGCTGTATTTTCCTGTATATATTGTAAATATTGTATATTTGTGTATATATTCATTGCATTCCATTTATGCTTGTAAATATAGCTTTCATCTGCTTTTCCGACTGAGCTAGCTGTGGTTTCTTTCCCTGTGTGTGGGGAGGGAACTTTCTCACCCCACCACATTTTTTAATTGGCGGCCCAACGCACGGCTTGTGGATAGTTGCTGTCCAGAAGCAGAGCAAAAGTTGCTTGATTTATTGTCTGCTCAAGTCGGAGTTGCAAAGATGAAAGTGTTTTGGATTTTAGAGCGTTTGGTCTTTTCAAATTGTTCTGTACTGGTCTACAAGTACTTCCTGGGATTGATTTTCGATCGCTTAAGCAGATACTTGATGTATAAATTGTATTTATGGTTTAAGTATAAGATTCAGCTTCTCTATGACCGGTGCCTGGGATTCTTTTGGCTTAATAGATACAGGAATGTGACCTCAACCACTCTGCCCATAGAGATAAAGGAGTTTAAGATCCCAGTTGGTGAAAGGGTTGTTTTAGGTGATGGCTGGGATCCAAAGGTGATTTATTTGATGTGTGCAATCCTGCTGTTGGTGATAAGCAATGCGTACTTGTTATATGCTCTGTACCAGGAGAGAAAGGTATCTAAGACCTGCTTTGTAATTAGGCGTAGACCCAAGAGGAGAAAGAACAGCTCTAACTCGACCCCAGAAATATCTAGTGATGAGGAGAATGGAGGATCTGTATCAGTTAAAGACAAAGCTAAAAATTCCATTGGAAAGGCTGCTCTGAACGGTGCTGTTGGTGGTTCTGGCAATCAGCCAGCTGCTGCGGCAGCGGCAGCACCTAACATGGCGGCTCCCACGTCCTCGGCAGCCATTAATGCGGCAAAGCCATTTCCTCCTTCTTCTTCAGCAGGACCGGAAGTGTCCTCCACAGCAGCTGATCCATCTCAAAACCTGTCAGCTTCTGTTAAGCCAGCTGTAAATTCAAACACAGCTCTGGTTAAGCAGGTAGCTGTTTTAAAGACGAGAGGTGGAAAGACCAAAGCTGATTCAGATGCTGATGCTGGTGAGGGAACTTCTGCTTTGAGAGACCCTGCTGAGGAGGAGGAGAAGATTTGTCTTAAAGATATAGCTGAGTTATTGAGAACATCACTGGATGGAAATGCAGGGCAAATTGCTGATAGCAGAACAACTAGAGGTGGTACTCCTGACCTTAAAGAGATTCTTAGGAGAGTGACAATGAGATTAATGGGACAACAAGTTCAGGAAGAGGAGGAGAGGAGGAGTCAGATGATATTCTGGACTGTTCTTCCCCAAGAGAAGAGCTAAGGATTGTGCGTAAAGATAACATCAGAGCAGATAAGGAGCCAATCCTAGCTTGGCTTGGTAGATGCTATGATACAGGTGCTCCAGCTCTAATGGTTGGAGACAAGTCAGCAGCTCAACTAGGAACTCTCTCAAAGGATAATGGAATAGATAGACATCTAGGCAGGACTCTCGGTAAGGTTACTCTGTGGATACGCCTTTTAATGGCAACTCTCATGAGATATCCTTCCCGAGATGATCTCCCATGGAATCCTAAGCCCTGGACTACCATAGAGGAAGGAATTAAGCGTCTGAGAGAATTTGCTGTTAGAGAGGTACTCTATGGTGGCCATGAGACTCTGAATCCTGATGAAATTCCTGTAGGAACTGGTCTTGCTAAAAAGCTCATCAAACTTGCTCCTCCTAATTATACAAATATTCTGGCAAGCAGAATTGTGGCAAGAAATTATGGCGGAGCTTCTCCTACGGTTGGCCAATTCACTGATCAAATGAGGCAATTGGAGGATAGCATGACACGTGTTTCTTTGGTTTCAGCCATTGAAACTCTGTCTGGAAAATTGAGAATTGCATGAAAGAGCTGAAGGATGAATTTAAAAATACCATCTCCCAATTGACACAGAGAGATAATTCCAATTCTTCTTCCAGATGGATACAGGTTTCCTCTGTGAGGAATAGGCATCCTCCAAGGATGTCATTCCAAAACAGGTCATTCCAAAACAGATCCAACCAAAACCGACCACCAAGGCAGTCACGTGGAAGTATTTGGATAACTCTGCGTGATCAGTTTGGTGAGAACATGAACAGATGGGATGGTCAGCCAACAGCTAATCTCTTCAGGAGACTGAGGGAACTGCAAAGTGGCAGAACCCGAGGTAGCAATACCAGAAGGGTAGCTGTTACTTCCACAGTTCCCCCAGGACAACTCTAGTAGCTCCAGCAGTGGCTCCAGTTCTAACACTGCACACTGTGCTCATTGCACATGTGGGCATGTTCCCCATAACTAGGGGTGCCCTGCCTCCCGCCAGGGGGAGGAGAGGGGTAACAGAGTGTGGTGGGTTAACACCCTTTTCTGGGAACAAAAGAACAAAGCAGGGTGGAGGGCTTGCAGGTACTTTTCACTCCCTGCAGGGCATTTTTCACCTGGGAAGCTGAGTCTGTTCCACTTCCCCCTTCCTGCCCAGCTAGGGTATAAAAAGCGGGACCTCATAGCTGTTGGCCCCCGGCTTTTCTGGCTTCTGCCTCTGCTGGACGAGAGCTACTGCAGCTACCCTCCTGCTCCTCTGCCACGAGGTTGAACCTGCTGCCTCCACGCTTCCTCAGAGAAAGGCTGGTTTTGTATTATTCTCTTGTTTTTTTTGTCCCCCTCCCATCCATCCTTGTTCCTTCCCCTTGTGAACCTTTTTCCTGTTGTTGTTATATATACATATATATATATATATATATATTGCCTAAAGACAACTCTTTGCCTCTCTACTTCCAAGCCGACTCCAAATTATTATTTCGTGGATTTGCTCTTTCCTTCTTCTCCCCTCTCTCTTGGGAGGGAAGAGGGGAGGGAGTGGGGGAGAGATTCTCAGCCTTGCCCCCCACCTGAGCTCTTAACTTCCAGTTAAGGCTCAAACCACCACACAGAGATAACAGAATCTATTGGGATGTGTACATCCAGTGGCCTGGCACTTCACAATTTCCGAAGTACAGGGCCTTGGTTGACACAGGGGCTCAGTGCACCATAATGCCATCAAATTATCAGGGATCAGAAGCTATAACTATTGTGGGAGTCACTGGTGGATCTCAAGAGTTAACTAAGGTGGAGGTTGATATAAGTTCAACTGGTAAACAGTGGAGGAAGCATACAGTTGTGACCGGACCTGACGCACCGTGTATTCTGGGAATTGATTTTCTGAGAGAAGGGCGTTTCAAAGACCCTAAAGGTTACAAATGGGCTTTTGGAGTAGCATCTGTAGAAACTGATGGACAAAAGCTGAAGCTGTCTGTTAGACCTGAGCTTTCTGATGAATCTGCAGTTGTGGGACAACACAAGATTGAGGACATTAAATTGCCGGTTGCTTCTCAGACTGTGCATCACAGACAATACAGAACCAACCGTGACTCTTTGTTGCCCATTCAGAATCTGATTCGTCAGTTGGAGAGTCAGAAAGTCATCAGCAAAACTCATTCACCTTTCAACAGTCCAGTGTGGCCTGTGCGAAAGCAGAATGGAGACTGGCGTCTGGCAGTTGACTACCGAGCCCTGAATGAAGTAACTCCACCTATGAGTGCAGCAGTACCAGACATGATGGAACTCCAATATGAGCTGGAATCCAAAGAGGCCAAATGGTATGCTACCATAGACATTGCTAATGCCTTCTTCTCTATTCCCATAGCAGAGGAATGCAGGCCTCAGTTTGCTTTCACCTGGAGAGGAATCCAGTACACTTTCAACAGATTGCCAATGGGCTGGATCCACAGCTCCAGCATCTGTCATGCAGTGATCCACAATGCTCTGGAGAAAGGAGGTGCTCCAGAACACATCCAGTTCATCGACGATATCATCGTCTGGGGTAAAACTGCTGAGGAAGTCTTCGAGAAAGGTAACAAAGTCATTGACATTCTCCTGAATGCAGGTTTTGCCATCAAGCAAGACAAGGTGAAAGGACCTACGAGAGAGATCCAGTTTCTGGGAGTGCGGTGGCAGGATGGACGCCGACACATTCCAGTGGATGTGGTAAATAGAGTCTCTACCATGGCAAATCCCATGAACAAGCAAGAAACTCTACGTTTCTTGGGAATAGTGGGATTTTGGAGCCTGCACATTCCTGGATACAGTCAGATTGTGAAACCTCTGTATGATGTGACTCGAAAGAGAAACAATTTCCACTGGGGACCTGAACAACAAGCAGCTTTTGACCAGATAAAGCAAGAGGTGGTTCAAGCAATGTGTCTGGGACCTGTCCGAGATGGTCCAGACATTAAGAACATTTTGTACACGGCTGCAAGTGACAATGGTACAACCTGGTGCTTGTGGCAAAGAGCTCCAGGTGAGACACGTGGACGACCTCTTGGTTTCTGGAGTAGAGGTTACAGAGGTTCAGAGGCTAATTATACTCCAACAGAGAAAGAGATTCTAGCTGCCTATGAAGGAGTAAAAGCAGCTTCTGAAGTGATTGGAACTGAATCACAACTTCTCCTAGCTCCCAGATTACCAGTTTTGAATTGGATGTTCAAAGGCAAGGGTTCCACACCACATCATGCAACAGACTCTACCTGGTCTAAGTGGATGGCTCTGATAACACAGAGAGCTCGAATGGGAAATCTTGAAAGACCTGGTCTGGTGGAGGTGATCTCAAGTTGGCCTGAAGGTACCAACTGTACTAAACCTCCAGAGGAGAGAGTAACTCGTGCTGAGGAAGCTCCTCCTTACAATGACCTTTCTGATGATGAAAAGAAATATGCTTTATTCACAGACGGTTCCTGTCGTCTTGTCGGGAACAAGCGAAGGTGGAAGTCTGCAGTGTGGAGTCCAACACGCCGAGTTGCAGAGGCAAAGGATGGAGAAGGAGAATCCAGTCAGTTTGCAGAGGTAAAAGCTGTCCAGCTAGCTCTCGACGTAGCTGAACGTGAGAGGTGGCCAAAGCTTTATCTCTACACCGACTCATGGATGGTAGCCAATGCTCTGTGGGGTTGGCTAAAGAACTGGAGAAGGAATGGTTGGCAGAGAAAAGGAAAGCCCATATGGGCAGCTGACCTATGGCAGGACATTGCTGATCGAATCGAGAGAATTCCAGTGAAGGTGAGACACATTGATGCTCACATCCCTAAGAGCAAAGCTACTGAGGACCAACAACACAACCATCAGGCAGATCTAGCTGCAAGAGTTTCTCAAGTAGACATGGACTCTGATCTTGATCTCGACTGGAAACACCGAGGTGAGATATTCTTAGCTCAGTGGGCTCACGATTCATCAGGACATCAAGGCAGAGGTGCAACCTACCACTGGGCTCGTGACAGATCCATAGACATTTCCATGGATGCTATCACACAAGTCATCCATGACTGTGACATTTGTGCTGCTATTAAGCAGGCAAAGCGACTTAAGCCCTTATGGTATGGTGACAGATGGTCCAAGTACAAGTATGGTGAAGCTTGGCAGATTGACTACATCACTCTACCACGTTCTCGTTCTGGTAAGCAGTATGTGCTTACTATGGTAGAAGCAAACACTGGATGGTTGGAAACTTATCCAGTTCCACATGCAACTGCACGCAACACCATTCTTGGTCTGGAGAGACAAATCCTGTGGAGACATGGAACTCCAGAGACGTTGAGTCAGACAACGGAACTCATTTCAAAAACAATCTTGTAAAGAGCTGGGCAAAAGAGCACAGCATTGAGTGGATATTCCACATCCCCTACTATGCACCAGCTGCAGGGAAGATTGAACGCTACAACGGTTTGCTGAAGACCACTCTTAAAGCCATGGGGGGTGGATCTTTGAAAAACTGGGAAAAACATTTAGCACAAGCAACCTGGCTGGTAAATAGTAGAGTTTCAGTGAACCGAGCTGGACCGGCACACTCAGATCTGCTACAGAAAGTGGAAGGTGACAGAGTTCCTATTGTTAGAGAAAAGAATCTGTTAGGTAAAACTGTTTGGGTGTTTTCTCCCTCAGGAGAGGCTAAACCTGTCCGAGGGGTGGTTTCAGCTGAAGGTCCTGGTCACACTTACTGGGTAATGCAAGAGAATGGTGAAATTCAGTGTATTCCACAAAGAAATCTAACTTTAGCTGAAAGAGTTTAACTTCAGAGTGTTGTACAACTACATCGCGCCCAAAGGAAGAATCCTTGAGGAATCCACGGTGCACGAACCCTGAGAACCCTGAGAGCCCTGAGTCAACTGAGAGTCCCTGTTTCCCTGTTCCGCTGTTTCCCTTTTCTTTGCTTTGTCTGCGAAGAGACAAACTGTTTTTTTCCATTTTTCTTGTTTCTTGGACTTCTGAATCATCTACACCTGAGAATAGCCGGAATGGACTATCAACTTTACTTGCAAATTGTAGATATTGTTTTAGATTGGATGGACAGTATGAACAGCCAATGAAATTGTTTAGAAGAGGTGGATTGTGGTCGGTTGATGCTATGCCTTTAAGAAAGAGACAGTTGCTGAACACTCTGGCTGAATGTTTTTGATATTTGAACAAAAACAAGATAGTCTAAACTAATTTCATTGGTAGCTGTGAGTGCAATTTTGAGTTTGGGTTCTGTTAGTTCAGTCTGTGTCTGGTCTGGGTTCAGGCTGTGTGCAGTCTGCGCTTCTCTGTCTTGTGAGCTGGACGGTTTTCTCTCTTTCTGAAGCAGGAACGGCCTTGAGTTAACAGCTAACCAGATAAGAACACTAATTCTTGCATGTGCTTTCAGAGCTAACAGAATTTTTCTTCCTTAATTGCCTTTCTCTCTCTCTCTAACCCTTTTTGGGAAAAAGGGGAGGTGGGGAGAGAGAGGGGGGTTCAGGGAACCCCCCTGGCCGGCTGGACGGAAAAGGTTTTTCTGCATTGTGTTCATTGCTGTATTTTCCTGTATATATTGTAAATATTGTATATTTGTGTATATATTCATTGCATTCCATTTATGCTTGTAAATATAGCTTTCATCTGCTTTTCCGACTGAGCTAGCTGTGGTTTCTTTCCCTGTGTGTGGGGAGGGAACTTTCTCACCCCACCACACCATGGTAGAGACTCTATTTACCACATCCACTGGAATGTGTCAGCGTCCATCCTGCCACCACACTCCCAGAAACTGGATCTCTCTGGTAGGTCCTTTCACCTTGTCTCGCTTGATGGCAAAACCTGCATTCAGAAGAATGTCAATGACTTTGTTACCTTTCTCGAAGACTTCCTCAGCAGTTTTACCCCAGACGATGATATCATCGATGAACTGGATGTGTTCTGGAGCACCTCCTTTCTCCAGAGCATTGTGGATCACTGCATGACAGATGCTGGAGCTGTGGATCCAGCCCATTGGCAATCTGTTGAAAGTGTACTGGATTCCTCTCCAGGTGAAAGCAAACTGAGGCCTGCATTCCTCTGCTATGGGAATAGAGAAGAAGGCATTAGCAATGTCTATGGTAGCATACCATTTGGCTTCTTTGGATTCCAGCTCATACTGGAGTTCCATCATGCCTGGTACTGCTGCACTCATAGGTAGAGTTACTTCATCCAGGACTCGGTAGTCGACTGTCAGACGCCAGTCTCCATTCTGCTTTCGCACAGGCCACACTGGACTGTTGAAAGGTGAATGAGTTTTGCTGATGACTTTCTGACTCTCCAACTGACGAATCAGATTCTGAATGGGCACCAAAAAGTCACGGTTGGTTCTGTATTGTCTGTGATACACAGTCTGAGAAGCAACTGACAATTTAATGTCCTCAATCTTGTGTTGTCCCACAACCGCAGATTCATCAGAAAGATCAGGTCTAACAGACAGCTTCAGCTTTTGTCCATCAACTGCTACATATGCTACTCCAAAAGCCCATTTGTAACCTTTAGGGTCTTTCAAACGCCCTTCTCTCAGAAAATCAATGCCCAGAATACAAGGTGCGTCAGGTCCGTCACAACTGTATGCTTCCTCCACTGTTTACCAGTTGAACTTATATCAACCTCCACCTTAGTTAACTCTTGAGATCCACCAGTGACTCCCAGAATAGTTATAGCTTCTGATCCCTGATAATTTGATGGCGTTATGGTGCACTGAGCCCCTGTGTCAACCAAGGCCCTGTACTTCTGAAATTGTGAAGTGCCAGGCCACTGGATGTACACATCCCAATAGATTCTCTTCTCTCTGTTACCCCTCTCCTCCCCCTGGCGGGAGGCAGGGCACCCGTAGTTATGGGGAACATGCCCACATGTGCAATGAGCACAGTGTGCAGTGTTAGAACTGGAGCCACTGTTGGAGCTACTAGAGTTGTCCTGGGGAACTGAGGAAGTAACAGCTACCCTTCTGGTATTGCTACCTCGGGCTCTGCCACTTTGCAGTTCCCTCAGTCTCCTGAAGAGATTAGCAGTTGGTTGACCATCCCATCTGTTCATGTTCTCACCAAACTGATCACGCAGAGTTATCCAAATACTTCCACGTGACTGCCTTGGTGGTCGGTTTTGGTTGGATCTGTTTTGGAATGACCTGTTTTGGCATGACATCCTTGGAGGACATCTATTCCTCACAGAGGAAACCTGTATCCATCTGGAGGAAGAATTGGAATTATCTCCTTGTGTCAATTGGGAGATGGTATTTTTAAATTCATCCTTCAGCTCTTTCATGCAATTCTCAATTTTTCCAGATAGAGTTTCAATGGCTGAAACCAAAGAAACATGTGTCATGCTATCCTCCAATTGTCTCATTTGATCAGTGAATTGGCCAACCGTAGGAGAAGCTCCGCCATAATTTCTTGCCACAATTCTGCTTGCCAGATGGATACAGGTTTCCTCTGTGAGGAATGCAGAGTACAGGGGCAGAATGACTTCCCTGCTCCTGCTGGCCACACTATTCCTAATGCAGGCCAGGATGCCGTTGGCCTTCTTGGCCACCTGGGCACACTGCTGGCTCATGTTCAGGCAGCTGTCAATCAGTGCCCCCATGTCCCTTTCTGTTTGGGAGCTCTCCAGCCACTCTGACCCCAGCCTGTAGCTCTGCATGGGGTTGTTGTGGCCAAAGTGCAGCACTCGTGTGGTGGTTTGGCTCTGGCCTGGGGGCCAGATGCCCACCAAAGCCGCTCTATCACTCCCCCTCTTTAAGCGAACAGGGGAAGAAGGAAAGGAAAATATAACAGAAGCCACAGGGGGTAAATAGGAGCAATTTAATAACACTAATATGCAAATGGCAATAGACCGCGCGGAAGCAGAAAAGCAGAGAGAGAGATGTTAGTCTCTACTTCCCATCAGCAGGACGATGGTCGGTCTCGGGAAGCAGGGCTCTCTAAGCTTGGTGGTTCCTTGGGAGGATGAACGCCATGGACGAAGCCCCCCCACTTCCTTCTTTCATTGCATTCTTATACCTGAGCTGATGTCATATGGTATGGAATACCTCTTTGGCCAGTCTGAGTCAGCTGGCTCAGCTGTGTCCCCTCCCAAGACTTTGCCCGCCCCTCGATCTACTCTTGGAGCAGGGAAATGTTGAAAGGACACAGCCTGGATACTGGATTCAGCCGTAGCCAAAACACTGCCGTGTTATCAACTACTGCTGCAAAAAAACCACAGCACTAGAAAGATGCTGTGAGAATTAACTCCATCTCAACTCAACCCAATACAATCTCCACCCCTTATTCCATACCATTTGCATCATGCTCAGGTTTTACACATTTCAATACATTTAATCATCTAATTTGATTCTTACACCAAAACATCAAAACAATAATTTCTTGCTTACATTCACAACCTGATCTACATACTTAAGCTATCTCAATACTCCAACATATAGAGATTTATATCAATGTTTCAGTCCTCTATTAAGGAAAGTTTCTTATGTTGGTTTTGTTATTCTGTTCTTGGACACCAACTCCAGCTGGTCTCAACCATTGTGTCGCTCTTGATCCTTGCAAACCTTCATCAGTCTGGATTCTTCTTACTCCGTTACTTTCTGCAACATGCAACTCACATTATTCACATTTCAAATTACCTTTCCCCCAGTGTTAGATCCCTTTGAGGCACGCACTGAGTCTCCCCATTTCTTTTCATTACCCACCAAGTACATCCAGGCCCCTGAGCAAAGACAATCCCATGAATGGGTTTGCCTTTCCCCATGGGAGGAGCAACCCACACTGCCTTTCCTAGCCATTTTCCCATGTGTACTACAGGGACTTTATCTCCCCCCACAGTGTGCAAGGGTTTTGTTTGGGCAGGACCAGGACGGTTATCAGATCCTCGAGAATTAACCAGCCAAGTGGCTTCTGCTAAATTTGCATCCCAATGCCTCCATGCCCCATTACCCAATGCTTTCAGCATAGTCTTTAACAGTCCATTGTATCTTTCAACCTTCCCAGAAGCTTGTGGGTGATAGGGAATGTGATACACCCATTCGATGCCATGTTTCTTGGCCCAGGAGCTGATGGCATTGTTCCTGAAGTGAGTCCCGTTGTCAGACTCGATCCGTTCAGGGGTACCGTGCCGCCACAGGATTTGCCTTTCAAGGCCTAAGATGGTGTTCTGGGCAGTAGCATGATTTACAGGATATGTTTCCAACCAGCCTGTAGTTGCTTCTACCATGGTGAGGATGTAACGCTTGCCTTGGCGCGTTCGTGGCAGTGGTCCAATATAGTCGATTTGCCAGGCCTCACCATAGCGAAAACCCAGCCACCGCCCTCTGTTCCAGGGAGACTTGGCTCTCGTGGCCCTCTTGATTGCAGCACAGGTTTCACAGTCATGTGTGACCTGTGTGATGGCTTCCATGGTCAAGTCCACCCCTCGGTCACGAGCCCACCTGTACGTAGCATCTCTCCCTAGATGTCCTGATGTTTCATGGGCCCATCGAGCTACAAATAGTTCACCTTTTCGCTCCCAGTCTAGATCCACTTGAGCTATATCAATTCTGGCAGCCTTGTCTGCATGCTCATTGTTTTGATGTTCTTCATTAGCATGACTTTTAGGTACGTGAGCATCAACATGACGTACCCTCAAAGTCATGTTCTCCACCCGAGCAGCAATGTCCTGCCACAATGAGGCAGCCCAAATAGGCTTGCCCCTGCGTTGCCAGTTGGTCTTCTTCCATTGCTGTAGCCATCCCCACAAGGCATTAGCCACCATCCAAGAATCTGTGTAAAGATAAAGTACTGGCCACTTTTCTCTTTCAGCAATCTCTAGAGCTAGTTGGATGGCTTTCACCTCTGCATATTGACTCGATTCACCTTCTCCTTCAGTAGCCTCAACAACTTGTCGTGTAGGACTCCATACAGCAGCTTTCCACTTCCTATGGTTTCCTACCACACGGCATGATCCATCAGTAAACAGAGCATAAGGCCTTTCATCTTCAGGCAACTCGTTGTATGGTGGTGCCTCTTGGGCACGAACCACTTCCTCAGGTGATGCTCCAAAATCTCTACCTTCTGGCCAGTCCATAATCTCTTCCAGAATTCCTGGGTGGCTTGGTTTTCCCAGTCGAGCTCGCTGTGTAATTAGTGCTACCCACTTACTCCATGTAGCACTGGTGGCATGATGAGTGGAAGGGATGTTCCTTCCGAACATCCAATGCAGCACAGGCAGCCTGGGTGCTGAGAGGAGAGGTGCTTCTGTACCCACTACTTCTGATGCAGCTCGAACTCCCTCATAGGCTGCTAAAATCTCCTTCTCAGTTGGTGTATAGTGGGCTTCTGATCCTCGATATCCTCTACTCCAAAATCCCAATGGCCGACCTCGGGTTTCACCTGGTGTCTTCTGCCAGAGACTCCAAGTGAGACCATGCTCCCCAGCTGCAGTGTAAAGGATATTCTGCACTGATGGTCCTGTTCGGATGGGCCCAAGTGCCACTGCACGAGCTCTCTTGTTTGATTTGTTCAAAGGCTTGTTGTTGCTCACTGCCCCATTCAAATTGATTTTTCTTTCGAGTTACTCGATAAAGAGGGCTGACAAGTTGACTGTAGCCTGGAACATGCATTTTCCAGAACCCCACAAGGCCTAGAAAGGACTGTGTCTCTTTCTTGTTAGATGGTGGAGACATTGCTGCTATCTTGTTGACCACTTCCATAGGTACATGACGGCGTCCATCCTGCCACTTTATTCCCAAGAACTGAATTTCTTGTGCAGGTCCTTTGACTTTGCTCTTCTTTATAGCAAATCCAGCCTTTAAGAGTATTTGAATAATTTTTTCTCCCTTCTCAAACACTTCCTTTGCTTTATCACCCCATACAATGATATCATCAATGTACTGCAGATGTTCAGGGGCCTCACCCTTTTCCAGTTCACTCTGGATTAGTCCATGACAAATAGTGGAACTATGCTTCCACCCCTGGGGCAACCGATTCCAGGTGTATTGAACACCCCTCCAGGTGAAAGCAAATTGTGGCCTGCACTCTGCTGCCAATGGAATTGAGAAGAATGCATTGGCGATGTCAATAGTAGCGTACCATTTAGCTGCCTTTGACTCCAACTCATACTGGAGCTCTAGCATGTCTGGTACAGCAGCACTCAGTGGTGGTGTCACTTCGTTCAGGCCACGATAGTCCACAGTTAATCTCCATCCTCCATCAGATTTTGGCACTGGCCAGATGGGGCTGTTAAAAGGTGAATGCGTTTTGCTGATCACTCCCTGGATCTCCAGCTGGTGAATCAGTTCATGAATGGGACCCAGGGAGTCTCGGTTTGTACGATACTGCCGTCGGTGCACTGTTCTAGTAGCAATTGGCACCTGTTGTTCTTCAACCTTCAGCAATCCCACAACGAAGGGACTTTCTGAAAGGCCAGGAAGGGTAGACAGCTGTCTGATCTTCTCTGTATTGACTGTGGCCACGCCAAAAACCCATCGATAACCCTTTGAGTCCTTGAAGTACCCTCTCTTGAGGTAATCAATACCAAGAATGCAAGGGGCCTCTGGGCCAGTCACAATGGGATGTCTTTCCCACTTGTCTCCTGTTAGGCTCACGTCAGCTTCCAATACAGACAGCTCCTGGCAACCTCCTGTCACTCCAGAAATCCAAAGAGATTCAGCACCTCTATGTCCTGATGGCATTAATGTACATTGTGCCCCTGTGTCTACCAATGCCTTATATTTCTGTGGCTTTGATGTGCCAGGCCATCGAACCCACACAGTCCAATACACTCTGTCATCCCTCTCCTCCTCCTGGCCGAAGGCAGGGACCCTCTACTCCTGGTCTTCATCAGAGCATTCACTATCTGATCTGAATGGTATCTGGCCAGAGGTCCCCTCATCAGGATCAAGGGGTAAAACCTCTGTTCTTCTTCTCCTAAGAGATCTTTGATTACTCTCTTGGCTTTCTACTGCAGATACCTTTGATGTTTTCTTAAATGATACCTTTTTAACTGCTGTTTTCCCTTTCAGTTCACGCACCCGAGCTTCCAATTTATAAGTGGGTTCACCGTCCCACTTCCTCATATCCTCACCCTGGTTACGAAGGAAAAACCAGAGTACTCCACGTGGTGTGCGTCTGGGACTCCCTTTCCCTCCGACTGAGGCAGGAGGGGATGGATTTCCTGGAGTACACCTGGTCGATGAGGCACTGGCTCGTGGAAGTGAGTTGATACTGAGGTTATCTTCAAAATTCTGGAGCCAGGCTGACACAATCTCCACAGACCGTGCGTCCTCATCCACATAGTACATCAATGCTAGGCTGTTTGAATACGATGCTGGAGCAGCTTGGATCACTTTCCTCCACATGGCCCGTGTGCATGGGACATCCTCTGGATCTGTGGAAACACTTTGATCATCTAAATCACTATAGATAACTTCCAACACCGCTAATTCTCTTAGGTATTGGATTCCTTCATCTGCAGTGTTCCACTTCCCTGGAGAACTCATAAGGTCCTCCTTGCATGGGTACCTGGCCCTGACACTTAGCAGGAGTCGTCTCCAGAGGCTGCATATGCCTGTCTCCTTTGCAATGCCTTTCTCAATACCTCTGTTTCTAGCAATGGGTCCCAGTTGTTGGGCTTCTTTCCCTTCCAGCAATTGGCTGTCAGCCCCATTATCCCAGCACCGGAGCAGCCAAGCAGCAATCCGCTCTCCTGGCTGGCGACTATAATCCTTACGTATGTCTCTCAGTTCTGCTGAAGTTAAGGACCGAGTAGTCTCTGCTTCTTGTTTGATCTCACTCACTTCCTCCAATTTCCCACCTGATGGACCAGCCTCTTGATCATAATCTTCCTCATCCCTTACCAATCGTTGAGAGGGACCTGTTGACCTCCTTGTCCACTGCTTCTTTTTTACGACTGGGGCAATCTCTCTGGTTGCTGTTTGGGTCCCCATCTCTGCCATGGTATCCTCAGGTAGTGTTTGGGTGCTTGCCTCAGCCATAGTCCTCATAGAGTATTGAACTGTGGCTCGGTAAGCACAGGCCAAGCCCCAGTAGAGTGCAAGAAGTTGTTTGTTCTCATTGGGATAAGCGAGGCACCCTTCTATCAGATGGCGAGTCAGTTTAGTAGGATCGCTCGCCTCTTCTGGGGTAAAGTCCCAGGCTATGGGAGGTGATAACCGTCCTAGGAATCTGCCCAGGTCCTTCCACACACCCTGCCACCCAGGGACTGACCGCTTCAAAGCATACTTCAATATATCCCCATCCAAAGACTGTCTCTTTTTATACCATGATGGAATCAAACTCCACAAAACCCACAACATGCCAATAATGTTGATTAGCAATACTAGAGAGCTCACATAAGGATGGATCAAAATCTTGGGGGCCTGCATAATAAAATTCTCCACATTCACTTCAGGTGGGGAAACAGAAATGGTGACCTCTCTAACATAGCTCCCACAAATCAGCAGCCCTACAAGCAGGATAAAGAAACACATAGCCATTATCTGCTTCGGCATGTTCCTAAACAAACGAAGCATTTTCATAACAAAGCAAAAGTTATCAACAAGCCACGTGACCAGCACAGAAGCTTGTATCACAGGCAAGTATATAAGGAAAAAAAAACTGCAGAAATTACAGCTATGTTATATTTTCGTTTCCCGGTCAGGGAACCAAAAATACTGTGGTGGTTTGGCTCTGGCCTGGGGGCCAGATGCCCACCAAAGCCGCTCTATCACTCCCCCTCTTTAAGCGAACAGGGGAAGAAGGAAAGGAAAATATAACAGAAGCCACAGGGGTAAATAGGAGCAATTTAATAACACTAATAAGCAAATGGCAATAGACCGCGCGGAAGCAGAAAAGCAGAGAGAGAGATGTTAGTCTCTACTTCCCATCAGCAGGACGATGGTCGGTCTCGGGAAGCAGGGCTCTCTAAGCTTGGTGGTTCCTTGGGAGGATGAACGCCATGGACGAAGCCCCCCCACTTCCTTCTTTCATTGCATTCTTATACCTGAGCTGATGTCATATGGTATGGAATACCTCTTTGGCCAGTCTGAGTCAGCTGGCTCAGCTGTGTCCCCTCCCAAGACTTTGCCCGCCCCTCGATCTACTCTTGGAGCAGGGAAATGTTGAAAGGACACAGCCTGGATACTGGATTCAGCCGTAGCCAAAACACTGCCGTGTTATCAACTACTGCTGCAAAAAAAAACCACAGCACTAGAAAGATGCTGTGAGAATTAACTCCATCTCAACTCAACCCAATACAACTCGGTACCTGGATTTGTTAAATGTCATCATGTTGGACTCTGCCCATCTGTCCCCAGTGGCCAAGAAGGATAATGGCATCCATACTTTAAAAAATAAGTGAGAAGTGTATTTATTTTTAAAAACATTAGAGATGAAAATACCTGCTTATTTTCCTTTTCATGGTGCTGAGTTCTCTAATGAGCAACAGTTACCAGTTGTTGATTAAATTGATAGAGGAATGAATAGATTAATGATAAGCAATCTTTCCTTTCTTATCATATCAATTCTTTCTGTTGGAAAACTTTCTGGTAATTCAAAATGCTAGATCTTCAGTTGATACTGCTTTCTGTGAAGAATTAGAAAACAGTGTATACAACAGATATTGACAGTGTATAATCAGTATTACTTTTTCTGCTTTCTCTCTCTCATGATGACTCTAGGAAGATCAAAATTGAGAAGCCTACAGAGGGTAAAAAGATATACTTTGATGTCGAAAATAATCCGGTGAGGATACGGAAATGGACACTGCAATAGAAAGAGGCTGCTATAAAAGATCAAAGGAAATAGGTCCCAAAGAGAGCTGGCTGAACAGTAATTGGATGTTTCCTTGTGAAGGGCCTGATTAATGCAAGCAGAAGTATAAATTTACCTTAGAGCTCTTTTCTTTACATTCATAAACTCACATTCACATATATATGTAATCAGTTATTCCAGAGAATTTTAGCATCATTTCTGCCATACTGTAGAAATATTATACTTCAAAAACCCCAAACTAAAACCAAAACATTGGATAGGTATAATACTACATATATGTGGTGGTTTGGGCTGGGTGCCCTCTGCTACGTGGTGTAATTCCTGTGTCCAGAAGCCAGCCCAGTGGGTGGACATAGGAAACCAGGTATCTCCTACCATAATCCTCTGCCCCACTATAAAATCTAGTGCGGCATCTAGCACTTCCTCTTTATTTCCCTCACTGGCACCTGGTAACTGGGGGAGGCATCTCCTGGTTTTGGGCCTGGCTAGGCTCAAGGCCAGGGGGATGGGCAGTCTCAGGTCTGGCCAACTGAGACTAGGCTAGTGGGGGGTGGGGGGGAAGAAGGAGCCCTGGGGGGTCTTGGATGCACCCTCAGGTGGGGATGGGATGTTTTCTGGGTCTGCTTTGGGGTATCTTTTGTCACTGCTTCTGGCTCTCTGTACACATTCACTCTTTTCTATTTAAACTTTCCATCATATTTGCAATCCGTTTGTCAGAGTCGTTATTTCTGCCCATGGTGGGGAGGGGGTCTGCCTCAAGCCACGACAATATATTAAAAAATTATGCTGTTTATCTAGATTTTGAGTTATTGAGGATGAAAACTTCTTCATTTATAGCAACTATTAAATTTATCTTAGCTCATGTAATAACAATTAAAAAAATTAAAATTATGATAGGTAACTTTTTCACAGGAACACAGTATCACTAAGGTTGGAAGAGACCTCGAAGATCATCGAGTCCAACCATGACTAAACCATGGCACCAAGTGCCATGTCCAGTCCACGCTTGAACACCTCCAGGGATGGTGACTCCACCACCTCCCTGGGCAGCACATTCCAATGGCAAACAACTCTTTCAGGGAAGAACTTTCTCCTCACCTTGAGCCTAAACTTCCCCTGGTGCAGCTTGAGACTCTGTCCCCTTGTTCTGGTGCTGGTTGCTAGAGAGAAGAGGCCAACCCCTTCCTGGCTACAACCACCCTTCAGGTAGTTGTAGAGAGCAATGAGATCACCCCTGAGCCTCCTCCAGACTAAACAATCCCAGCTCCTCCAGTCTCTCCTCATAGGGCTTGTGCTCAAGGCCTCTCACCAGCTTTGTTGCCCTTCTCTGGACACATTCAAGTGTCACGATGTCCTTCTTAAACTGAGGTGCCCAGAACTGAACACAGGACTCAAGGTGTGGCCTAACCAATGCAGAGTACAGGGGCAGAATGACTTCCCTGCTCCTGCTGGCCACACTATTCCTAATGCAGGCCAGGATGCCGTTGGCCTTCTTGGCCACCTGGGCACACTGCTGGCTCATGTTTAGGCAGCTTTCAACCAGCACCTCCAGGTCCCTCTCTGTTTGGGAGGTCTCCAGCCACTCTGACCCCAGCCTGTAGCTCTGCATGGGGCTGTTGTGGCCAAAGTGCAGCACCCAGTACCTGGATTTGTTAAATGTCATCATGTTGGACTCTGCCCATCTGTCCAATCAGTTGAGGTCTCTCTGCAGAGTCCTTCTGCCCTCTAACTGACCAACATCTGCTCCCAACTTGGTGTCATCTGCAAATTTGCTGATGACTGTCTCAGTCCCCTCATCCAGATCATGAATGAAGACATTGAAGAGGATGGGGCCCAGCACTGATCCCTGGGGGACGCCACTAGTGACTGGCCTCCAGCTGGAGGTGATGCCATTCATCACCACTCTCTGGGCTCAGCCCTCCAGCCAGTTCCTAACCCAGCACAGATTGTTGCTGTCCATGCCACGAGCTGACAGCTTAGCCAGCAGTTTGCTGTGTGGGAAGGTATCAAAGGCCTTGCTGAAGTCCAGGTAAACCACATACACATCCACAGGCCTCTCCACCAGGCGGGTCAACTGATCATAGGAGATCAGGTTGGTCAGGCAGGACCTGCCCCTCCTAAATCCATGTTGGCTGGACCCAAGCCCTTGGCCATCCTGCAGGTGCACAGTTATTGCCACCAGGATAATCTGCTCTATCATTTTCCCTTCTTGTGGATGGGGACCACATTGGCCAGTTTCCAGTTATCTGGGACCTCACCAGTGAGCCAGGACTGGAGGAAAATGATGGAGAGCGGCTTGGCCAGCTCATCTGCTAGCTCTCTCAGCACCCTAGGATGGATCCCATCTGGCCCCATGGACTTGTGAGTGTCCAAGTGGCTCAGCAGGTCCCGAACCAATTCCTCATGGCTTTCCGGGGCATTACACCGCTCCCTGAACCCACCACCCAGCTTAGGAGGCCACTTGTCCTGAACTCCTCCTGCCTTGCTGTTAAAAATCGAGGCAAAGAAGGTGTTCAGGACCTCAGCCTTTTCCTCATCCTCAGTCACTGTGTTCCCCTCCAGGTCCAATAAGGAGTGCAGGTTCTTCTTGCCCTTCTTTTTAGCATTAACATATTTATAATAATGCTTTTTATTATCCTTCACAGAGGTGGCCAGCTTCATTTCCAACTGGGCCTTTGCATCTCAAATTTTTTCCTACGTTATCTAAAAGCTTCCTTAAACATACCTCGAGAAGCCTTCCCCTCCTTCCAAAGGTGATACAGCCTCTTTTTTTCCCTTAGTTCCTCCAGGAGCTGCTTGCTCATCCAGGCTGGTCGCCTTCCCCACCGGCTCATCTTTCGGCACATGGGAACTGCCTGTTCCTGTGCCTTCAAGAGCTCCTGTTTGAAATAGATCCAACCATCCTGGAACCCTCGGTTATTAGTAGCAAAATTGAGTAGAGCTCTATTGAGAGCAATGCTTTTGCAAAAGTTCAGAATGGAAAAAACTTGGATGCTCTGAAGAGTGTTGAACAATGGCTTAAAGAGAGAGGACGTGGACCCTTAAAAATACTGCACAAACCAGGCTTTGATGGTGATCAAGTAAATAAGTATGTAAGTAAGTTGGTAAGTCTGGGCTGTTAGCATAAGTATAGGCTGAGCTGGATGTCAGCCAGCAAGCTTTCAAGGACGGTCTGTCCTTAAGAACTTGGTAAACAACTTAAACTGCTCTGAGAGATGGGTAGAAAAGAAAGAGTAGCCACTGTGAAAGACCACAGGTGGGAGGAGTATGTAATCAGGACCCTTTAGGTTAGAACCAATAAGATTGCACCGAGCAGGCATATGTTGGTTATAAAAGTCTGATGCAACCCAATAAAGTTGAACTTGCTTTATCACTCAGATTGAGTTGGTCGCTTGTTCCGCCGCAGTAAAATTTCCTCCACAGTGGTGCCCGAACAGGGACATGAAGGTATGAAAAAGTTATGAAAAAGTTATGAAAAAGTTATTGAAGGACGCGGCTCGGACGTAGCGCTGGCAGCAGCGGCCAGAGGGCATCTCGGAAAGAGGACCGCCTAGACCAACCTTCAAGGGGTCTGCACGGTCTGAGGAGGGCTACCAATGTGGAAGGACACAGGACATGGAGCGCGGTGGGATGTGGAGCGTGGTGGGATGCGGAGCAGTGTAGCACACAATGGATAAAGAGGTAGCCCTCACTTTATTACAATGCTTTTTAGAAAAGCAGAATGTAGACTTCTCATTGAAGCAATTGCCAGGACTTTTAGCATTTGGAGCAGCCAAGGGCTGTTTTGCCAGCCCCAAGTCTTATTTTGACGAGGGGGAGTGGAGAAAGTATGGAGATATAATTTGGGACTCAGTCATAGATGAGGATAAGAATGCCCAGAAATTCATGAAGCTGTGGTGAGAGACAATTAACAGTATAAAGAAATATAAACTGGAAAAAGAACTAGCTGCTGTGGCGACTCAACAGCTCGACCCCTTTCAACAACAGAATACTGAGGGACTGTTTGGTCTTGGGGGAAATTACACAGCTAAACCATCCACGGGCTGTTCTATACCGGTTGTTCCGCCTAACAGACAACCTTCTTCAGCGAGCCCGCTCTTACCATCCTCGTGTTTGGCACGGCAAACATTTTCTTGCAGAGAAGAACTCCCGCCGCCGCCAACAGCGCCCCTCCCACCACTTAGAGTCGAGATTGGTATTCAAGTGACGCAGAGTGATAGAAGTGTCTCTCCAGCTTGCCAGTCACTGAGGACTTGTTGCGTGGTCTATGACAGCAAAGATCTTTGTTTCCCTATTTATACCTGGGGCGGTGGCTAAACAGGCCTTAATTCAATTGCAAAAGCTTTCCTGTTGGTCTGTAAAGCAGGCCAACGTCACAACTGAAGTTTTGGAGCAATTATTACAGGGCCAGAATAGCATGTGGCATGCCCTGCTTCAAAATTGAGCAGCAGTGGACCTTTTACTTTTGGCACAAGGACATGATTGTGAAGGATGTTAATCCGTTTACATTTGGTTGCAGTCTATATTTGGTAACCTTTCTCCCTGGGTAATGAGATTGCTTAAGGAGCGGTTGCGCTGGTTAGGACTAATTTTGTTAATGTTAATTGTATTGAGAATTGGTTATGGTTGTATTATGCATAGTGTAAGTAACGTAACTGCCAAAGCCTTGATTGTGCAAAAAGAAAAAGGGGAATTGTTAAAGAATGGCTTAAAGAGAGAGGACATGGATGCCAAAAAATACTGCACAAGCCAGGCTTTGACAGTGATCAAGTAAATAAGTATATAAGTAAGTTGGTAAGTCTGGGCTGTTAGCATAAGTATAGGCTGAGCTGGATGTCAGCCAGCAAGCTTTCAAGGACGGTCTGTCCTTAAGAACTTGGTAAACAACTTAAACTGCTCTGAGAGATGGGTAGAAAAGAAAGAGTAGCCACTGTGAAAGACCACAGGTGGGAGGAGTATGTAATCAGGACCCTTTAGGTTAGAACCAATAAGATTGCGCCGAGCAGGCATATGTTGGTTATAAAAGTCTGATGCAACCCAATAAAGTTGAACTTGCTTTATCACTCAGATTGAGTTGGTCGTTTGTTCCGCCGTGGTAAAATTTTCTCCGAGAAGAGGATCTTTATACCATGTAATAGTGTTACACATCATAGCAATGTTATTAACAGTGCAAAATCTCCATTTATATTTCCTTTTATATTTGCTCTGTGTTTTAAATATAGCTGAAAAAAAAAACACACAACAGTTTACTGAGTAGCATAATTATCTTCAGTGTCTGAAGTCTCTTTAAATGGTTACATATTCCTTTCTGTCTATTGGGAATACAAAATGTTCTATTTTAATAAAATGCATCATAATATAATCTGCATTGGGATAAATATTACAGGTCCTGTCATGATGCTTTTGAATATTCTTTGAAAGAAAATACCTAGGGAAGTAGGTTGGTTTCTTTTACATGTTTTACTTCAGTTGCATATTAGTTTCTGCAAAGCAATCCAAATTTAAGCAAAGTATTACTGCATTTGGTTTCATCATTTGCATGAAATGGCTGCTTTTGCTATGTCACTAACAAATAAGTATACAGAGTTCTTTGAGAATTTCTTGAGTTATCAAATATCTTTTGTAAGATTATTGTCAAAGGCGTATAACAATTATTTCACTTCACTTGAGAAAATAAATCCAAAAAATCCCTAAATAAAAGAAAAAGGATATAGTTTTGTCCGTATAGAAATCAGTAAGTTTGGAAGTTTGTCCATTCCCTGCCTTTGACTTGAACATCAGAGTATCTTATGTGCTTACCTATGAAGTATTTGAGTCTATTGTGGGCCTATTCAAGCAGAGCAAAGTCCTGTTGTTCTAATAAGCATAGTTATATTGACAAGACAATTTGAAAATTATTTAGATTGCCAACTAAGCAACAAGTCTTCAAATCATCCATTGATCTGACTTTTTTTTTTAATATTTCAACACCTTTTTCAGAACAATGTGATTAATTTTTAGCAAAAATTGCTTCCAAATATTGCAGATTATTATAAGACAATATCACTGCATTATATCTTTAGTATACATGTGCACATGAACTTTTTATTTTCCTTTGGACATATTTGTTGGTCATGGAAGTTAAACAACTAGAGAAGAAAAGATTCCTGAAGAATGAAGATTGTTTTCATTTAGTTTGGTGTTTAGAAAAAAAAATATCCAGAGAAGAAGGTTGCAGAAGCTCTTTGTGCCTCCTGCTCCAGGGCTCCAGCACCCTCACAGCACAGAATTTTTTCCTTACGTTCAAGTGAAACTGCCAGTGTTTTGTTTTGTGCCCATTGCGCCTTGTCCAACCACTGGGCACTACAAAAAAAAGCCCAACCCCATCCTCATGACCTCTACCTTTTAGCTATTGATCAGTATTGAGAAGATGCCCTCACAGACTGCTCTCCTCCAGGCTAAGCAGCCCCAGGTCTCTGAGCCTGTCCTTGTCAGGGAGATGCACCAGTTCCCTCACCAGTAGTTTCCTGCCTCACTTGAATTGGGAAGCCTGGAACTGGACACAGTACTCCAGGCATGGCCTCAGCAGGGCAGAGCAGAAGCTGAGGTACACACTGCTTAGAAAATGAGGCATGTTTTTTCATATGTTTACCACCCAAATTTTCCCAACATGCAGTGAGATTCAAAGGAAAACTTTCTTCCTCTGAAAATCTAGGAGCTGTTGTGCACTCAACCTGCTTTGTCATAGAACCATAGAATCATTTTGATTGGAAAGGACTTTTAAGAGCATTAGGTCCAATCATTCTCTAACTCTACCAAGTTATCATTGCATTGTTAGCAGTAGTGCAGCCCCCTCAACAATGGACAGCCCAGAACTGGTTCTGTCCCTGTCTGGACCCTCTCAGATACAAAATCTGATTAAAGCCTCTCAGAAATGTTGGCTCTGGATGATACTGTGAAGCACATTCCCTCCTCAATGCCTCAGTCAGTCTTTATGGGATCCTGGACAGAAGGTGTTGGTGCAGAGGGGGCTTATACCAGCCCCAACATGCTGTGTCAAGGGCAGTTAATGAACCTACCCAGCTCTCAGAATCAAAGAATCACAGAATCATAAAACACTTTTAAGATCAAGTCCAACCTTCAAACCAACACCACCCTGGCTGTTAAATCAAGTCCTGGAGTGCTATGCCTGCACGTTTGTTTTTTAACACCTCCAGGGATGGGAACTCCACCAGTTCCCTAAGCATTCTGTACCAATGCCTGACCACTCTTGCAGCAAAGACTTTTTCCTAATATCCAACCTAAACCTCCTCTGATGCAGCTTGAGGTGCTGCCTCTTGCCCTGTCACTTGTGACTAGGGAGAGCAGATCCACTCCCATCTAGCTACAACCTCCTTTCAAAGAGTTTTAGGGAGGCAGAAGGCTTCCCCTCAGACCCCTTTTCTCCAGAGTGAACACCCCCAGGTCCCTCAGCTTCTCTTCATCAGCCCTGTTCTCCATACCCTTCACCAGCTTCCTTGCCCTTCTCTGGACATGCTCCAGCCCCTCAGTGTCCTTTTTGTAGTGAGGAGCCCAAAACTGAACCAAATATTCAAGGTGCAGCCTCTGAGTTAAGGAGAAGAATAAGGTCAAACCTCCAGCACCAACTGCCTGTTCCCACTGTCAGCAGCAGTGCTTTGGAACAGGGTATCCACAGCTTTCAGCACTAGGAAGACTCCCGTCTTTGGGAAAAGACAGGGAGGCAAGGAGAACCTACAGAAATTAGCTCCAGCCCTCAAAAAAGGAGACAGCCTTGCACTGTTTTCCTTCGCAGAAACATTTGCCCAGTGCCTGTGTTTCTTTCAGCCCTGTTGTACTTCCCAGCAGACAGAGTAATTCGACTCAGAGGGTTCTAATCAACAAGCAACTGAACATGAGCAAGCAGTGTGCCCAGGTGGCTAAGAAAGCCAATGGCATCCTGGCTTGTATAAAAAATGGTGTGTCCAGAAGGAGTAGGAAGGTGATTACCCCCTTTTACTCAGCTCTGGTGAAGCCACACCTCAAGTATGGTGTCCAGTTTTGGGCACCTCAATACAAGAGAGATGTGGAGATGCTGGAGCAAGTGCAGAGGAGGGCAACAAAGCTGGTGAAGGGCTTGGAGAATAAGTCTCATGAAGAGTGACTGAAGGAGCTGGGGCTGCTTAGTTTGAAAAAGAGGAGGCTGAAAGGAGACCTCACTGCTGCCTGCAACTACCTGAAAGGATGTTGTGGAGAGGCTGGTGCTGGTCTCTTCTCACAGGTAATTAGTGATAGAACAAGAGGGAATGGCCTTAAGCTGTGACTGAGTAGGTTTAGACTGGACATTAGGAAAAAAATTTTTTCATGGAAAGGGTGGTCAGGCATTGGCCCAGAGAGGTAGTTGGATCACCAACCCCAGATGTGTTTAAAGGTGTGTGGCAGTTTTAGGCTATGCCTTTAAAATTTAGCTGCAGATTTCAAGCAGAAAAGCAAAAAAATACAAATAATTCACTATTGGGTGTAAAAAGGAAAACAAAAGGTTATTCTAAACAAATTCATTGGACAGAATGTCTGGTATAGAAGCAATTGCACCATAAATGTCTTTCACATTTCACTTCCATCCCCATTCCTTTTCTTTTCTCCTGTGGTCTTAGCTGTTCTGCTGGGGAGACAATAACTGCTTCTGGCTGGCCTTGAGAAAAGATAAGAACACTAAAATTGATTCTCTAAACTACCATTCTTTCCTCTCAATTCTTTTCTTCTGCTACAGGGGGGAGGGAAGAGGTTTTGGGGGGAGAGCCGAACAGGTTCCCTGTTGTCTGGGGAAACTAGAGGGAGTACAGAAGGTTTCTGTGTTAGTTTCTAATTGTAAATATCTGTAATATATTGTAGTTAGAAATCCATGTTCAGTCAAGAGATTATGATTTGGTTACAATTACAGAGACATGGTGGGACAGCTCACATGTCTGGAATGTAGCCATGGATGTCTATGCCCTTTTTAGAAAAGACAGGTCAACAAAGCAAGGTGGTGGAGTGGCTCTCTATGTGAGGGAGCAACAAGAATGTATTGAGTTCAGCTCAGGGGTGGATGAGGGGCAAGTTGAGAGTTTGTGGGTGAGAATTCAGGGGCAGGCTAGCATGGGTGATATTGTTGTGGGTGTTTATTACAGACCACCTGACCAGGTTGATGAAGTTGATGAGGCCTTCTACAGGCAGCTCACAACAGCCTTACAATCACAGGCCCTGCTTCTCATGGGGGACTTTAGCTACCCAGATATTTGCTGGAAGACCTACTCAGCCAGCCAGCCACAGTCCAGGAGGCTCCTCCAGGCACTGATGATAACTTAATGATGCAAATGGTGGATGAGCCAACTAGGAGAGGAACGTTACTGGACCTGATACTCACCAACAAGGAGGGACTGGTTGAAGCAGTGAAGGCCAAGGGCAGCCTTGGCTGCAGTGACCACTAGATGGTAGAGTTCAGGATCTTGTGTGGTAGGAACCTAGTACCAAGTAAGATCATAACACTGGATTTCAGCAGGGCCAACTTTGGCCTTTTCAAGCAATTGCTAGGGGAAATCTCGTGGGACAGGGTACTAGAATGCAAAGGGGCACAAGACAACTGGTTAACATTCAAAGACCTCTTCTTCCAAGCTCAAGATCAAAGCATCCCAAAGGGTAAGAAATCAGGCTGAGTGCCTGCTGTTTCTAATTTGATGTTATGTTTTGGGTGCAGGAATTAAGGTATGAAATAAGGGGTGGCATGTGGTGGTTCAGGCTGAGTGCCTGCTGTTGCCACCACACAAGCCACACCTGCGGTGTCCCAAAGGGTCCAGCCCAGTGCATGGACACAGGAAGCTACGTATTTCATCCTATAATGCCCTGCTCCCTTATAAAACTATCAGCAGCGGTCCTGCACTTCTTCTTTCTTCCCTCACCACTATCTGGTAATGGGGAGAGCTATCTTGCTGCCTCTTGGGCCTGGCTAGGCCACAGGCCGGGGGGAATCACAGGATCACAGGATCACCAAGGTTGGAAGAGACCTCAAAGATCATCAAGTCCAAGCCATCACCACAGACCTCATGACTAGACCATGGCACCAAGTGCCACATCCAATCCCCTCTTGAACACCTCCAGGGATGGTGATTCCA
The DNA here is from genome assembly GCA_015227895.2 of Colaptes auratus. Taxonomy (NCBI): domain Eukaryota; kingdom Metazoa; phylum Chordata; class Aves; order Piciformes; family Picidae; genus Colaptes; species Colaptes auratus. The sequence goes on from CM037631.1 coordinate 49,657,861, forward strand.
CAACCTCCCTGGGCAGCCCATTCCAATGGAGAATGACTCTCTCAATGAAGAACTTTCTCCTCACCTCAGATCTGGCCAGCTGAGATTAGCCTAACAGTAAAGAAGGGGGGGAAAGAAATAGCCCTGGGGGTTTTGGGTGTACCCTCAGGTGGAGATGGGATGATTTTGGGTATGCTTTGTCACTGTGCTTGTTGTTCTCTGTAAAATTTTCAGTGCTTTTCCATTTAAACTTTCCACCACTTTTGCAATCTGTTTGTCTGAGTCTCATTTTTTGCCCGTGGTGGGAGGATTGGCCTTTCAACCCATCACAGTGCCTTGGTGATGGAGGACATTAAGAAGGTGGAGTTACTAAATGCTGTCTTTGTCTCTGTCTATTCTTCTGGAGGCTGTCCTCAGGAGCCCCAAGTCCCTGAGGCCCCAGGAGACAGGACAAAGGAGGTATTTTCCCTGGTTGATGAGGACTGGGTTAGGGAACAGTTAAGCAATCTGGACATCCAGAAATCCATGGATCCTGATGGAATGCACCCACAGGTGCTGAGGGAACTGGCAGAGGTCATTGTCAGACCACTGTCCATCAACTTTGGTAGGTCACAGCAGACAGGAGAGGTGCATGGGGACTGGAGAAAGGCAAATGTCACTCCAATCTTCAAAAGGGGTAAGAGGGAGCACCCAGATAACTATAGGCTGGTCAGTCTCACCTCCTTGGAAAGCATGGTGCTGTACATAGGCTATTCTTGGTGCTGTCCATAAGCATACCAAGTACAAGAGGGTCATTAGGAGCAGTCAACATGGTTTTACCAAAGGGAAGTCATGTTTGACCAACTTGATAGCCTTTTATGAGAACATAACCAGGTGGATAGATGATAGTAGAGCCGTGGATGTGGTTTATCTTGATTTCAGTAAGGCATTTGACACTGTCTGCCACAGTATTCTTGCAATTAAACTGAGGCAGTGTGGTCTAGATGATCACATAGTAAGGTAGATTGAGAACTGGTTGAAGGAAAGAAGTCAAAGAGTTGTGGACAATGAGACAGAGTCTAGTTGGAGGCCTGTGTTAGGTGGAGTCCCTCAGGGGTCAGTACTGGGACCGGTACTGTTCAATATAGTCATCAATGACCTGAATGAGGACACAAAGTGCACTGTCAGCAAATTTGCTCATGACACAAAGCTGGGTGGAGTGGATGACACACCAAAAGGTTGTGCTGCCATTCAACAAGACTTGGACAGGCTGGAGAGCTGGGCAGGGAGAAATTTGATGAAGTTCACAAGGGCAAGTGTAGAGTCTTGCACCTGGGAAGGAACAATCCTGTGGACCAGTACAGGTTGGGGACAGACCTGCTGGAGAGCAGTGAGAGTGAAAGGGACCCGGGGGTCCTGGTGGATGGAAGGATGACCATGAGCCAGCAATGTGCTCTTGTGGCCAGGAAGGCCAATGCCATTCTGGGGGGGATTAGAAGGGGTGTGACCAGTAGGTCAAGAGAGGTTCTTCTCCCCCTCTACTCTGCACTGGTGAGGCTGCATCTGGAATATTGTGTCCAATTTTGGGCCTCTCAGTTCAAGAAAGACAGTGAGATACTTCAAAGAGTCTAGTGCAGAGCCATGAGGATGATTAAGGGAATGGAACATCTTCCACATGAGGAGAGACTGAGGGAGCTGAGGGCTCTTTAGCTTGGAGAAGAGGAGACTGGGAGGTGACCTCATTAATGTTAACAAATATGTAAAGGGTGAGTCCCAAGAGGATGGAGCCAGGCTCATCTAGGTGGTGTCCAATGACAGGACAAGGGGCAATGGGTGGAAGTTGAGGCATAAGAAGTTTCATGTAAATATGAGGAAAAAAATTTTCACTGTGAGGGTGACAAGAGAACTGGAACAGGCTGCCCAAGGAGGTTGTGGAGTCTCCTTCTCTGGAGATACTCAAAACTCGCCTGGATGCATTCCTGCGTAATCTGGTGTAGGTGATCATGCTCTGGCAATGGGTTTGGACTACATGATCTTTCAAGGTCCCTTCCAGCCCCTGAAATTGTGTGATTCTGTGATTCTATAAGTTTCTTGTAACTAAATTAATCATCCGAAAGGGCATTTCTCCTTGAAATAATTATAGAATAAGCCAAGTCAACTAGTCTTCTAATTTAGGTATCTTGGATAAGTGAACTACCCAAATTTAATGAGAAATTGGCAAGAGAGAAGAGCTTAGTCATATCTCCTAAAACTAAACCTAGAAATCTAAATTATCCTGCACTGTGAAAAACTTGTAGTGGAGTTGCATTTAGAGTCATATGGTTGAAAGAAACAAAGAGAGATCTTTTATATTCCTCCCTCTTGCTTTTTGAAATTATCAGTCCTGCACCTCTTTTCATCTTATTTGTTACAGATTCGTGAAAAAGGAAAAAAAAAATCAGGAAGACCTCTAGTATAAGGAACAGCATGCCTTATCTAGGTAATTTATTCTGGTAATGTACTTTCTCTACTATTTAAAAATGCTCTGATGCATGACCTGGACCTTCCGTTATAATTTAAACTGATAGAATCTAGGAGTTTGCCATTAACTTGTAGCATTTTTTTTAAATGCATACTTGTATTTTTAAAATGTTTTATTACATATCTGTTTAATCTTCTCTTTTTTAACCAATACCAATTTGTGCATTTGTTCTTAGAAAGTCTCTAATATATTTTTGTTCTAGTCATGTGTCGTGGTTTGGGAGAGCAATCCTCCCACCACAGGCAGAAATAACGACTCAGACAAACAGATTGCAAAAGTGATGGAACGTTTAAATAGAAAAACAAAAAGGAACAATGAAAGTTTTACAGAGAACCACAAGCACCGTGACAAAGAGAGAGAGATCCCATCACCACCTGGGGGTACACCCACCCCCCCCCCCCCAGGGCTCTTTCTCCCCCCTCCCAACCCAGCCTTGGGCCTGGGCAGGCCCAAGGGAGGCAGCTCAAGCCATTTTACCTAGGCAGCAGCAGGGGACGAAAGAGGAAGTGCAGACCCCGCGTGGATGTTTTATAGGGGAGCAGGGCATTATGGGAAATGGAATACCTGGTTTCCTGTGACCACCCCCCTGGGCTGGGCCCACCCCTTGGGACCTCCCAGGTGTGGTCTGTGCAGTGGCATCTGGGCCAGCACCCAGCCTAAACCACCACATCATATTTCCTCTATAACTCTTAAATTGATCCATAGTCTGAATACAAGACTCCTGTTTAAATGTAGACTCAGTCTGCTGGAGAATTATAATCTGTGCATTTAATGTGAATACTGCTATTAATGAATATATCAAATAGAAAGTGGATTATTAATGAAAATACCTCTCCCCCAGAAAAACCTGCCATATTCCATTCATATTCATGGTGTACTGTAGCTATCCTTTTAGTCGGGGATTGTGTTTGGTGTGTTTTCTAACAATTTTGCATTTATCCTGAAAAAGTCCATTGACGTGAGGTTTCCTTTTAGTTATTTATTTCTTAATTGTATGAATCTTGGCTTCCAAATTCAAAAGCCTTACTAAAGATCCATGATATCTCTCATTTTTTATTTTAACAAAACCATTATTCTGTCTTCTTCATGAAAAATGCTACTTATTTGAGATTGTGAATCCACATTGAAGAATTTGCTAAAAACATAAATATGCTGTTCCTGAACTCAGATTTATATAGATATGTCTGTAAAGCCATATTGTATTTAATCCACACTCTAATTATGAGTAACATATAGTTGGAAGTTCAACTTAACACTTTTGTGGAAAGCCAAAAAATAAATAAAAATGTGAGGGTTCCAGATTTAATACTAAAAAGCATTATACATGCTGAATCTATTACTGACTTATGAAATATAATAAACACTAACGTGTTTACCTCAGTTGCACTATTCTCCAGTCACTGCATGTTTATAGCTTTAGTTTTTAATTAATTCACAGGAAGAATTTAATGCAAAATCATGCAGTCTAGTGTTGCTATTCTTTTGTATAACTTAGTCTAGTCCTATAGAATGAGCGATGTTGTTTTTAACTGGAAAATAAGTAAGACCAACCATATTTTTTATAAAAATACAGTTCTTAAGAAGATCATGGTTGGATGCCAATATTGAGGAAAATCTTAATGAAGAAAAGTTAGTTCTCTGCATATTTTTGGTTTCAGTGGCAGGATGTATTTTTTATTAAATAGGCTGGAAGTGCTTTGCATTTCTTCTTAAATGACATCAAAACGTGTTTAAAGTATATATATTATTTTAAACTGTATTTGAAGTATATTTGCCTTTTTGTTTCCATTTATTTTTTGCATGGTATTTTTCTTCAGCATTAAGCAAATATCAATTTTGTGCCTTATAATTGGCTATGGACATTAAGAAGGTGTCTCAGTCCGGAGAGGGAAAGAGACTCAGTTCTTTTGAATATTCCCGTGTTGTGAAATAAGAAGCACAAAAAAGGCCAAAATATCAACAGCTAGACTATTTATTACATAAATAAAGTGGAGGGATCAGAAGGGGAGGGAGAGAAAATAGAGTGGGAGAAAGAAGAGGAAAGGAATTGTATTACCACACCCCTCCCCCTCACCCCAAGAGAGTTTGAGTCTGTGGAGGAAAGGTGCTGCAGGAGATGTTGGGTTTGCAGAGGAAGGGTGCTGCAGCTTTGGCTGTAGAAGAGATGTGGTCCTCTAGGCAGCCTCTTCAGCTCCATGAGTTGCAGCAGGTGGAACTTAGGACACGGAGAGAGGGTTCGGTCTACTTCTTCCAGGCTCCATGGCCTCTTTTCATCGGAGCAGCATTGCCCCGGGCTTTTCCTTCTCTCCTGCTTTCCTTCTCAGTGACATTGTCCTTCTGTGTTTTCCTTCATCTGTGTTTTTGGTTCTCTGTTTTTCTTCTGCTATTTTCTTCTGCCAAACTTTATTATACAGTTTGTTATTTGTCCATGTATTGTCCCTCAGGAATTCAGGGGCCAGGAAATCATCCTTAGGTATGAATATTCCCGAAGGTGGCCTCGGTCCATTGTTGTGAGGCCACCTGTGGTCCAGTGAGCAATCATTGTTTTTGCACCTTCAAAGAGTCATTCCAGTGGCTCTGCCCAACACACATCAGCTATTGTCTGGGCAAGCAGTAAGTGATTTTATCTTTGTTGAGTCACACCAGGAGAGACAAGCTTTAGTCTCTCACAGAAGGCAAATTATAATTTCTTTTTTACAATGCAATTCCCAGACATATATCCAGTAAAGTTCACCAGAAAGTGAGCAACTATAATGTCAATTCATTACCGTGTTAATTGACTATAGCTGAATTTATGAAAAACAAAATAAGTATTTTGATACTTCTCTGGATTTATAGGGCCTTTTTAATTTTGGTTTGGTTTGGGGTTGTTTTGTTTGTTTTTTTGAAGGGGTGGGGTTTTCTTACATGATGTATGAATGTTTTAGTAGGTTTTGGTTTGGTTTTGGTTTTGGTTTTGGTATTTTCCATTCTGCCACTAATTAGAGGAATGTTCTCTACCTGAATATTTTCAGACATGATGAGGCATAAGCATGTTGTATTGGAATATCTTTGTCTTTCTCTGTTAAATTCTTGTGTCCATTCATTTGATCATTCTTTACTTTCATTTTCCCTTGTGTACCTTTGGTATTTTGTCTATATTATTTTCCTAACTTGAATGTATTTCCCACAATGTAAGCCTGAGGTTTGGCATTTAAAAAAAATATCATTTCCAATTGCCATTGAAGAAACTATTTGGCTGGAATTTAAAGGCTATTCTGGCATAGTGAATTATGTAATATTTGTAGGATGCTTTGGAAAGTAAACATAGGTTAATAATAAGATAAAAGCATGAAAAAGACCTCACAAATCTAAGTGAGAACCAGCATTATGAAAGAAGTTTAATAACTGACTATAATTACAGTTTAGTATCTAGGAAGTAAAGATAGAATATTTTATAATTCACTAGGCCTCTAAAAAAGACCCTACTTACAATTATTTAATATCCTCATCTATTTAAAATGAATCAAAGGCAGATATTTATTCTTGATGATATGCGAATACTGACTTCTACCTTCTTCCAAATAACTTTTTTGTATCTTGAGGGACTTAAACTAAAACAAACAAATGAACAAACACACACAAAAACCCCTAAACAAACAAAACCAAACCCAAAACAAACAAAAAATAATTTAAAATAACCATTTACTTGGTATTATTCAACAGAAACCAGTTCAACAGTAGAAAAAAAAACACAAGCAAAACCCAAACCAAACCAAAACCCATTATCCAGTGATTTTAATAAAAAACTTATAACTAAAGGATATTTAACTAATGTACAGCCTAACTACGTGGAATTTTTTAAAATTTTTGTTAATATAATTATTATTTCCTGGAATTTATTTAATTCCTACGTCATCATGGAATTGGAAAAAAAAAAAAAAGGAGACATTTAATATATGGAAAGTATAAAACCTGGAATCCAGTGTTATTACTGGGGATATGTGTGAGGATTTTCTCAATGCTTATTGGCAGACCATAGATTTGATAAACTTTTCCACTGAAAAATATGCACAATTAATATAATGAAATTTACTTGGACTAGTGCAATATATTTTTCCTAAACAACAATTCCTGAAAATATCTCCATTTTTTTGACACTGTTCAAGCTTTAAGATGTTTGCACCTTAGGAAAACATGCTAGTTTTTCCAGCAAACTGTGCATTTTACTACTTGTTTTGTAATAGTTCTGGTACTGTGCGACTTTATCTGAACAGGTGTTCAGAAATAATTTATTTTATGCCATTTGGTATTTTATTAGGATTCTCTGAGTTTTCTGGGACTAATTGCAAATGGCCATACAATGACATTGCTCAGTTAGTAGATTTATTCCCATAAATGAAAGTTTCTGAACCTAGACTCATTTCATATTGTGTGTTTAAGCAGTTTTTAATCTATTGCTTTGCTGCCATGATGTAATGCCTCCTGGAAGTTACACTACCTTGTTCAGCACTGTGGTGGTTTAGGCTGGGTCCTGGCCCAGATGCTACTGCACAGGCCACACCTAGGAGGTCCCAAAAGGGTCCAGCCCAGGGGGTGGTCACAGGAAACCAGGTATTCCATTCCCATAATGCCCTGCTCCCGTATAATACATTGGCGCAGGGTCTTCACTTCCTCTTTTGTCCCCCCACCGCTGCCTAGGTAAAATGGTGTGATCCACCTCCCTTGGGCCTGCCCAGGCCCAAGGCTGGGTTGGGTGGGAGGAAGAAAGAGCCCTGGGGGGGTTTGGATGTACCCGCAGGTGGGGATGGGACATTCTTGGGTATGCTTTGGGATATCTCTCTCTTTGTCACAGTGCTTGTGGTTTTCTGTAAAACTTTCATTATTTTTTCCATTTAAACTTTCCACCATTTTTTGCAATCCATTTGTCTGAGTCTTTTCTTTTGCCTGTGGTGGGAGAATTGGACTCCCAAACCACGACAAGAACTAATTAAGGACTACCTTAAGCAGAGATCCCTTCACACCTGTATTTCCATTAATTTTAAAAGTTTTGGTTTGTTTGGTGGTTTGTTTTTTTTAATTGATTGACAAGTGCAACTTCATAGTTTGTTTACAATTGCTGAATTAAAGAAATACAGTCTCTTGAAAGCAATCCTCTCCAGCTGTCTGTGGATATAGAAGGTTTGTCCAGTGTCATTAGCTGATTTACATGGGCATCCAGAATTATTACTGAGCTTAGTGCTTCATTCTGCTGAGAAATTTTTGTGTATATTTAGAGGAACTAGAAAATATGCCCTAACTTTCAGAAGATAGCCTGATAACATAGGCTTTTCTTTTTCATCTTTCTTTTAAATCACACATGTGGCTTACTGATGGAGATGAAGGTGTGTGACTGAGGAGGAGAATATTAGAAAAAGGGTAGACCTGAAATGCACTTGTGTCTTGTCCTGCTATGGGACTGGGATGTGACTTTAATGTATTTTTGGATCATAGATGGCCAGTTAGCTAAGATGATCACTTGAATCCTAATCTAGACAACATTTAAGAAAATGGGGGATAAAATAGCAAAGAACTTAGTGTAGTCCATTATTCTGTGAATTACCTGTTCTGTTTAGAGATCTGTAGTGTGGTGGAAGGACCTACATTACTTTTAAAATAAAAAAACAGTGAAAAAAACAGTGAAAAAACTTGAAATGATTTTGTATGATGGGGCTGAAAAGAATTGTCTTCATGAATCAATAACATCTTTTTTCATCAAATGCAAGTTTAAAGTTCAAGGTAAGCCTCATCTATCTTGCTTATAGCTGAGCACTGCTTGCTGTTGTACTGAATAAAAGATTCTAAAGTGTTTATCACTGGACAACATAGTTCATTCCTGGAAAATTATCCCATAAGATAAAAAAGAAAAAGGAAAAAAAAAGTCAGATTAGTAGAATTTAATATGATGTCATGCTTTTTGTAACTGCTAATGGAAGCCTGAAAACTGTAGGCACCACTCCAACTTCTGACTATGTGGCTACCTGAGCAGAAACCTGCAGGCTGACTCAATGCCCTGTACTGTGCCAGACAATGATCTGACACTATATTCTAGGAAGGCTTACAATGAGCTGCCTTATCAAGATACAGGGACATATTAAAAAAAAATCAATTAAGATGAAAATTTACTTACTTAGATACATTTAGCTTTTTCTCTATCTGTTTCATTACAGCATCTCAGAGCCAGAAACAATGATTTAGGTATTTTGGAAAAATTTGTGAACTTGAATCCCTGACCAGACCCTCACTCAACTGTCTTGTAATTGATGGGTAAGTACAGAGGGTCAAAAATTCATCTGATGGATTCTTTTCTGCAGCTGAATTACTAAATATATCTACTTATCATCCCACATAACCTGTTCTACTGAAAATTTTAATTCAGAGATTAGGGTTTTGTAAATTATAATGTTATGCATAGGAAAATGGAAGAAAACTGATTTATTTAATATAAGAAAGAGTGGATATGCACAGAGTTTCATTTTTCAGTATTTTCTGTGGAGCAGTTGAATAGAATGGTTTTGTTGTTTTATTTTGTGTCTGTAGTTAGCCTGTATCACAGTTGTTTTTTTCAGATTTTTTTTATTAGACTGCAGAAGGTAGGGACAGATCTACAAAGACATTTGGGTCCCATTTAAATGTACCAAAGTTATAGGATGAACTGATATATAAAATAATGAGTTCTAAAAACATTTTTTCTAAAGAAAATTTGTCTCCTCTTCTGAATATAAAATATGACATAATGAAGAGTCATAGTGGACAAAGAGAAGAAAACAGAGAAAATACGTTTAATAGTCCAAAGAAGGGCATGAAATAATTTTGAACATATTTTGTTAATAACAATGGAAATACAACTACCGATAAAGCATCTCTTTGTTCTTACAATGTTGTGCATATATAAACATATATGTATGTTACATACACATATTTCAAAAAGAGATTCCCACTTTTTCCATGGAAATGATAAAACTTATTATATTTTGTCAAGTGTAATAGTTTGTTGTTTTGTTTAGTTTTTAAATCAAACCCTTAAATTTTGTTTTATACTTATGTTGTCCAGCTCAGTGATTGTAGTTGAACTCTTAGTAACTCCTAGTGGAGCAGGGAGCTTGATACCCTCCCATCAGCAAGCCTCTCAGCCTCCCTGTAGTAACCCACATGAGCAGGGCCAATGGGAGCAGGTCTCTGCCCGACGGAAGAAATGCAGATGGAGCAAGCCTGCTACTTTGAGCAGCGTGCTGCCTACAGTGCACATACAGAATGGGTATGAGGCTCTGCAGGAGGAACAGGTCATCGTTAAGGTTGAGGACTGAAGGAAGACAGAAGCTGCACCAATGACAGGTTGCCTCAGGCCAGCCATCAAAACTAATCCAGCAAAGAAACCTCGTAGGGTCATCGTTATAGGAGACTCCCTACTGAAGGGAGCAGAGGGTCCAATATGCAGACCAGACCCATTCCATAGAGAGATCTGCTGTCTCCCTGGTGCCCAAGTAAAGGACATTGTAAGTAAAATTCCCAAACTTGTGAGTCCTTCAGACTACTACCCACTGCTGGTCTTTCAGGTGGGTAGTGACAATGCAACAATGAGAGGCTCACAATCAATTAAAAGAGATTTCAGAACCTTGGGGCACCTGCTAAAGGGATCAGGAGCTCAGGCTGTGTTCTCTGCTATCCCTCTAATGTCAGTGATGGATGAGGGAACACTGAGGAAGAGCCAACAGGTCAATTCATGGCTCCGGGGCTGGTGCCATCGACAGGGATTTGGGTTCTACAGTCATAGCTTGGTTTACACGGCAGCAGAGCTGAAAACAACATATGGGACACACTTGTCCCAGAGGGGGAAAAGGATCCTGGGGCAAAAATTGGCAGGGCTCATTTATAGGGCTTTAAACTAGATTTGAAGGGGGAAGGGGTTAAAAGTCTCCTGCTGGCCTGTGACAAACAGAGGGGCAGCTCACCAGAGGCAGAGGAATGGAGATCTGGTAAGGGCTCTCAACTTGCTGACCTGAGGCAAGACACAAATGACACACCAGGACACCCTGTGGAAAACAAGGGGAATTGGCACAAGAGGACAACAGGGCCAGCCCAGCAGAAGTGCTTCTATGCAAATGCACGCAGCTTGGGCAACAAACAGGATGAATTAAGGGCCACTGTGCTGCTGGGATGCCATGACATAGTGGCATTACTGAAACTTGGTGGGATGATTCCCATGACTGGAATGTAGGGATAGATGGGTATAAGCTCTTTAGGAAGGATAGGCAGGGAAGGAGAGGAGGGGGTGTTGCCCTCTATGTCAAGAACCAGCTGGAATCAGTGGAGCTCTACCTGGGGAGGGATGATGAGCTGGTTGAGAGTGTATGGGTTCAAATTAAAGGCAAGACAGGGGAAGGAGATATTACTGTGGGGGGTCTCCTACAGGCCACCTGACCAGCAGAACCAAGCAGATGAGGCCCTCCACAGGCAAATAGAAGCGGCTTCCAGCTCACAAGCCCTGGTCCACATGGGTGATTTCAACCACCCTGACATCTGCTGGAGGGACAACACAGCAAGGCACCAGCAATCCAGGATGTTCCTGGACTGCATAGAAGACAACTTCCTCCTCCAAATGGTAGAGGAACCAACAAGAAAAGGTGCTCTGCTGGACCTTGTTCTCACCAACAGGGAAGGGCTGGTAACCAATGTGAGGCTCAGAGACAGCCTTGGCTGCAGTGACCATGAAGCAGTTGAATTTAAGATCCTCAGGGCTATGAGGAGGACCTATTCTAAGCTTATGACCCTAGACTTTAGGTGTGCAGACTTCGATCGCTTCAGGGATCTGCTAGCCAAAGTGGCGTGGGGCAAAGCCCTGGAGTGAAGAGGGACTCAGGACAGCTGGTCACTATTCAAGGACCACCTCCTCTGTGTCCAGGAGCTATGTATGCCAACAAAGAGAAAAGCAGGAAAGAATGCTAGGAGGCCTGCCTGGATGAACAAGGAGCTACTGGACACACTATCACTTAAAAGAAAACTCTACAGGAAGTGGAGGGAAGGACAGATAGAACAGGGGGTATATAAGGAAGCTGCCCGATCAGCAAGAGGCCTGGTTAGGAAAGCCAAAGCAGAGTTCTAATTGAATCTAGCCAGGGAGGTTAAAGGGAACACTAAGAATTTCTACAGGTATATAAATGGCAAGAAGAAGAGTAGGGAAGGTGTGGGCCCCCTCAGAAAGGAAACTGGTGAATTGGTCGGAAGTCATGTGGAAAAAGCTGAGGTACTCAATAACTTCTGTACCTCAGTCTTCACTGCAAGGGCCTCCAGCCACACTCCTGGTGTCATGGAAGATGATGCCAGGGACGAGGAGGAAGAACTGTCCATCGTAAGTGAAGCTCAGGTTCGTGATCACCTGAAGAACCTGAAAGTGTTCAAGTCCATGGGACCCGATGGGATACACCCTTGGGTACTGAGAGAACTGGCAGATGAGGTTGCTAAACCCCTCTCTATATATTCCAAAAGTCATGGCAGACTGGGGAAGTCCCCACAGACTGGAAAAGGGGAAGCATTGCTCCCATTTTCCAAAAGGGTAAGAAGGAGGAACCAGGGAACTACAGGCCAGTCAGTCTCACCTCTGTGCCCAGAAAGATCATGGAGCAGATCCTCCTGGAGGTACTACTGACTCAGAAGAATAGTGAAGAGGTGATTGGGAACAGTCAGCATGGCTTGCCAAGGGCAAATCCTGCCTGACAAACCTGGTGGCCTTCTATGAACAGGTGACAACATTAATAGATGAGGGGCGAGCAACTGATGTTGTTTACCTGTCCCGCACCACATCCTGGTCTCCAAGCTGGTGAAACAGGGGTTTGATGGGTGGACCACTAGATGAATAAGGAACTGGCTCGATGGCTGCACCCAAAGAGTGGCTGTCAATGGGTCCATGTCCCAGTGGAGGCCAGTGACAAGCAGAGTCCCTCAGGGATCAGTCTTGGGACCGGTCTTGTTCAACGTCTTTGTGGGTGACATGGACAGTGGCATCGAGTGCATCCTCAGCAAGTTTACGAATGACACCAAGCTGTGTGGTGCAGCAGACACGCTGGAGGGAAGGGATGCCATCCAGAGGGACCTTGACAGGCTGGAGAGGTGGGCACAGGCCAACCTCATGAGCTTCAACAAGACCAAGTGCAGGGTCCTGCATCTGGGTCGAGGCAATCCCAGGCACAAAACAGGCTGGGCAGGGACTGGCTGGGGAGCAGCCCAGAGGCGAGAGTCTTGGGGGTGCTGGTGGACGGGAAGCTCAACATGAGCTCTCAATGTGCACTTGCAGCCCAGAAAGCCAATCAGATCCTGGGCTGTATCAGGAGAGGTGTGGCCAGCAGGTCAAGGGAGGTGATTCTCCTCATCTACTCAGCTCTGGTGAGACCCCACCTGGAGTACTGCGTCCAGTTCTGGAGCCCCTATTACAAGAGGGATCTGGAGGTACTGGAATGTGTCCAGGGAAGGGCCACGAGGATGATCAGAGGGCTGGAGCGCCTCTCCTATGAGGACAGACTGAAGGAGTTGGGGCTGTTCAGTTTGGAGAACAGAAGGCTCCGAGGTGACCTCATTGTGGCCTTCCAGTATCTGAAGGGGACCTACAGGAAGGCTGGGGAGGGACTTCTCAGGCTATCAGGAAGTGATAGGACTAGGGGGAATGGAATGAAGCTGGAGGTAGGGAGATTCAGACTGGATGTGAGGAAGAGGTTCTTCACCGTGAGAGTGGTGAAGCCCTGGAATGGGTTGTCCAGGGAGGTGGTTGAGGCCCTGTCCCTGAAAGTGTTTAAGCCCAGGCTGGATGAGGCTTTGGCCAGCCTGATCTAGTGTGGGGTGTCCCTGCCCATGACAGGGAGGTTGGGACTAGATGATCCTTGAAGCCCCTTCCAACCCTGACTGATACTATGATACTATGATACTAACTGTGTCCTAACTAAGCTTGACAAGTGGAAAGCCGTTTTATATATGTCTTAAGCATATCCATCCTGTTCTGAAACAACTTAGAGCTGCCTCACTTACTTTTGTCTGCATAGCATTGTGCATATATAGTAAATATTAATAATTTAAAATCTTCTCCTTCCCCCATATTTGCCTCATAACTCGTAAAAGCCATCATAGAATTGTAGAAATGTTTCTGTTAGAAAAGACATTGATGATCATCAAGTCCAAACATCAATGTAAAGTGGCCATTGCCTTTAAATTATGTCCCAAAGTTCCACGTCTACACATTTTTTTTAACTCCACCTGGGACAGTGGCTTCACTACCTTCCCAGGCAGCCTCTTCCAATGCCTGACCACTCTTTCAGCAAAGAATTTTTTCCTAATAAACAACCCAAACTTCCTCTGGCATCATTTCAGGTGATTTTTTTCTCATCCTATCACCTGATACTTGAGAGAAGAGAATGTGCCTCACCTCACTAAAACCACCTTTCAGGTAATTATAGAGAGCAATAAGGTCTTCCATCATTCTCCTCTCCTCCAGACTAAAAAACCCCAGTTCCCTCATCTGCTTCTCCTAAGACTTCTCCAGGTTTTCCACCAGATCTGCTGCCCTTCTTTGGACATGCTTCAGCAACCCAATGGCCTTCTTTTAGTGAGGGGTCCAAGACTGAGCCCAGTATTTGAGGTGCAGCCTCACCAGTGCTGAGTACAGGGGCACAACCACTTCCTTACTCCTGCTGGCCACGCTAGTCCTGATACAGGTCAGAGTGCTGTAGGCCTTTTTGTCAACCTGAGCACACTTATGGCTATTTTTCAGGTGGTTGTAGATCAGCACCTCCAGGTCTTTTCCTGCTGGGCATCTTTCCAGCCACTCTTCTCCAAGCTTTTATTGATACATGGGGTTGATGTGATCCATGTGCAGGCCCCAGAACTTGGCATTGTTAAACCTCTTACAACTGACCTCATCCCGTCAATCCAGGCTGTCCAGATCCCTTTGCAGAGCCTTCCTACCCTCAAGCAGGTCAACAGTCCCACTCAGTTTGGTGTCATATGTGAACTCTCTCAGTGTGCACTTGATCCCCTCATCCAGATCAGTGACAAAGATATTAAAGAGAACTGGCCCCAGTACTGAGTCCTGGGAAATACCACTAGTGCCCAGCGACCAACTGGATTTAACTGTTCACCAATGCTTTTTTGTCCCAGCCATTGAGCCAGTTTTTAAGACAGCCAAGTGTCCACCCATCCAAGCCATGAGCAGCCAGTTTCTCCAGAAGGATGCTGTAGGATACAGTACCAAATTTCTTATCAAAGTCACCCATGCTGACTGGGCCAAATCATCTGTCTTTCATGTGCTGCATAATATGACAGAGGAAGGTAATAGACAAAGCCTGTTATAAAAGCTAGACATGTAGGTAGAACATATTACTTTGATGACCTTCTGATGTGGATTCAGTTACTCAGTTAAGAAATTAATCCAAAATATCTCATATATTAATCTTTTATTTCAAAATAGTTTATGCATTTCTATGTACTATGAGATGTTCTGAAATCTAAGTCAATTCTATATACTCCTTTGCTATTGACAGGACTCATTGTAATTTCCTTTGAAAATTAATCAAATTTGAGATGCATGACTGTCTTAATCTCTGAGAGGCTAGCAGTCCCTGTCCATGCTGCACCTGGACAAAATTTTTTGGTTTTGGGCTTTATAAAGCCATGATATAAAATAAAATTCAGAACTGTCTTCTTACTGCCACACTGGAATCTTTTTTTTTACCAAACAGTCATATAAGTGTCTAAGGCTACCATATCTCAGAAGTAATACCTCAGCCATTAAAATATGTCTTTCAGCAATGGAGTAACAAATTTCTCTGTCATCTGTCAAAGTACCTGAGTGCTCAAAATGAAAATTACTTTTTTTTTTAAATCTTTGTCAGCTTTCCACTTTTTGAATAATCCTGAGTGGTACAATTATTCCTAATGTATTTTCATTTTTTGTCTATGGCAAGTTACTTGTTTTATTAACTATTCTTCTCTTTGGAAAAAAAAACACACCACTTCTTCTTTTATTGAGATCTTCTGATAGGAATCATGATAGAGAAGTTATTTAAGGATGCCTTATTTTCTTGTATTGTAAAATTCACCATATGTAAGAAGTCTATAAAAAGTTGGGTTTTTTCCTCTAATGACACGAATTGAAATTGTCTGTGTGTTGTGTAACCATGTAGTATTGTCACAAACAGTATGGTCACTGCTAGTTATATGCCATGGATGTCATAATAAATTTACAAGGCCTCAGGACTAAGTCTTGCCAGGTTTGATCTGTCTAAGCTTTTCTTGATCTGCCTGCACTTTTGTTCTACTTGTTGTAGGTGTGACACATTTCCCCACTTGATCAGATACATATGATTAATTTTATTTATTTTTGTCTATCTTCATGTGGTGTAACCATATTCTTACAGCAGTAATAAGCATTTATTGTGAGTGATGCTTAAGACTCTTAACACAATGATGCAGTACACAGATGTAGTGCTCCTGGTATGTATGATAGGAAAGGCCTTGACAAGGCAAGAAGCAGAGTACAGGGTAGAGGAATACAAGCATAGAGTGATAAAACACAGGACATAGATCTGGCATAGAAAAGCCCTGAGTAAAAGTTAGTTCACAAAGGATCAGTTGAAGAAATATATATAAAGGTGGGGAAAATGGATTTATGTGTAACAAAGATAAAGAAACAATATCTAACATAAAGATAAAGATAAAGAAATAATACCTAACATATGCAAAAGACAGTGGAGCTGTAAAAAAAAAGAATGTGGAGCTGCAACTGAATGAAGATAAAGAGAAGATATAAAAGTCCAACAGCAAATAGGTAAAACTGACACTAATTTGATCATAAAATGCAGAAGAAATCACATCAACCTGCTATATCTTCTGATTAATAACTCCAAATATATGGTGTTTCTATCTTTAGCATCTGAAACTATGTGCTTTAAGACCTGGAAGAGCAATGGAAGAGTGAGCAACAATTCTTCAAACTATCCACTTCTTTACACAGAGGGAAACACCTCCATTTCTTCTTCCTCTCCTCTCCCTTCTGAAGAGCTTATAGCCATCAATAGCCACACTCCAAGAGTCATAGGATTCATCCCACCAAGTTTCCATAATTGCCACTGTATTGTAGCTTTCCCGTACCACAATAGTTTCCAATTCCTCATGTTTGTTGCCCATGCTGTGTGCATTGGTGTAGAGGCACTTAAACTGGGCTCCCAGTCATGACACCTTCTAGAGGGGCATCTCATTGTTCCTCCAAGGCATTTCATGGGAGCTACCCTTCTGTCTCCTATTATCTCAGAGGCCCCTGGCTCAGCTCTCTGAGACCTTGCCTTTGCTGCAGTGTTCACACTATGCTTCAGTACAATAGGTTGAGGGCCCTTACTCTCACCCCTTCCTTCCAATCTTCCTGTGTCTTCTTGCCATGTGTCAAAGACAATGTTGATATTGTCACCATCTCCCACCTCAAGTGAAATGGCAGACTGAAGGCTGTCCTCAGACTCATCTCTAGTGTGCCTGATTTTAACCACCAGTGGTAGTTTTAGACTATGCCTTTAGAAATTTTTCACAGATCTTGAACAGAAAGTAGTAAAATGTAAATAAATCACTATTGAGTGTAAAAAGGAAAATAAGTATGTTTCTAAACAATCCCATTGGAAAGACAATGGACTTAAGACAGTAATGTAAACAATTTCTCTCTCTTCCTGCTTCCTGGGGCTGGGAAATACTAACTTTGTGCTTCTGCTTGACCTTAGCTGCATTGTTTCGGCTAAGTTCTAATGTCTTTCTGCTCTGTCTCTTGTCCCTTTTGTGTAGACAGGGAGACAGGGGTAAGGGGGGGGGGGGGCAGGGAGGGAGAAGCTATTAGCTTCCCCTGGTCTTTGGCCAGGAGGGTCCTTATGCTGTTCATGAATTGTAAATGTCTGTAAATATTGTAGATACTGTACATTTTGCACATCTTCATTGAATTCCATGGTAGATTATAGTTTTGCTTGTGAATACAAGTTTCATTTGCTTTCAACTGAGCTGGCCTGGCAAATTTAATGTTGGGGGAAGTTTTCAACCCACCACAATGCTATTACCAATTTACTGGTGCAGCTGGCCAAAAACTCTTGCTCCATAAATATACTTTATAAGGAGAACAAAGAAACAAAAAAGAAGAAAGATAAAAACTAACAAAGTTAAGAATCTGTGAAATTATAGTAGTTAATAAAAAGTATGTAAATTAACTCCTTTTAAAAGGAGTGAAAGACAAACACTAGAATTTTTTTTTTAATTATTATTCCAAGTGTAAATTTATCCACCACTTCATCTGCAAATCTCATTGCCTTTTTCCAGTCAGTTATATAGTCTTTTATTCTGCTTCCTAACTGTCCTCCACTGTGACTCATCTTCCATGCAAAACCAAAGCACAATGTCTCATGTTCACATCAGTTATTAGAAATCTTAGAATTAATTCTACTATTCCACCAGCCCAGCATGTGACCTGTTGTTTTGACTAATTATTTCCTATTAATGTTCATCTGGTCTCATATTAATTCTGAAAGAGAGATTGCTGTTGTACTGATTAGACTCAAATTTAGGATGTCTAAGTAGCCTTCCCCAATATAATAATGTAAGACAGCAACATGTAATTATAATTATAGTTATCATTATCATTATCACTAATTTTTAATTGTCCTCAGGTCTTTGGGGAGATCTGGTAGGATCAGTGCTATTACAGGCTTTGAAATCATGTAAGTAAACCAACTTATAGTGGTTCTAATTCTGGATATATCTGTCATTCAGACTGACATGACAGAACTTTCTAAGAAAGCCTGATGGTAAGAATTCTGCATCCATATGGCTGAACCTGAAATAAAAATTTCTGCTGAGAGGCTTAGCATATCAGTTGAAGTAAAAGGCCACTCTTTGTAGGGTGGAGCTACTTCAGGGCTGTCCCTCTCAGTGATACCCATTTAGGAAAGAGCGTCTGTATAAACCTCAACAAAAACATTTTGAGCTTAAAATCTCTGGAGTATTCTGCCTTTTGGGTGATAACCTTAATTACTCATGCATTTAAACAATATTATGAATAGTTGTAGAAATTAGAGTGTTGGCATGACCCTGCACAGTGGCTGGGGAATTCCTGATCTGGGATTAATTTGATCAGGACAACAGTGACTGTGAGTTTGGTCAGGAAGGCCGTGGCTGTAATATCAATAAGCTTGGTGACTCCTGACCATGGGATGGTTTGATCAGGAAGACAGTAATCGTGATATTAATAAGAGGAACAGTGAGAGTCATCTTTAAGTTTCACTTAAGCTAGGCAGCTCTCAAAGGAAGGGGAGAGTGAGCTATTTGGCAAACATTCTTTAGTGGAGTACCTCCTCTGAAATGGGTTATTATGGAAGCTGAATTGAGCATAGTGTCTTTAAGTATCTTGAAGAACAAAGTTGTAAGCCCTCACCACCAGGAATGGAAGGAGTTCAAAAACACTGGAATAACTCCCAAACAATGGTGGAATAAGTAATTGCTTTATAGGCAGAAGCCAATTTTTGTAAGGCAAATGGTCTCATTTGCGGTCTTGGGGGCTGCCCTTGTGGCAGCAAGTGAACAACACAACCAGGAATGTGTTACCATAAATCAGATGGTGACAGTTAATACAAGGGATCAAATTATTGAGTCATTACAGAATGTGGTGAAGACTCTGCAGTCGCAGAGAGACTGGAAGATTATTAACGCCCTTAGAAACTTTTGGAAGAGAGTAATGGGTGTTTTGCAAATGTAGCAATGAAGAAACAGGAAATAAGCCCACCACCTATTTACCCCCAGAATGAGTTAAATGAACTAAAAGAGATAACAGAAAAATTATGAGTGAGTGTGCCTTTTTGACATTGATAAAAACTGAGTATTCATATAAAGGATATGGGGGAAAAAAACCTCAAATAATAACAAAGGAAATCATCTTTTTTACCACTGAGTTAGCAAAATTGAAAAAAAGACTTTAGTAGAGCACCACAAGATTCAGAGAATGAACACGTTTGGTGAATCTCCTTGTCAAGGAGTGATCAAATTCTATTAACAGGAAAAGAGGTGGAGAGATGGGGACATGGTGTCTTCCTAACCACAGGGAATCACTGGGTTCCATGGTGCCTAATTCAAAGAGCAACCTATTGGGCAGGTTGAAGGGTCTCTTGAAGGAGGAGACCCTAACTATCACTGGAAATGTAGATCAGTTGGTGGAAAATGTTCAAAAATGGCCTGTGTTCAGATGATGTGTGATAAAGAGTTGAAACCACACCACAGCTCTCTGATCATGCTCCCTGTAGATCCTGAGAGAATGACTCCTCTAATTAGGGGTTTGCCAGATTGCCTGAATTCTCTGGACATCCATTTGCAAGGGCAGATAAAATGTATTCCTCTGGGAGAGAGGGTTTCAGCTGCCTTGGAAGGGGTTGTCACCCCATATCAACACCATTCAGAGAGAAAAGTGTGGACATGGGGAGGAGGTGGCACAATAGATCATTAATTTTGGTCACAAATATGGACCAGTTCCAGGCACTAAAATAGATTACAGGGGAATTAGATAGAGTGGAACAACCCAGGCCCAGAGAGTGGTGGTGAATGGTGCCACATCCAGCTGGCAGCCAGTTACTAGTCGTGTCCCCCAGGGATTGGTGCTAGGCCCCTGTGGTGGCTTGAGCCTTAACTGGGAGTTAAGAGCTCAGATGGGGGCAAGGCTGAGAATCTCTCCCCACTTCACCCTTCTCCCGGAGGCAGCAGAGAGAAGGATCAGGTCTGACCACGTGGCAGAGGAGCAGCTGCAGTAGCTCTCATCCAGAAGAGGCAGGAGCCAAAAGGAGAGCAAACAGCTACGATGTCCGTTTTTTTATACTGTAGTTGGGCAGGTGTGACCAGTTTCATAGTTTCATAGTTTCATAGTTTCAGTTAGGATTGGAAGGGACCACAAGGATCATCTAGTTCCAACCCCCCCGCCATGGGCAGGGACCACAAAAGGCACAGTTGCTGAACACTCTGGCTGAATGTTTTTGATGTTTTTGATGTTTTTGATGTTTCAATATCAACAAGATAGTCTAAACTAATTTCATTGGTAGATTGGTAGAATGCAACTTTAAGTTTAAGTTCTGTAAGTTCAGTCTGTGTTCAGCCTGGGTTCATTCTCTACTTTTCCCTCTGTTCGTGTGGGCCTGTTTCTCTCTCTGAAGCAACAGCTTTGCCAGACAGAAGCGACCTTGAATTAACAAAGCTAACCAGATAAGAAAACTTATTCTTGCATACGCTTTGAGCTAACAGAATTCTTCTCCTTAATTGCCTTTCTCTCTCTCTCTAACCCTTTTTGGGAAAAAAATGGGAGGTAGGGAGGGAGAGAGGGGGGTTCAGGGAACCCCCCCCGGCCGGCTGGAGGGAAAAAGCTTTTTTTCTGCATTATGTTCATTGCTGTATATTTCTGTATATATATATAGTAAATATTGTATATTTATGTACATATTCATTGCATTCCATTTCTGCTTGCAAATATAGCTTATTTCATTTTGCTTCCTCCGACTGAGTTAGCTGTGGTTTCTTTGTGTGTGTGGGAGAACTTTCTCACCCTACCACAGCAGGGAGGGGGGAGTGGAACAGACTTAGCTTCCCAGGGGAAAAACGCACTGCAGGGAGTGAAAAGTACCTGCAAGCCCTCCACCATGCTTTGTGTTTTTTTTGTTTTGTTTTCAGAATGGGTGTTAGCCCACCACAATCCACCCCTCAGTTCCACTTCCTCTCTCCTGCCACAGCCCCTTCATGCAATCTTGAAGCGAGGTTTCATAGTTTCATAGTTTCATAGTTTCAGTCAGGGTTGGAAGGGACCACAAGGATCATCTAGTTCCAACCTCCCTGCCACGGGCAGGGACGCCCTACACTAGATCAGGCTGGCCAGAGCCTCATCCAGCCCGGGCTTAAACACCCCCAGGGACGGGGCCTCAACCACCTCCCTGGACAGCCCATTCCAGGGCTTGACCACTCTCATGGTGAAGAACTTCCTCCTCACGTCCAGCCTCAATCTCCCCACCTCCAGATTAATTCCATTCCCCCTAGTCCTATCACTCCCTGATAGCCTGAAAAGTCCCTCCCCAGCCTTCTTGGAGGCCCCCTTCAGATACTGGAAGGCCACAATGAGGTCACCTCGGAGCCTTCTCTTCTCCAGACTGAACAGCCCCAACTCCTTCAGTCTGTCCTCATAGGAGAGGTGCTCCAGCCCTCTGATCATCCTCGTGGCCCTTCTCTGGACACGCTCCAGCACCTCCAGATCCCTCTTGTAATAGGGGCTCCAGAACTGGACGCAGTACTCCAGGTGGGGTCTCACCAGAGCTGAGTAGAGGGGGAGAATCACCTCCCTTGACCTGCTGGCCACACTTCTCCTGATGCAGCCCAGGATCTGATTGGCTTTCCGGGCTGCAAGTGCACATTGAGAGCTCATGTTGAGCTTCTCGTCCACCAGCACCCCCAAGTCTCTCTCCTCTGTGCTGCTCCCCAGCCAGTCACTGCCCAGCCTGTATTTGTGCCTGGGATTGCCTCGACCCAGATGCAGGACCCTGCACTTGGTCTTGTTGAAGCTCATGAGGTTGGCCTGTGCCCACCTCTCCAGCCTGTCAAGGTCCCTCTGGATGGCATCCCTTCCCTCCAGCGTGTCTGCTGCACCACACAGCTTGGTGTCATCAGCAAACTTGCTGAGGGTGCACTCAATGCCACTGTCCATGTCACCCACAAAGATGTTGAACAAGACTGGTCCCAGGACTGATCCCTGAGGGACTCTGCTTGTCACTGGCCTCCACTGGGACATGGACCCATTGACAGCCACTCTTTGGGTGTGGCCATCAAGCCAGTTTTTTATCCATCTGGTGGTCCACCCATCAAACCCGTGTGTCACCAGCTTGGAGACCAGGATGTGGTGTGGGACAGTGTCAAAGGCTTTGCTCAGGTCCAGGTAAACAACATCAGTTGCTCGCCCCTCATCTATTAATGTTGTCACCTGTTCATAGAAGGCCACCAGGTTTGTCAGGCAGGATTTGCCCTTGGCAAAGCCATGCTGACTGTTCCAAATCACCTCTTCACTATTCTTCTGAGTCAGTAGTGCCTGCAGGAGGATCTGCTCCATGATCTTTCCGGGCACAGAGGTGAGACTGACTGGCCTGTAGTTCCCTGGTTCCTCCTTCTTACCCTTTTGGAAAATGGGAGCAATGCTTCCCCTTTTCCAGTCTGTGGGGACTTCCCCAGTCTGCCATGACTTTTGGAATATAATAGAGAGGGGTTTAGCAACCTCATCTGCCAGTTCTCTCAGTACCCATGGGTGTATCCCGTCGGGTCCCATGGACTTGAACACTTTCAGGTTCTTCAAGTGATCACGAACCTGAGCTTCACTTACGATGGGCAGTTCTTCCTCCCTGTCCCTGGCATCATCTTCCATGACACCAGGAGTGTGGCTGGAGGCCCTTGCAGTGAAGACTGAGGTACAGTCACAGGAACTCCATACCCATCCTTTGTTTGCAGCAGGTTGGACTGGACAGGACCAGCTCAGTTCACAGATCCTCTGCTGTTCACTAACCAAGTGGCTTGAGTTAGGTGTTTTTCCCAGTTCCTAAAGGTTCCACCCCCCATGGCTTTTAGAGTGGTCATTAGCAAGCCATTGTAGCACTTGATCTTCCCGGCAGCTGGTGCATGGTATGGGATGTGGTAGATCCACTCAATCCCATGTTCCTTTGCCCAGTCCCTTATGAGATGGTTCTTGAAGTGGGTGCCATTGTCTCATTCAATCCTCCCTGGGGTGCCGTGTCTCCACAGGGTACACCTCTCTAGGCCTAGGATGGTGTTGCGAGCAGTGGCATGAGGTACTGGGTAGGTCTCCAGCCAGCCTGTACTTGCCTCCACCATGGTCAGTACAAAATGCTTGCCACTGTGAGACCGAGGAAGGGTGATGTAGTTGATCTGCCAGGCCTCTCCATATTTATATTTCAACCATCTCCCCCCATACTGCAGAGGCTTCATGCACTTGGCCTGCTTGATGGCAGCACAGATGTCACACTCATGGATGACCTGTGAGATGGCCCTCATAGAGATGTCCACGGATCTGTCCCGAGTCCACCAGTATGTGGCATCTCTCCCTTGGTGGCCAGAAGTGTCATGGGCCCAGTGAGCTAAGAATAGCTTGCCCTTGTGTTCCCAGTCCAAGTCTATTTGGGAGATTTTAGCAGCCAGATGTGCTTGGTGGTTGTGCTTGTGCTCCTCTGTGGCTCTGCTCTTGGGGATGTGTGCATTGATGTGCCACCCATTCCTCCTCCATTCCTTCAGCCCCCCCCACAAGGCATTGGCTACCATCCAGGACTCAGTGTAGAGGTACAGCACTGGCCAGTTCTCTCGTTCCGCTATGTCCAGGGCCAGATGGACAGCTTTTACCTCTGCGTACTGACTGGATTCGCCTTCTCCATCCCTTGCTTTCACCACTTGCCTTGTTGGGCTCCAGACAGCTGCCTTCCATCTCTGCTTGCTTCCCACAAGCCAGCAGGACCCATCTGTAAATAGAGCATAGCCCTTCTCATTGTCAGGGAGATCGTTATATGGGGGAGCATCCTCAGCACTGGTCCCTGTCTGCTCTGGTGGCATTCCAAAGTCAGCGCCCTCTGGCCAGTTGGTGATCACTTCCACTATGCCAGGGCATTCGAAGCTCCCCATCCGAGCTTGCTGAGTTATCAGGGCCATCCACTTCATCCAGGTGGCATCTGTGGCATGATGTGGAGTTGAGACTCTCCCTTTGAACATCCAGGTCAGGAGTGGAAGTCTTGGAGCTAGAAATAGAGGTGACTCAGTCCCAATTACCTCAGATGCAGCCTGGACGCCCTCATAGGCAGCTCGGATTTCCTTCTCTGTCACTGTGTAGTTGGCCTCGGAGCCTTTGTACCCCTTACTCTAGAAACCTAGAGGCCTGCCCCTGGTTTCACCAGGAGCCCCACGTAGGACCATTCTCACCGGCTGCAGTGTACAGCACATTCTTGATCTCTGGTCCAGATCGAACAGGTCCCAGAGCCATAGCATGGACCACCTCTCGTTTGATCTGGTCAAATGCTACCTGCTACTCAGGTCCCCACGCATAATCACTCACTTTGTTACATGGAAGAGAGGCTTCACAATTTGACTGTACCCAGGAATGTGCATTTTCCAGAAGCCCACGAGCCCCAGAAAGGACTCTTTCTTGTTTGTGGGTTGCACCATAGTGGCTACCATGTTCACTACCTCCTGAGGGATGTGGCGATCCCCATCCTGCCGTTGAACACCCAGGAACTGGATCTCCCTGGCAGGCCCTTTGACCTTCTCTTGATGGCAAAGCCAGCATCCAGCTGGATATCGATTATCCTTTTACCCTTCTGGTAAACTTCCTCAGCTGTCTCACCCCATACAATGATGTCATCAATGAACTGCAGATGCTCAGGGGATCCACCTTTCTCTAAGGCAGTCTGAATCACTTCATGCCAGATGGTTGAGCTATGGACCTAGCCCTGAGGCAACCGATTCCATTGGTACTGTACTCCCCTCCAGGTGAAAGCAAACTGCGGCCTGCATTCTTCTGCAATGGGAATGGAGAAAAAGGCATTAGCAATGTCAATTGTGGCATACCACTTGGCCACCTTCAATTCCAGCTTGTACTGGAGCTCCAGCATGTCCGGTATGGCAGCGCTGATCGGAGAAGTCACTTCATTCAGGCCATGGTAGTCCACGGTCAGTCTCCATTCCCCATTTGCCTTCCACATGGGCCATATTGGGCTGCTGAAGGGTGAGTGAGCCTTGCCGATCACCTTCTGGCTCTCGAATCAGTTGGTATATGGGGTGCAGAGAGTCTCTGTTGTTCTTGTATTGCTTGCAATGTACTATGCGAGAGGCAATAGATAACTTCAAATCCTGCACCTTATGGCTGCCCACTACAGAGGGGTCATCTGACAGCTTAGGCACAGTGGACAGCTGTTCTTTGCCTGCAGTCTCTACAGCTGCTACCCCACTTGTGCCCCCTGGGGTCCTTGGAGCATCCCTCCTGCAGAAAGTCAATGCCAAGAATGCAAGGTCCATCTGGATCAGTTCCTATGTTGTGCTTTCCCTATTCATTCCCGGTCAGGCTTTGTGGTAGGGTGAGAAAGTTCCCCCCACAGAAAGAAACCGCAGCTAACTCAGACGGAAAAGCAAAATGAAATAAGCTGTATTTACAAGCAGAAATGGAATGCAATGAATATGCACACAAATATACAATATTTACAATACATACAGAAATATACAGCAATGGACGTAATGCAGAAAAGCCTTTTCCCTCCAGCCGGCCAGGGGGGTTCCCTGAACCCCCCTCTCTCCCTCCCTACCTAGAGAGAGAGAGAAAGGCAATTAAGGAGAAGAATTCTGTTAGCTCAAAGTGTACGCAAGAATTAGTTTTCTTATCTGGTTAGCTTTGTTAATTCAAGGTCGCTCCTGTCCGGCAAAGCTGTTGCTTCAGAGAGAGAGAAGCCGACCAGCCCACAGGACAGAGAACAGACTGAACTGACAGAACCCAAACCCAAAGCTGCACTCCACCAATCCACCAATGAAATTAGTTTAGACTATCTTGGTTTTGTTTAAATATCAAAAACATTCAGCCAGAGTGTTCAGCAACTGTCTCTTTCTTAAAGGCACAGCCTAAACCGACCACAATCCACCTCTTCTAAACAATTTCAATGTCTGTTCATGCTGTCCATCCACTCTAAAACAATATCTACAATTTGCAAGTAAAGTAGATAGTCCATTCCGGCTATCCCCAGGTGTAGATAATTCAGAAGTCCAAGAAACAAGAAAAATGGAAAACAGTTTGTCTCTTTGCATACAAAGCAAAGAAAAGGGAAACAGGGAAACAGGGAAACAGAGAAATAGGGAAACAGGGACTCTCAGTTGACTCAGGGCTCTCAGGGTTCTCAGGGTTCGTGCACCGTAGATTCCTCAGAGAGTCTTCCTTTGGGTGCAATGTAGCTGTACAACACTCTGAAATTAAACTCTTTCAGCTAAAGTTAAGTTTCTTTGTGGAATACACTGAATTTCACCATTCTCTTGCATTACCCAATAAGTGTGACCCGGACCTTCAGCTGAAACCACCCCTCGGACAGGTTTAGCCTCTCCTGAGGGAGAAAATACCCGAAGTTTTACCTAACAGATTCTTTTCTCTAACAACAGAAACTCTATCACCTTCTACTTTCTGTAGCAGATCTGAGTGTGCAGGTCCAGCTCGGTTCACTGAACCTCTACTATTTACCAGCCAGGTTGCTTGTGCTAAATGTTTTTCCCAGTTTTTCAAAGATCCACCCCCCATGGCTTTAAGAGTAGTATTCAACAAACCGTTGTAGTGTTCAATCTTCCCTGCAGCTGGTGCATAGTAGGGGATGTGGAATATCCACTCAATGCTGTGCTCTTTTGCCCAGCTCTTTACAAGATTGTTTTTGAAATGAGTTCCGTTGTCTGACTCAGCGTCTCTGGAGTTCCATGTCTCCACAGGATTTGTCTCTCCAGACCAAGAATGGTGTTGCGTGCAGTTGCATGTGGAACTGGATAAGTTTCCAACCATCCAGTGTTTGCCTCTACCATACTAAGCACATATTGCTTACCAGAACGAGAACATGGTAGAGTGATGTAGTCAATCTGCCAAGCTTCACCACACTTGTACTTGGACCATCTGTCACCATACCATAAGGGCTTAAGTCTCTTTGCCTGCTTAATAGCAGCACAAATGTCACAGTCATGGATGACTTGTGTGATAGCATCCATGGAAATGTCTATGGATCTGTCATGTGCCTACTGGTAGGTTGCACCTCTGCCTTGATGTCCTGACGAATCGAGCCCACCGGGCTAAGAATATCTCACCTTGGTGTTTCCAGTCGAGATCAAGATCAGAGTCCATGTCTGCTTGAGAAACTCTTGCAGCTAGATCTGCCTGATGGTTGTGTTGCTGTTCCTCAGTAGCTTTGCTCTTAGGGATGTGAGCATCAATGTGTCTCACCTTCACTGGAATTCTCTCGATTCGATCAGCAATGTCCTGCCACAGCTCAGCTGCCCAAATAGGCTTTCCTTTTCTCTGCCAACCATGCCTTTTCCAGTCCTTTAGCCAACCCCACAAAGCATTGGCTACCATCCATGAGTCGGTGTAGAGATAAAGCTTTGGCCATCTCTCACGTTCAGCTACGTCGAGAGCTAGCTGGACAGCTTTTATCTCTGCAAACTGACTGGATTCTCCTTCTCCATCCTTTGCCTCTGCAACTCGGCGTGTTGGACTCCACACTGCTGACTTCCACCTTCACTTGTTCCCGACAAGATGACAGGAACCGTCTGTGAATAAAGCATATTTCTTTTCATCATCAGAAAGGTCATTGTAAGGAGGAGCTTCCTCAGCACGAGTTACTCTCTCCTCTGGAGGGTTAGTGCAGTTGGTACCTTCTGGCCAACTTGAGATCACCTCCACCAGACCAGGTCTTTCAAGATTTCCCATTCAAGCTCTCTGTGTTATCGGAGCCATCCACATAGACCAGGTGGAATCTGTTGCATGATGTGGTGTGGAACCTTTGCCTTTGAACATCCAATTCAAAACTGGCAATCTGGGAGCTAGGAGAAGTTGTGATTCAGTTCCAATCACTTCAGAAGCTGCTTTTACTCCTTCATAGGCAGCTAGAATCTCTTTCTCTGCTGGAGTATAATTAGCCTCTGAACCTCTGTAACTTCGACTCCAAAAACCAAGAGGTCGTCCACGTGTCTCTCCTGGAGCTCTTTGCCACAAGCACCAGGTTGGACCATTGTCACTTGCAGCCGTGTACAAAATGTTCTTAATGTCTGGACCATCTCGGACAGGTCCCAGACCCATTGCTTGCACTACCTCCTGCTTTATCTGGTCAAAAGCTGCTTGTTGTTCAGGTCCCCAGTGGAAATTGTTTCTCTTTCGAGTCACATCATACACAGGTTTCACAATCTGACTGTATCCAGGAATGTGCAGGCTCCAAAATCCCACTATCCCCAAGAAACATAGAGTTTCTTGCTTGTTCATGGGATTTGCCATGGTAGAGACTCTATTTACCACATCCACTGGAATGTGTCGGTGTCCATCCTGCCACCGCACTCCCAGAAACTGAATCTCTCTGGTAGGTCCTTTCACCTTGTCTTGCTTGATGGCAAAATCTGCATTCAGAAGAATGTCAATGACTTTGCTACCTTTCTCGAAGACTTCCTCAGCAGTTTTACCCCAGACGATGATATCATTGATGAACTGGATGTGTTCTGGAGCAGCACCTTTCTCCAGAGCATTGTGGATCACTGCATGACAGATGCTGGAGCTGTGGATCCAGCCCATTGGCAATCTGTTGAAAGTGTACTGGATTCCTCTCCAGGTGAAAGCAAACTGAGGCCTGCATTCCACTGCTATAGGAAGAGAGAAAAAGGAATTAGCAATGTCTATGGTAGCACACCATTCGGCCTCTTTGGATTCCAGCTCATACTGGAGTTCCATCATGTCTGGTACTGCTGCACTCATAGGTGGAGTTACTTCATTCAGGACTCGGTAGTCGACTGTCAGACACCAGTCTCCATTCCTCTTTTACACAGGCCACACTGGACTATTGAAAGGTGAATGAGTTTTGCTGATGACTTTCTGACTCTCCAACTGACGAATCAGATTCTGAATGGGTAACAAAGAGTCACGGTTGGTTCTGTATTGTCTGTGATGTACAGTCTGAGAAGCAACTGACAATTTAATGTCCTGTATCTTGTATTGTCCCACAACCGCAGATTCATCAGAAAGCTCAGGCCTAACAGTCAGGTTCAATTTTTGTCCATCAATTTCTACAGATGCTACTCCAAAAGCCCATTTGTAACCTTTAGGGTCTTTGAAACGCCCTTCTCTCAGAAAATCAATTCCCAGAATACAAGGTGCGTCAGGTCTGGTCACAACTGTATGCTTCCTCCACTGTTTACCAGTTAAACATATATCCACCTCCACCTTAGTTAACTCTTCAGATCCACCAGTGATTCCCAGAATAGTTATAGCCTCTGATCTCTGATAATTTGATGGCATTATGGTGCACTGAGCCCCTGTGTCAACCAAGGCCCTGTACTTCTGAAATTGTGAAGTGCCAGGACACTGGATGTACACATCCCAATAGATTCTGTGATCTCTGTTATCCCTCTCCTCCCCCTGGCGGAAGGCAGGGTACCCCTAGTTATGGGGAAAATGCCCACATGTACAATGAGCACATGGTGCAGTGTTAGAACTGGAGCCACTGTTGGAGCTCTTAGAGTCTCCTGAAAAGATTAGAAGTTGGTTGACCATCCCATCTGTTCATGTTCTCAGCAAACTGATCACACAGAGTTATCCAAATACTCCCACGTGATTGCCTTGGTGGTCTGTTTTGGTTGGATCTGTTTTGGAATGACCTGTTTTGGAATGACATCCTTGGAGGATGCCTATTCCTCACAGAGGAAACCTGTATCCATCTGGAAGAAGAATTGGAATTATCTCTCTGTGTCAATTGGGAGATGGTATTTTTAAATTCATCCTTCAGCTCTTTCATGCAATTCTTCATTTCACCAGACAGAGTTTCAATGGCTGAAACCAAAGAAACACGTGTCATGCTATCCTCCAATTGCCTCATTTGATCAGTGAATTGGCCAACCGTAGGAGAAGCTCCGCCATAATTTCTTGCCACAATTCTGCTTGCCAGAATATTTGTATAATTAGGAGGAGCAAGTTTGATGAGCTTTTTAGCAAGACCAGTTCCTACAGGAATTTCATCAGGAATTAGAGTCTCATGGCCACCATAGAGTACCTCTCTGACAGCAAATTCTCTCAGACGCTTAATTCCTTCCTCTATGGTAGTCCAGGGTTTAGGATTCCCATGGAAGATCATCTCAGGAAGGATATCTCATGAGGGTTGCCATTAAAAGGCGTATCCACAGAGTAACCTTACCGAGGGTCCTGCCTAGATGTCTATCTATTCCATTATCCTTTGAGAGAGTTCCTAGCTGAGCTGCTGACTTGTCTCCAACTGCTGAAGCACCTGTACCATAACATCTACTAAGCCAAGCTTGGATTGGCTCCTTATCTGCTCTGATGTTATCTTTACGCACATTTCTCAGTTCTTCCCTTGGTGAAGAACAGGTGTCTACGTCATCTGACTCCTCCTCTTCCTCCTCTCCCTGAACTTCTTGTCCCATTAATCTTATTGTCACTCTCATAAGAAGCTCTTTAAGGTCAGGAGTATCACCTCTAGTTGTTCTGCTATCAGCAATTTGCCCTGCATCTCCATCCAGTGATGATCGCAATAGCTATATCTTTAAGACAAACCTTCTCCTCCTCCTCAGCAGGTTCTCTTTCAGCGGAAGTTCCCTCACCAGCATCAGCTGCTGAATGAGCTTTGGTCTTTCCACCTCTTGTTTTTAAAACAGCTACCTGCTTAACTGGAGCTGTGTTTGAATTTACAGCTGGCTTAACAGAAGCTGACAGGTTTTGAGACAGATTAGCTGCTGTGGAGGACACTTCTGATCCTGCTGAAGAAGAAGGAGGAAATGGCTTTGCCTCGCTAATGGCTGCCGAGGATGTGGGAGCCACCATGTTAGGAACTGCCGCTGCAGCTGGCTGATTGCCAGAGCCACCAACAGCACCGTTCAGAGCAGCCTTTCCGATGGACTTTTTAGCTTTATCTTTAACTGATACAGATTCTCCATTCTCCTCATCACTAGATATTTCTGGGGTAGAATTAGAGCCGTTCTTTCTCCTCTTGGGTCTACGCCTAATTAAAAAGTAGGCCCTAGATACCTTCCTCTCCTGGTACAGAGCATATAACAAGTACGCAATCACTATCACCAGCAGCAGATTCAAACGCATCACATAAATCACCTTTGGATCCCAGCCATCACTTAAAATGACCCTTTCACCTACTGGGATCTTAAACTCCTTTATCTCTATGGGCAGAGTGGTCGAGGTCACATTCCTGTATCTATTAAGCCAAAAGAATCCCAGGCACCGGTCATAGAGAAGCTGAATCTTATACTTAAACCATAAATACAATTTATACATTAGGTATCTGCCTAAGCGATTGCAAATCAATCCTAGAACATGTTTATAGATAAGGACCCCAAAAATCGAAAAAAAAACAAACGCTCTAAAAGCCAAAACACTTTCATTTTTGTAACTCCGACTTGAGCAGACAATAAATCAAGCAAATTTTGCTCTGCTTCTGGACAGCAACTATCCACAAGCTGCACGTTGGGCCGCCAATTAAAATATGTGGTAGGGTGAGAAAGTTCTCCCCTACACACAAAGAAACCACAGCTAACTCAGACAGAAAAGCAAAATGAAATAAGCTGTATTTACAAGCAGAAATGAAATGCAATGAATATGTACACAAATATACAATATTTACAATACATACAGAAATATACAGCAATGGACGTAATGCAGAAAAGCCTTTTCCCTCCAGCTGACCAGGGGGGTTCCCACCCTACCTCCCCTTTTTTTCCAAAAAGGGTTAGAGAGAGAGAAAGGCAATTAAGGAGAAGAATTCTGTTAGCTCGAAGTGTATGCAAGAATTACTTTTCTTATCTGGTTAGCTTTTTAATTCAAGGTCGCTCCTGTCCGGCAAAGCTGTTGCTTCAGAGAGAGAGAAGCCGACCAGCCCACAGGACAGAGAAGAACAGACTGAACTGACAGAACCCAAACCCAAAGCTGCACTCCACCAATCCACCAATGAAATTAGTTTAGACTATCTTGGTTTTGTTTAAATATCAAAAACATTCAGCCAGAGTGTTCAGCAACTGTCTCTTTCTTAAAGGCACAGCCTAAACTGGTCACACATCAGCCAGCAGTATAGTCAGGTCTTGTGAGCCCCCTGTGACTCCCTGGATGCTTATGGGCTCAGCCCCTTTATACCTCTATGGTATCAGGGTGCATTGGGCCCCTGTGTCCACCAGAGCTTGGTACTTCAGGGCTTCTGAAGTGCCAGGCCATTTCACATAGACATCCCAGTATACTCTGTTGTCCCTGGCCTCCACCTGGCTGGAGGTGGGGCACCTCTAATGCTGGCGGCAATGCCCACACTTGTTACAGGGTCCTGTGTTACTAGGAGAAGGGTCTCTTGAGTGAGAGGGACCCCTCTGGGAAACTGGGGCAGCCCTTCTCCTGGATGGGTTATCCCTGTGGTGCCCACCTTGCAGTTCCCACACTCTGTTCCAGAGGGCAGAGGTGGGTTGGCCATGCCAGGTGTCCATGTCCTCTCCATGGTCACAGAGGATCCTCCACAGAGACCCCCTTGACATCCCCCAATTGGCTTGGCATGATCTCCTAGGGGAAGGTCGCCTGTTCCTGATTGCTGAAACCTGGACCATTCTGACGGAGAAGGGGAAAAGGAGGCATCGCTCCCCCTTTTCAGTTTAGACATGGAGGTCTTGATCTCTTGGTCAATGTCTTTAGCCATAGTTTCTATGGCTGAGATCAGGGGTTTCAGATTTATACTGTTCTCATATTCCCTTAGATCACTGGCAAACTCACAGACAGGTTTAGGACTTCCATCCTGTCCAGTCAGGAGTATCCCTCCTAATGTGGGAGCATATTTCTGAGGAGCACCCTGGGTGAGTTTCTTTATGCAGGGCCATCTCATCTGGGTCCAAAGGGAGCTGGCTGTCCCCATAAATTATTTCCAGCACGGGCATCTGTCTCAGATAATGAAAGCCCTGTTCCATAGTTGTCCATCTAACTGGGGCCCACCGCAGGTCATCTCTTGAGCGGTACTCGCTCTTGATGGCATTGAGGATCCGGGCCCTGAGAGTGTGTGTTCCATCGAGTTTGGCTAACTCTTTGTCCAGACCAGCATCACGAGTCAGGGAGCCTCAAAGCTTCGCCTCCCTCTTATCCAGGTCCACTGTGTCCACTCCCTCGTCCCAGCATCTCAGGGCCCAGCTTAGTATTGGCTCACCGTCTTTCCTTGCGTAATCCAGACGAGTTTGCCTTAGTTCCTTTCTGGGTAGCAATGTAACAGTTAGTTCCTGGTCTGACTCATCTTCGTACACCACTGGGTTCTGTGAAGTGCTGGGGCCTGATGAGGTGCCTTCCTCACCATCTGTGCTTGGCGATGATTTTTGACTTCTTTTCCTGCATGTGCTGACTGGTGCTCCAGAGATTGTATTGGCAGGAGCATCAGGGGTTAAGTGTGGAACCACTGGTGATGGGGCAAACCCTTGTGCCTGGGGCTCAGGCTGAGATCTGCCACACTCATTACAACCCGACCACTCCCTCTTTGTGTTTACTGAGTGCTCACAATGCCCACAGCAGACATGTCCCTGGTCGTTAAAGAGTGCAAAGGAGTGTGTTGTCACCCTCCAAACAGCTCTTAATGGGTTAGCTCTTCCCCCACCCTGCATGGTCACAGCAAATGCCCCTATAAGGATTACATTTAAGCATATGGAGCATATTGTAATGTAAAGCAATTTTCCATCACAGACATTTTATCTACACCAGTGGTTTCATAACCTGCTTCGGGAAAATGTCCTGTGTTATAGAAGCTACCACTGCCAGTGAAATTCAAAGAATTCAAGAGATACATGCCCAACTTCTTTGGTAAAGTTTTTATCCAGTTGATCAGCATCTCTATCATTATCCACACCGTTTGGTAAGTTATTAATTTGTAGATTAATAATGGTGGGTTGGATTGGTTGATGGGTTGGATGCGATGATCTTGAAGGTCTCTTCCAACCTGGTGTATTGTATTGTATTGTATTGTATTGTATTGTATTGTATTGTATTGTATTAGATGTGGGTCCCAACGATCCAGCCAAACACCCATGCAGAGGCTTGGACCATCAGGTTCTTCAAAATTGCCATCTCTACTTCCAGTCCCTTTTTCAGAAAAAATATTGCTTTCCCAATACAATATTAATTTCCAAACCCCAAGTTGGAGGCGCCAAAAATTGTAGTGGTTTGAGCCTTAACTGGGAGTTAAGAGCTCAGATGGGGGCAAGGCTGAGAACCTCTCCCCCACTCCCCTCTCCTCCCTTCCAACAGAGAGAGAAAAAAGGAAGGAGCAAATCCACCAAACAATAATTTGCACTCGGCTTGGAAGTAGAGAGGTAAAGAGTTGTCTTTAAACAATATATATATGTAACAATAACAGGAAAGGTTCACAAGGGCAAGGAACAAGGAGGGATGGGACGGGGATAAAAAAAAGAATAATACAAAACCAGTCTCTCTCTGAAGAGGCGCGGAGGCAGCAGGGAGAAGGATCAGGTCCGACCACATGGCAGAGGAGCAGGAGGGCAGCTGCAGTAGCTCTCATCCAGCAGAAGCAGGAGCCAAAAGGAGAGCTAACAGCTATGATGGCTTGCTTTTTATACCCTAGCTGGGCAGGGAGGGGTGTCTGGAAGAGACTCAGCTTCCCAGGGGAAAAACACCCTGCAGGGAGTGCAAAGTACCTGCAAGCTCTCCACCCTGCTTTGGTTTTGTTTTGTTTTGGGTTTTTTTCGGAATGAGCATTAACCCACCACAGCCCCATCCTGTTCAATATCTTTATTGATGCTCTGGATGAGGAGATTGATTTAATCATCAGTAAGCTTGCAGATGACACCTAGCTGGGAGCAGGTGTTGATCTGTTAGAGGGTAGGAGATCTGTGCAGAGGGTTCTTGACAGGCTGGACAGATGGGTGCAGTCAAATGGCATGAGATTTAACACATCTAAGTGCTAGATTCTAACACATTGGCCACAACAACCCCATGCAGTGCTACAGGCTGGGGTCAGAGTGGCTGGAGAGCGACCATGCAGAAAGGGACCTTGGTGTACTGGTTGATGGTAGGCTGAACATGAACCAGCAGTGTTCCCAGGTGGATAAGAAGACCAATGGCATCCTGGCATGCATCAGGAATTGTGTGGCCAGGAGGAACAGAAAAGTCATTCTGCCCCTGTTCTCAGTATTGGATAGGCCACACCTTGAGTCCTGTGTCCAGTTCTGGGCCCCTCAGTTTAGGAAAGATGTTGAGTTGCTGGAACGTGTCCAGAGAAGGGCAACAAAGTTGGTGAGGGGTTTGGAGCACAAGCCCTATGAGAAAAGGCTCAGGGAGCTGGGATTGCTTAGCCTGGAGAAGAGGAGGCTCAGAGGAGACCTTATTGCTGTCTACAACTACCTGATGGGAGGTTGTAGCCAGGTGGAGGTTGGTCTCTTCTCCCAGGCAGGCAGCACCAGAACAAGAGGACACAGTCTCAAGCTGCACCAGGGGAGGTTTAGGTTGGATGTTAGGAAGAAGTTCTATACAGAGAGATTGCCCATTGGAATGGTCTGCCTGTGGAGGTGGTGGAGTCACCATCACTGGAGGTGTTTGGGAAGATACTGGATGGGACACTTGTTGCCAAGGTTTAATTGATTAGATAGGGTTCAGTTATAGGTTGGACTCGGTGATCTCGAAGGTCTTTTCCAACCTCTTTAATTCTAGTCTTGTCTAGTCTAGTCTAGTCTATGATCTTCCCATTGCATCTCATCATTGCAAATCTTAACTGTAACACTTGTGTAAGGATTGTTTTATTAAAAGTATGTGCCCTGTACTAGAAAGAAATCTTCATTCCATTCTTTCTGCTCCATGATCACTTCAGAAATATTTAGACAAAAATGTTCAAATGAAGTCCATGCAGGACCTTGTCTTTCATAATTCAGCCTCATCATTACTTTAGTTCTGAATCTTTTAAATGAGTTTCACTGCAGAGAACCCCAGAACCTTTTCCTAGAGTAACTGACATGTTATCATCTAGATTGATAGTTTGTGTGGTAGGTGGGAAGCTGGCTGACAGGCCATACCCAGAGGGTGGTAGCAAATAGTTCTTTCCCCACCTGCCAGCCAGTCACAAGTTGGGTCCCCCAGTGATCGATGTGGGACCCAACACTTTTTAATATATTCATAACTTATATGCATGTTGGGATCAAGAGCACTAGACATCTGCAGACAACACCAAAATGAGTGGAAAGGCTGATGTTCCGGAAAGGGCAGCCAGCCTCCAGAAAGACCTAGACAGGCTGAATGAATGGACTAGCAAGAACTTTGTGATGTTAAATGGGGAAAAATGCAGGGTCGTGCACCTGGGAGTATATAAATCAGGAAAGCAGAACAGACCAGGGTCTACCCAGATGGAGAGCAGCCCTGTGGAGAGGGACCTGGGAGTCTTGGTGGATAACAAGCTCATGATGAGTGAGCAGTGTGCTACAGCAGCAAAAGAGGTTGATAGGATTCTGGGTTGCATCAACAAGGGCATTACCAGCACAGATAAAGAAATCATTATCCTACCCTATTCAGCCCTTGTCAGGCTACACCTGGAGTACTGCATGCAGTTCTGAACCCCGCTGTACAAAATAGATGTGGACAGCCTGGAAAGTGTCCAGAGAAGGGCCATGAGAATGATCAGAGGACTAGAAAACCTGTCATATGAGGGAAAGATGAGAGAATTTGGTTTGTTCAGCCTTGAGAAGAGAAGGTTTAAAGGAGAACTTATTACCATGTACCAGAACACAAAGGCTGGCTACAAGGATGCTGATGACTCCCTTTTTACAAGGAGTCACATGAAAAAGACAAAGGATCTACATTACTCTTGTGGGGATTCCATTTGGAATCCAGAAGAAAATTTTTCACAATGAGAACAGTTAGACATTGGAATAATCTCCCAAGAGAAGTAGTGGATTCCCTTGCATTGGACACTATTAAGACTTAGCTTGGCAGGGTGCTAGGTGATCTCATTTAAACTACACTATCACCTAGAATGGTTGGACCAGACGACCCTTAGTGTCCCTTCCAAGGTGGCATTCAGTGTTTCTGTGGTTCATGCTTGTTACCCATTTTGTTATCTGAAAGAGGCTCTCCCATCTAACCAGATGTGACCATTTTAGGCTGTGCCTTTAAGAAAGGGACTGTTGCTGGAACACTCTGGCTGGATGTTTTGGTGGAATAATAATAAAAACAAGATATTCTAAACGAATTTCATTGGTAGAATGCAACTTTAAGTTTTAATTCTGTTTGAATTTCAGTTCAGTTCTGTCTGTTCCAGTCTGTCTGCCTGTTTCTGTCTCTCTCTGAGCAACAGCTGCTGGATGGAGTCGACCTTGAATTAACTGAACTAATCAGATAAGAAAACTAATTCTTGCATACGCTTTGAGCTAACAGAATTTCCTCCTTAATAATTACCTTTTCTCTCTCTATCCCCTTTTTGGGAAAAAAGGAAGGTAGGGGGAAAGAGGGGGATATGGGGGGGGGGCGACCCTCCTGGCTGGAGGAGGGAGTTTTGTTCTGTATTACGTTCTTTGCTGCATATTTCTGTATATATTGTAAATACTGTATATTGTGTATATATCCATCTGCATTTCATTCTGCTTGTAAATACATTTTGTCCATTCTGCTTCTCCAACTGAGTTAGCCGTGGTTCTTTGTGTGTGTGTGGGAGAACTTTGTCTCACCACCACACCTGAAAACCTGAACTGTCATTTCACCTTCCATCTATCCCCCAGAAATTTTGGGTTCTGGAGGTTTTGCCTTTCTGTTTCCTTTCAGTTGCAATTATTTTAAGTTTGAAGTATTCTTAATTACCTGCTACATTTTACAAAGTATGATGGAGAGTATACTTTCTTTACCAGATGCCTGGAGGATTGTCTTAGTCCAGGAGTGCATACTGAGGAGAGTTGATGATGTCTCATGTGGTTTATAATTTCTTTTATGTGGTTTCTCCTACCTATTTCTGATTTAGAGGCGTGAAGGAGATCAGAATTTCAAAGATTATTACAAGAACTATTAGAATATAGGGGAAAGGAATTTGCATTCTCTTATGATTTTTCAGTCTTTTTTATTCTATTTGATTAATCAGGAAGAAATTTTTAAAAAATGTAGCAGGAGTTATACTTTTAGAACATAAAAAAGTAAAAGATTTCATATTTTTAATGTGAGTGCACTATTGTCATGAGTGTTTTTCAAAGCAGGAGTTTCGTGAGGCTTTAAAGACGGAATGTCTTTATAAACCAGTCTGATTACTTCCACCAAGTTCAGTATCTTCTAGTCCATGTTTACAATTTACATATACATCCACCCTTTTCTTCCTTCTTCTTCTTTTTTTTTTAAATGCAAATTATTTAAAATGTAAATGCTTTAATTGATTTGGATAATTTGCATATCAGCTAACAGTATCCATTGGTATTCTAAATTTTTGATCCCTTTCAATATGTCAAGGTCATGTTAAAGACATGATTCAGCTACCTAAACACGTGCCACTTCAGACATACAAGGACATTTGAAACAAAATACTTGCAAGTTACATCAGAATAAGCCCACATATTGCAAAGTAGTAGATAGGATACATCAAGTAGTTGCAGAGAATACTGGACATATGGCCCACAGACAAACTATAAGGGATTGAGATTCCTGTTTAACATATTGTCAATGATGCATGAATTTACAAGAAAGTTTGATAACTATTCTTTATTGTCAGTTACAGTCTAATATACACTACTCCTAGAGTATCAAAAGCACTTCATCCCATCTTAAGGCTCCTTTCCTTCCCAATCAGGGATGTCAATGCTTGAAGGCCAGTTATTTTCTGACAATTTGACCCTCTATCCATCCATGTAGTAGGGTGAGAAAGTTCTCCCCCCCACACACAAAGAAACCACAGCTAACTCAGCCGGAGAAGCAGATGAAAGCTATATTTACAAGCAGAAATGGAATGCAATGAACATGTACACAAATATACAGTATTTTACAATATATACAGAAATATACAGCAATGGATGTAATGCAGAAAAGCTTTTTCCCTCCAGCCGGCCGGGGGGGTTCCCTGAACCCCCCCTCTCTCCCTCCTTACCTCCCCTTTTTTCCCAAAAAGGGTTAGAGAGAGAGAGAAAGGCAATTAAGGAGAAAAATTCTGTTAGCTCAAAGCATGTGCAAGAATTAGTTTTCTTATCTGGTTAGCTTTGTTAATTCAAGGTCGCT
This sequence comes from Colaptes auratus, assembly GCA_015227895.2. Classification (NCBI taxonomy): domain Eukaryota; kingdom Metazoa; phylum Chordata; class Aves; order Piciformes; family Picidae; genus Colaptes; species Colaptes auratus. Next base: position 49,697,370 of record CM037631.1, read on the forward strand.
CCTGTCCGGCAAAGCTTTTGCTTCAGAGAGAGAAAAGCCGACCAGCCCACAGGACAGAGACGAACAGACTGAACCCAGGCTGAACACACACTGAACTGACAGAACTTAAACCAATCCACCAATGAAATTAGTTTAGACTATCTTGGTTTTGTTTAAATATCAAAAACATTCAGCCAGAGTGTTCAGCAATTGTGCCTTCCTTAAAGGCACAGCCTAAACTGGTCACAACCAAGTTTTGAATCTGTTGACCAAGACACACATGGGCTCTAATAGAAATGTCCAAACTCAGATTTAGCTCTCTTGCTCTTCCTCTCAAGGGTCAGGTGGGAGGGCTGGGATAGAAGTCCTCCTTTCCTGCAGGTGTTGGGATCTATTACTCATGGGCTACATCCATAACAAATGCATTTCATTTATGGCATTCAACCCATAGCAGCAAATGCAAACACTGAATTAAGAATCAATTTTTACAACATTCTAAAAGTTGCTAGCTGGTACACCACATTAAGGAATTCTTAAAATGACCATAGTTAGCCTGTAGGAAACACCAAATGGAAGGGAGATCCCAGTTCTCTTGAATTCTGTTCCCCTTTATGGTTCTGATGTAGGCATATTTAGGGAGCTGAAATCTACTCATCTAGTTACATAACTAAAGCTTCCAGAAATACTGAAAAGTTTAGATGGATTATTCATTCTTCCCCTTTAAAACACACATATAAAATGAAAAAAAAAGGTTTGCTGTTTAACATTTCTTTAATAATAAATCTGTTACATTTACTTTGGGAATGGAAGACCTGTATTCCAAAAATGCCTCTGTATGTACATATTTTTGATGGAAGATTAAATAAGCAGTCAAAACAATAGAAACATTATAGAATAATTATAATGTTACAAGCAAAAATTTAGATTCCCATATCTCCCAGGTCATGAAAAATTAAACAGGATTTGTTTTAAAATATTTACTAACTTGTATTTGAATTATACTTCAGACCTTTGAAAATCTCTGTAGGATTCAACCTTTTGCCTAGAATGAGAAAAAATAATGTCAGAAATTTATCTACGCAGAACCCATCATTTCTGAATGCAAGTTCAAGACTTATTATCCCTAAAGCTTTGTTTCTTCTTTTATGCCTCCTGACTACAAATTTCTTCAGTGTATCAACATAAAGGAAGAATACATGAAATTGCATTAATTTCTTAGTCAAGTATCTCTTTCAGTTCCCACATTTACAGGACAACTGTCCATTGTTTTTTACATGTGCGTTCATACTTCTTTTTTTTTTTTTTTTTTTTTGACATAGTCATCTTCATACCTTAGGGACCATAACCTTTCTGAGCAACTTCCTGAAAGTCCATGTGGACAAGAACAGTTTCATACCCATACCGAGCTGTGATGGGTTTGTGTTGCAAGGTTTTAGTAGTGGGGGTGCTAACACAAACCCATCACAGATCAGTATGGGTATAAAACTGTTCTTGTCCACATGGACTTTAATTGCAGAAGACTATGATTCTTACTCCTTTCAAAGAAAAACCTAAATAGAAAATAATCACCAGATATCCTGGCATTGAAAAGTGTTACCATTGCTTGTTCCTGTATTTGGGAAAGATCTTGTTAAACTGGATAACAGTAGGGAAAATTCTTTCACTTGCTGCCATTAACAGAGAGGTTTTATGACTATTTAGTTTTTAGACAATTAATGCTTTAGTTTTTATTCTGTATTTAACAAAGGTCTGTTGCAAATACCATCAGTGAACTACACAAACAAATAAGCCTAAATTAATGGGGGTTTGCATATTTTTAATGAATTAAATTGTATATTTAATCTGTCTTTTTTTATCTCAAAGCCAGAATTGATATTTACTTTATTAACAATTGTTGACATTCACATTAATTGCTTCTCCTCTTTCAGTCAGAATTTATAGTTCTAATTGCATTTTAGAAACACTAAAATCTGCTATTATTGCAGATATTACAGTTTAAGTATGTGTTACATGAAATTAGTTTTAAATTTATGAGGTAAATACGTGTTATTAAACACTTACTTCACAATTGCCTCATGATTTCCTTTCATATCAGGTATTTACAAGTTGTAGTCATAAAAAGATGATGAACTGAAGTAAGGAATGTTTAAAAGAATGTGTCCCAGGATGTCAGTGTGAAGGACACCTTTAATTCCCTTAGTTACTACTAAAATTTTTTCTCACAAGATTCTTTACTTTCCAATATATTAGGTTACACTGTCATTACCTTAATGCAGGTTTAACTGTATTGCTTTGTCCACTTTGGTTAAAAAAAGCCAGAAAAAATATTTTTCTTTAATTTCCCTTGGGAAGTTGTGATACAGGTTAACAGATCTGAGTGTTAGTAAATGTTTCCTCTTCATTTTTCCTGATTATTTGTACATAGTGTCAAAAAATGAATTTCCTATCATTTTCCTAGAATAATTTATGTCTGGCTTGCTGTATGCTTTCCTCTTGAGATCATCATACCAACATCATGTAGTACAGAACTTTCATTTAAAACAAACAAACAAAGCAAATCCCTTCAGGATTTATTTATTGAAATATTGCTTTACTTTCTGGAAAGATCTATGCAAATTGAAATCAAGTTTTAGAAAACTTTAAAACTGACAATATTCAGACAATTGAAGTATTTACATTCTTCTGAATATGCTTTAATTTTCCTTCTTCCCATCAGACACACATTGTTATTATGGAGGCAGAGGGGTATTTTATTCCTTGTGCGTATTTTTTGTCATCTTACCATGTACCACACCCTACTCTGTGGTATCCTTGAGTGAGTTTTGCAAAGACACAGACTAGCTTTAGAACATAACTAAGGTTGTCAACAACCTGTGCATCAGAGGAGGAGGAAATACCTTAAGAAAACACATGCTCTTTCTCTGATTTCACTGGTCACATAGTGACCAAGGCAGGTGAAACTCACAGGGTCAAAAGAGACAGACACAGAAGGTATGTGAGGATTTTCCTTGGTAATGAGATCAGGCACCACAGCAAGGTGTTCTGAAGCAGCAAGACCCTGTGGGAAGCTGGTACCATCTTAGATGTTTCTCAGAGGATATTCTCAAGGGATAGCATGGGTGACTTGAGATATTTGGGAAATGCAAGACATTTTTAAGCAGCATCTGAAAATCACCATGTGAAATAGTCTAAATTTCATATATAGAGTATTTCATCTGGTGCTAGTGTCACAACTCTCATATCCTGTACCAACCTGGCCAACAGGGGGAGATTCAAATAATTCCTTTTGAGTCAATAAAGGCAGACTGACTCCAAACAGCTGATGAATTGGGTTTGCTCGATTGGACTGGAGCAGAGGGAACATGGAAGGAAAAGGAGAGGGAAAAGTAGAGAGAGAAAGAGAGAGAAAGAGAGGGAAAGACAGAATCAAGGAGCAAAGGAAGAAACATCACCATTACTTGGGTTCAGCTCATAAAATTATCACAGGAACAGTCCCAAGTTCTTCGTGGCATATGCACACTTTGGAAAAGTAGGCCCTATGCAGCAGTGGTGGAGCAGAAGTGGGAATTGAGCGGTGAGGGCAGAGGGAGCCATTGGGGCTGCGTAGGTGGTGCAGAGTGGAGAGTTGGTTGGAGCCAGCTGGGACAGGCACTGGGAGTCTGATGGGCTGGCATGGGCAGTGTGGAGCTGTGAGGACCAGAGCCGTCGGGTGTGCAGCTATTACATAGACCCCCGGAAGTTTCTGTTTCCCCATCACCCACCGTGGGCAGGGAAAGAATCTCCAGCTGTGCAGAGTGTGGTGAGCACGCTGGCCTTTCAGTGGTGCTGTTGCAGTGGTTTTAAAATAAGGAAAGAGGGCGGGTTCCTGCCTTTACAGAAACCACCTCTTTTAATCCACACTGTCACACCGGGGCATGTCACACCCTGTTTTAGACAATAAAGCAACTGGTACCTCACAGCTAGACATCTAAATAGGAAGTGAAAGAGATCCTCCATTCTAATCTGGGGGCTTACATATATAATTCATAAACAGGTATCTATGTTGCAGATATCTGAACTTACTTGTCTTAATCAGAAGTGGACTCTCATTCAAGGGGAACAATTTAGTTACCGTTATAAAAGGGCTCCTGTTTTAACTGTTTTAAAGTTTCACAGCCTCATCTCCTGTTGATCCAAAGCAATGCAGGTATAGTATCACCTATGGTAGCTCAATAGACTTGCTTCCATGATTTAGGCTACATTAAAAGACAGAGATGCCTGTGTATAGAAATTAGTCAAAGCCTGAATATCTTTGTTAGTTAATGGAGAATAGTAGTAACCTGAGTTACTCAGTGGAGAGAAATATTTTGTGTTTGTGCATTTCATATATATTTTGGCTTATGATATCTGGATGAGGTTAACTATATGTTAGGGGTGCCTATTTCTCTCCTTTTAACTATTAAAAAAAATATATCTCCGAATGACCAGACTAATTATACATAAGTCACAGAAATTCCTTATGTCTCTACATGATAGATTGCAGGAATATGTATGTAAACATTCTTTTCAAGCTGTGCATTAGCCCTTTGAGATCTCTGAATTGAATAGTCAGTAAGCACAATCTAATATACCCCTTGAAAGTTAAAACATATTAATTAAGTTTCAGTGAAATTTTAATCCTCAGCTTCTATTTCAGAACCACATTTCAGAGATTTAAGCACTCATCAAACTTAAATCTAATGCAAATTTAATGCAAACCTATACCATCAATTTAAATACGACAGATTTTGCTGTTGACTTTTGCTGTTGTATGAAAACATGAACAAAGTTGGAAAATCGGTTACTGCCCAGATTGTGGGTGAAATTTGATCACTTCATTTTCAGTGTCTTATATAATTTGAGATATGGCACATGAGTTCTGCTTGGGTTAAAAGGTACATAGAAGGTACAATGCAATGTTGCCTCCTATACCAGTTGCTGGTGTTTAGGAGGCTAGGCTCAAGGAAATTTTCTCCAAAAGCACTAGATACTGATGTTCAGGCTATTGGTTAAACAGATACAAATACAGAATTAACCAGGTTGGAAAAGACCTTCGAGATCACCAATCCAACCTATCACTGAACACCATTTAATCAACTAAACAATGATACTAAGTGCCTCATCCAGTCTCTTTTTAAACACTTCCGGTGATGGTGACTCCACTACCTCCCTGAGCAGCCCATTCCAATGACAAATCACTCTTTCTGTGAAGAATTTATTCCTAACATCCAGCCTCATGTGCTTAAGCCCTCAAGAATTGTGTCTACTGCATGTAAGTTGCAAAAATTAGCCCATTCCTTGTTTTATGCACATAAAAAAGAAACTTCCACAGATATACCTATTAAGGGGTAAAAAATGTTGTTTTAAATAATTCAGTGCACACTGGTGGTTTTTCTTAAACCTCAACTAAGTTCAGTCTTGTCTCTGCAACTCATGCATGAAAAATTAATTATGATTAAGTAAAGCAAATATTAGAGAAGAGCATAATAAAAAAGGAGAACAAAAAAAAAGAACATTTGAGAACAATTAGTCATTGAGCAAAATACTAATGTATAGTTGCAAAGGCAACTTCGTACAGCATTAACTCTAATGTCAGTCACTTTTAGTAGAAGAAGAAAAAAATAAAGACCTGATGCTGGCATGAATCTCTGTATGATGATGATGAAACTGGCATGCTTTAATCTATTACAGGAACTCTTTAATAAAGACTCTGTCTTTATTACATGATTACCTATGATCTTCCAGACACTATTACAAATGTAATACAAATTCTGAAGGCAATCAGAATCATTCTGGAGCAGGAGGTAGAGGTCAGACAGGATACTTTGCATCTAAATTGGCAATACAAACTTCTATTCTTCAGGAAGAATTAAAATAAAGGTTTATGTCTAAAAGGGACAAGTGTATGAAACTTCATGAGAGTGCAAGCTCAACTCTAATTTTCAATAACATGAATAGAATACATATTAAGCTGCCATTTCATTCTTTAAAAATTAGGTCTTGGTTTAGTGACCTGAACAAAAGCATCCTGTATGTTTGAGGGTGTCTTTTTTTTCTGACTTATGACTGTTATTCAAGAATGGCTTAGATATTCAATAACACCTTACTTCTCTGTCATATCTACCAGATAATTTCAATGCTGTGCATATGCACTAAGGAATCTCACTGGATTCTGTGTGCTTATGATTAGGCAAGTGAATCAAGTAACAGAGTTAAATTGTTCATGGAGTCCACACTGGACTCAATGGAGTTCATTGAGGAACTCAGTGGAGTTCCTAACTGAGGAAAATTATTCATCATTTCAGACCTGCTTACCTGCAAAAACACAGTAAAACCTCTCTCCTATCTGTCAGGCTCATACAATACAATACAATACAATACAATACAATACAATACACCAGGTTGGAAGAGACCTTCAAGATCATCGTGTCCAACCCATCAACCAATCCAACTCACCTAAATACAATACAGTACAATACAGTACAATACAGTACAATACAACCCACCTAAACAACTAAAAAACTAAACCATGGCACCAAGCACCCCATCAAGCCTCTTCTTGAACACCTCCAATGAAGGTGACTCCACCACTTCCACAGGCAGCTGATTCCAGTGGGCAATCGCTCTCTCGGTATAGAACTTCTTCCTAACATCCAGTCTAAACCTGCCCTGGTGCAGCCTGAGACTGTGCCCTCTTGTTCTGGTACTGGCTGCCTGGGAGAAGAGACCAACCTCTGCCTGGCTACAACCTCCCTTCAGGTAGTTGTGGAGAGCAAGAAGGTCACCCCTGAGTCTCCTCTTCTCCAGGCTAAGCAACCCCAGCTCCCTCAGCCTCTCCTATAGGGCTTGTCTTCCAAACCCCTCACCAACTTTGTTGCCCTTCTCTGGACACGTTCCAGCAAGACAACATCTTTCCTAAACTGAGGGGCCCAGAACTGGACACAGGACTCAAGGTGCGGCCAAACCAGTGCAGTGTACAGGGGCAGAATGACCTCCCTGCTCCTGCTGGCCACACTCTTCCTGATGCAGGCCAGGATGCCATTGGCCTTCTTGGCTGCCTGGGCACACTGCAGGCTCATGTTCAGCCTACAATCAACCAGCACCCCCAGGTTCCTCTCTGACTGGCCGCTCTCTGACCACTCTGACCCCAGCCTGTAGCACTGCATGGGGTTGTTGTGGCCAATGTGCAGACCCCGGCACTTGGATGTATTAAATCTCATGCCGTTGGATTCTGCCCATTGGTCCAGCCTGTCGAGGTCCCTCTGCAAAGCCTCTCTACCCTCCAGCAGATCAACTCCTGCCCCCAGCTTGGTGTCATCCGCAAATTTACTGATGATGGACTCGATGCCCTCATCCTGATCATCAGTAAAGATGTTGAAGAGCATGGGGCCCAGCACTGATCCCTGGGGCACACCACTAGTGACTGGCCGCCAGCTGGATGTGGCACCATTCACCACCACTCTCTGGGCTCGGCCCTCCAGCCAGTTCCTAACCCATGTAGATATTCTTTCAGTATTCTAGTGTAAGAAAAATTGATTACCATACTATGATGACTGTTCATACTAGCAGCATGTTCAAAGTTGGAATTTTAAAAGCCAGTCCTTTTTTTTTTTTTTTGTGATTTTTCTTCTCACCAGCAAAATAAACGACCCATTCTTGATAGGTAGATGATCCTTCAGCAAATCTTCCTATTGCTGCTTCAAGTCGTAGCACAGCTAAACTCTTTTGATGTATTTTGCTTGTACCTAATTTGTTTGCTCATTTTATTTTTAGAAACAGTTCAACCACTTTTCTCTGTACTTCATTAAATTGAATCTAAGGAATAATCAAGCATGGAAAATCACATACTAAATCATTAACTACTGATAGAATTTTATATGTAGCTGAAATCAGTCCTCTAAAAGGAAGCATTGTATTGTAAGGATGTCTTGCACTATTCAGACTGTAAAATTCTCTAGGGAGTGCAGAGATATTATTTTATACAGATAGATTGCACAGATGATAATGATGTTTGTCAAAGCCATGTGTTAAGCTGCCAAACATTCTTTCCCACATTTGACAAAAAACCCAACCCTGTATATTTGATAAGAACTAAAAAACACTTGCTTTTCAACAGTTGTGTTCCACTAAACCTAAGTATATTGACATTTATTGTGAACTTCATATCGATAACAGTTTCAGTATAATATTGATTTTCCATCATGATAAAATGAGGAAAATATACTGGTCTGGTTCATAATAGCATCTGTACACTTTCTGCTGATTGACTTTGAATTTTCCTATGATCTACCTATTCCTTCAAGACACTGATGTGCCCCTGCTGAATACCTGAAATTTCACTGCTCCAGCACAGGACACAAAATACTTATCACAAGTTTCTTCCTTTCTACTGAGAGGAGAGAAATGGTGCATTGTCCTGCTGTCACTCTTGAATTCAGTAATTTGTAAATTCAGGATTATAAATAAGTGAGGAATATTAGTGTTGTTTGTTTTTTTTTTTCTTTCTGGAGATATAGTTTTAATATGCCTTTTATTTTTATTTTTATTTCTTATATATGATGAAAATCAACACATTTTCTATCATAGTGTACAAGAACTATGGGGTGTGGGTTCCCCCCCATACTGCAATAATGTTTATTCTCTTCATAGCGATTTGTGACCAAAACAGTATTGATAATACAGGGATGTTTTAGTTATTGCCGACCAGTGCTTAAATAGCACCTGTTTTTCAGGCTGCCAAACCCAATGAGTAGGCTGGTGGTGCATAAGAACCTGGGAGGAGACACAACTGCAGCAGCTAACACCAACTGACTAAAGAGATATCCCAGACCATATAATGTCATGCTTAGCAAGAAGACAGGAGGAAAAATGAGTTTTCTCATTCTTTCCAATTTTCTTCCTCATCCCACAACAGAGTAAGCAAATGGCTTACTTATGAGGCTGAGCAGCTGGCTGAAGTTAAACCACAACAGCCGTTTAGGTGCCCAGTGTAGATCTCGAGGGGTTTGAGATAACAATAGGTTTGATTGGAATGTGCTACATGGAATTTACAATACAATACAATACAATACAAGAAACAAGGTTGGAAGAGACCTTCAAGATCATCGCGTCTGACCTATCAGCCAATCCAACCCACCCAAACAACTAAACCATGCAGCCAAGCACCCCATCAAGTCTCCTCCTAAACACCTCCAATGATGGTGACTCCACCACCTCCCTGGGCAGACCATTCCAATGGGCAATCACGCTCTCTGTATAGAACTTCTTCCTAACATCCAGTCTAAACCTCCCCTGGCACAGCTTGAGACTGTGCCCTCTTGTTCTAGTGCTGCCTGCCTGGGAGAAGAGACCAACCTCCACCTGTCCACAACCTCCCCTCAGGTAGTTGTAGAGAGCAAGAAGGTCACCCCTGAGTCTCCTCTTCTCCAGGCTAAGCAACCCCAGCTCCCTCAGCCTCTCCTATAGGGCTTGTCTTCCAAACCCCTCACCAACTTTGTTGCCCTTCTCTGGACACGTTCCAGCAAGACAACATCCTTCCTAAACTGAGGGGCCCAGAACTGGACACAGTACTCGAGGTGCGGCATAACCAGTGCAGTGTGCAGGGGCAGAATGACCTCCCTGCTCCTGCTGGCCACACTCTTCCTGATGCAGGCCAGGATGCCATTGGCCTTCTTGGCTGCCTGGGCACACTGCAGGCTCATGTTCAGCCTACAATCAACCAGCACCCCCAGGTCCCTCTCTGCCTGGCCGCTCTCCAACCACTCTGACCCCAGCCTGTAGCACTGCATGGGGTTGTTGTGGCCAATGTGCAGAACCCGGCACTTGGATGTATTAAATCTCATGCTGTTGGATTCTGCCTATCTGCCCAGCCTGTCGAGGTCCCTTTGCAAAGCTTCTCTACCCTCCAGCAGATAAACACCTGCCCCCAGGTGATGTCATCCGCAAATTTACTGATGATGGACTCAATGCACTCATCCAGATCATCAGTAAAGATGTTGAAGAGCATGGGGCCCAGCACTGATCCCTGGGGCACATCACTAGTGACAGGGCGCCAGCTGGATGTGGCATCATTCACCACCACTCTCTGGGCTCAGCCCTCCAGCCAGCTCCTAACCCAGTGCCGTGTGATCCTGTCCAAGCCATGGGATGATAGCTTGGCCAGGAGGTTGCTGTGGGGAACGGTGTCAAAAGCCTTGCTGTGGTCCAGGTAGACCACATCCACAGGCCTCCCCACATCCACCATGCGGGTCACCTGATCTTAGAAGAAGATCTGGTTGGTCAGGCAGGACCTGCCTTTCCTAAATCCATGCTGGCTAGGCCTGATCCCTTGGCCGTCCTGTAAGTGCTGTGTGATTGCACTCAAGATGACCCGTTCCATAATCTTGCCTGGCACTGAGGTCAGGCTGATAGGCCTACAATTCCCTGGCTCATCCAACTGGCCCTTCTTGTGAATGGGCACCACGTTGGCCAGCTTCCAGTCTGCTAGGACCTCTCCAGTGAGCCAGGACTGTTGAAAAATGATGGAGAGTGGCTTGGCCAGCTCATCTGCCAGCTCTCTCAGCACCCTAGGATGGATCCCATCCGGTCCCAAGGCCTTGTGGGGGTCCAAGCAGCTAAGAAGATCTCTAATTATCCCATCCCAGAACAGAGGAGAGCTATGCTGCTCCCTGGCTCCTTCTGCCAACTCTGCAGGCCAGCTGTCTGGAAGACGTTCTGTCCTGCTAGTAAAAATTGAGGCAAAGAAGGTGTAAAGTACCTCTGCCTTTTCTTCATCCTTTGTTATAACGTTCCCCTCCATGTCAACCAAGGAGTGGAGGTTATCCTTGCCCTTCCTCTTGCTATTAATATATTTATAGAAGGACTTTTTGTTGTCCTTCACAGCAGAGGCCAGTCTGAGCTCCAAATGTGCTTTTGCCTCCCTAATTTTCTTCCTACAAGACCTAGCAACTTCCCTAAACATCCCATGGGTTGCCTCCCCTTTCTTCCAAAGATGATACACCCTCTTTCTTTCCCTTAGTTCTATTAAAAGTTCATTACACATCCAGGCTGTCTGTCTGCCCCGGCAGCTCATCTTCCGTCACATTGGCACAGCCTGTTCCTGCACCTTCAAGAGTTCTTCCTTGAAGCAGGTCCAGCTCTCCTGGACCCCTTTATTTTTAAGGGCTGTATCCCAAGGAACCCTCTGAGTTAGTTCCTTGAGTAACCTGAAGTCTGCCCTCTGGAAGTCCAGAGTGGAGGTCTTCTTGCTACCCCTCTTAGCTTGACTGAATACAGTAAATTCAATTATCTCGTGGTCACTGGTGCCTAAACACCCTCCGACCACCACATCACCCACCAGCCCTTCCCTGTTGTTGAAGAGGAGGTCAAGCATAGCCTTACCCCTGGTAGGCTCACGCAGCACCCGGGGTTAAGAAGATGTCCTCCATGCACTCTAAGAACCTCTTAGATTGCCTCCTCTCTGCTATTTTGTGATCCCAGCAGATATCAGGCAGGTTGAAGTCACCCATGAGAACAAGGTCAGGTGATCTTGAGACAGCCTTAAGCTGCCTATAGAATGCTTCATCAACATCTTCCTCCTGGTTGGGTGGTCTATAACAGACTCCAACCAGTATGTCTGCCCTGCTGGTCTTCCCTCTAATTCTCACCCACAAGCACTCAACCCAATCCTCCCTGATCTCCAACCTCAATGGCATCTAGTGCCTCCCTGATGTACAGGGCCACCCCTCCACCCCTTCTTCCTTGCCTGTCTCTCCTGAAGAGCCTGTAGCCATCAATTGCAGTGCTCCAGTCATGCAAGTCATCCCACCACGTCTCTGTGATGGCAACTACATCATAACTTTCCTGCTGTAACAAGGCTTCCATCTCCTCATGTTTGTTGCCCATACTTTGTGCATTAGTATACATGCACTTCAGCTGGGCTGCTGGTTTCGCCCCTGACTCCAGCTTACCACCCTCAGACTCCTGTCTGGGGGGACTGGTTTCAGCCCCTTCCCCCTTCGAAGCTGGTTTAAAGCCCTGTCAATGAGACCTGCCAATTCCCTTCCCAGAATCTTTTTACCTTTGGGGGATAGGCCATTATTGTATACTGTGACCTTTCCCCTCCTCTGGGACAGATGTACTCCATCTGTTGCCAGCTGACCTGGTGCAGTAGAAAGTTTTTCAAGATTGAAAAACCCCAAATTCTTCAGACTACACCAGCTGTTATAGCTGTTTAGTTACTCTTTGACAGTCTCTTGTAATTTTAATTATTCTTAGTTTAGTTTCATAGTTTCATAGTTTCAGTTAGGGTTGGAAAGGACCACAAGGATCATCTAGTTTCAACCCCCCTGCCAATATCACCCCAGTCTTCAAAAACGGCAAGAAAGAGGTTACAGGAACCTACAGACCAGTGAGCCTCACCTCCATCCATGAAAAAATGAAGTAGTGGCTCATCCTGGAGGTCATCTATAGGTACTTGGAAGAGAAGACGTTTCATAGTTTCATAGTTTCAGTTAGGGTTGGAAGGGACCACAAGCATCTTCTAGTTCCAACCCCCCTGCCATGGGCAGGGACACTCTACACTAGATCAGGCTGGCCAGAGCCTCATCCAGCCTGGGCTTAAACACCTCCAGTGACGGGGCCTCAACCACCTCCCTCGACAACCCATTCCAGGGCCTCACCACCCTCACGGTGAAGAACTTCCTCCTCATATCTAGCCTCAATCTCCCCACCTCCAGCTTCATTCCATTCCCCCTAGTCCTATCATTCCCTGATAGCCTGAAAAGTCCCTCCCCAGCCTTCTTGGAGGCCCCCTTCAGATACTGGAAGGCCACAATGAGGTCACCTCGGAGCCTTCTCTTCTCCAGACTGAACAGCCCCAACTCCTTCAGTCTGTCCTCATAGGAGAGGTGCTCCAGCCCTCTGATCATCCTCGTGGCCCTTCTCTGGACACGTTCCAGCACCTCCAGATCCCTCTTGTAATAGGGGCTCCAGAACTGGACGCAGTACTCCAGGTGGGGTCTCACCAGAGCTGAGTAGAGGGGGAGAATCACCTCCCTTGACCTGCTGGCCACACTTCTCCTGATACAGCCCAGGATCTGATTGGCTTTCCGGGCTGCAAGTGCACATTGAGAACTCATGTTGAGCTTCTCGTCCACCAGCACCCCCAAGTCTCTCTCCTCTGGGCTGCTCCCCAGCCAGTCCCAGCCCAGCCTGTATTTGTGCCTGGGATTGCCTCGACCCAGATGCAGGACCCTGCACTTGGTCTTTTTGAAGCTCAGGAGGTTGGCTTGTGCCCACCTGTCCAGCCTGTCAAGGTCCCACTGGATTGCATCCCTTCCCTCCAGCGTGTCTGCTGCACCACACAGCTTGGTGTCATCAGCAAACTTGCTGAGGGTGCACTCGATGCCACTGTCCATGTCACCCACAAAGATGTTGAACAAGACTGGTCCCAGGACTGATCCCTGAGGGACTCCGCTTGTCTCTGGCCTCCACTGAGACATGGACCCGTTGACAGCCACTCTTTGGGTGCGGCCATCAAGCCAGTTCTTTATCCATCTAGTGGTCCATCCATCAAACCCATGTGTCACCAGCTTGGAGACCAGGATGTGGTGTGGGACAGTGTCAAAGGCTTTACTCAGGTCCAGGTAAACGACATCAGTTGCTCGCCCCTCATCTATTAATGCTGTCACCTGTTCATAGAAGGCCACCAGGTTTGTCAGGCAGGATTTGCCCTTGGCAAAGCCATGCTGACTGTTCCAAATCACCTCTTCACTATTCTTCTGAGTCAGTAGTGCCTGCAGGAGGATCTGCTCCATGATCTTTCCGGGCACAGAGGTGAGACTGACTGGCCTGTAGTTCCCTGGTTCCTCCTTCTTACCCTTTTGGAAAATGAGAGCAATATTTGCGCTTTTCCAGTCTGTGGGGACTTCCCCAGTCTGCCATGACTTTTGGAATATATAGAGAAGGGTTTAGCAACCTCATCTGCCAGTTCTCTCAGCACCCATGGGTGTATCCCGTCGGGTCCCATGGACTTGAACACTTTCAGGTTCTTCAGGTGATCACGAACCTGAGCTTCACTTATGATGGGCAGTTCTTCCTCCCTATCCCTGGCATCGTCTGCCATGACTCCAGGAGTGTGACTGGAGGCTCTTGCAGTGAAGACTGAGGTACAGAATTATTGAGTACCTCAGCTTTTTCCACATCACTTGTGACCAATTCACCACTTTCCTTTCTGAGGGGGGCCACACCTACCCTACTCTTTATATACCTGTAGAAATTCTTAGTGTTCCCTTTAACCTCCCTGGCTAGATTCAATTCAAACTCTGCTTTGGCTTTCCTAACCAGGCCTCTTGCTGCTCGGGCAACTTCCTTATATACCCCCTGTTCTAGCTGTCCTTCCCTCCACTTCCTGTAGAGTTTCTTTTTAAGTAATAGTGTGTCCAGGAGCTCTTTGTTCATCCAGACAGGCCTCCTAGCATTCTTCCCTGCCTTTCTCTTTGTTGGTATACATAGCTCCTGGGCACAGAGGTGGTCCTTGAATACTGTCCAGCTGTCCTGGGTCCCTCTTCCCTCTAGGGCTTTGTCCCATGACACTTTGGCTAACAGATCCCTGAAGCGATCGAAGTCTGCACACCTAAAGACTAGGGTCATAAGCTTAGAATAGGTCCTCCTGATTGCCCTGAGGATACTAAATTCAACTGCTTCATGGTCACTGCAGCCAAGGCTGTCTCTGAGCCTCACATTGGTTACCAGCCCTTCCCTGTTGGTGAGAACAAGGTCCAGCAGAGCACCTTTTCTTGTTGGTTCCTCTACCATTTGGAGGAGGAAGTTGTCTTCTATGTAGTCCAGGAACATCCTGGATTGCTGGTGCCTTGCTATCAGTAGTACCAAGAGGAAATCATGCTTGACTAATGTGATAGCCTTCCATGATGTTGCAACTAAATGGGTAGATGCAGGGAGACTAATGGATGTAGTCTACCTTGACCTTAGCAAGTCTTTGGATACTGTCTCACATAACATCCTTGTGAGCAAGCTCAGGATGTGTAGCTACAAAAGTTAGGGCTGCTCAGTGTGAAGAAGAGAAGGCTTTGGGGAGATCTTATAGCAGCCTTCCAGTACCTGAAAGGGGCCTACAAGGCAGCAGCAAGGGACTTTTTAGAAGGGCTTATTGTGATAGGAAAAGGGGGAATGGATTTAAGCTTGAGGAGACTAGATTTAGACTGGATCTTAGAAAGAAAGTCTTTACAGGGTGGTGAGACACTGGAACAGGTTGGTGAGACACTGGAACAGGTTGGTGAGACACTGGAACAAAGAGGTCATGGATACTGCTTCCTTGGAGGTGTTCAAGGCCAAGTTGGATGAAGCCTTGAACAACCTGGTCTACTGGAAGGTGTCCCTGCCCATGGCAGGGGAGTTGGAGCTAGGTGATCTTTAAGGTCCTTTCCAGCACAAACCATTCCATGATTCTGTGATTCATTGTTTATTGCAAAACAATCTGATTTATAGAGATGTTACTGGCAGTTGAACAAAGATTCATCCAAACTATAGTTTCACCATGTTGACTACTGCATTGTTGTGACTGGTTTAGGCTGTGCCTTTAAGAAAGGGACAGTTGCTGGAATACTCTGGCTGAATGTTTTTGATGTTTAAATGAAAACAAGATAGTCTAAACTAATTTCATTGGTAGATTGGTAGAATGCAACTTTAAGTTCTGTCAGTGCAGTCTGAATTCAGTCTGTACTTTTCCTTCTGTTCGTGTGGGCCTGTTTCTCCCTCTGAAGCAACAGTTTTGCCGGACAGAAGCAACCTTGAATTAACAAAGCTAACCAGATAAGAAAACTAATTCTTGCATACGCTTTGAGCTAACAGAATTTTTCTCCTTAATTGCCTCTCTCTCTCTCTCTCTAACCCTTTTTGGGAAAAAAGGGAGGTAGGGAGGGAGAGAGGCTGGAGGGCTGGAGGGAAAAAGCTTTTCTGCATTACATTCATTGCTGTATATTTCTGTATATATATTGTAAATACTGTATATTTGTGTACATATTCATTGCATTCCATTTATGCATGTAAATATAGCTTATTTCATCTGCTTCTCTGACTGAGTTAGCTGTGGTTTCTTTGTGTGTGGGGGAGAACTTTCTCACCCTACCATAACTGTGTTGTGAGATTTCTTTGCTATTTAGGCCTTCTGTTCTAGGTTAATGTTTTATCTTTATTTTGTTTGACTGAGATGAGATACATAAAGTTCCATGTTCTGTGTAACACAACAGTCATTGGCTTTCTTACCTGACATACATAGAATTCGTCATTGGAAACTTATGTTTAATACATTTAAAATTAAAGCACAGTTCTGCCTCTTTGTATTATTCTCCAAGGCAAAATGTTTTTATAATATTAAGCCTTTAACTGTAGGTAGTGCTCTATATTTTCACTGTCTTTGGGTGATGTCTTTCAGGTAAGAGATTTCTGCAAGGGTATAGTCCACACAGTAATGACTTCTGAGGAGAAGACTCTTACAAAATTAAAGTTTTCATGTTATTTTTTCTAAATTGCCGTTATTTTGCAGAATGCTATACTTGTGAAATCATGCTTACTCATCACTGAAAGAAAATGAAAGTAATACTCTTTTAGGGGGAAATATCAAGGAGTAAAAGATAAGCTTCTATCTTTAGTGTTACCATTGAGTGATCCCATATATTTCACCTTCATGTCACCAAGTTCTGGAGAAAATTTCAGATAAAGTGTTTCAGAATGTGTTTACTGATAGACCTATTTATTTTTCAGTTTGTGGTGTAATCTATCTGCAACTGCTAATAACAGCTGTAACATATGCAGTTATTATTATTTATTTTTTTCTGTTTGCTTGGTATCTGTGACCTATGCAATTCTATCTGTTTCAGTGACTTGAGGCAGTATGCTTTTTCAATTATAAGTAATTTATAGGTTGGAACTTTAATAGTGTTAGGCAAAGTCCAATAAGTGTGATTTGGTTTAATTTTTGTTTAAAGATTCAGTCTTCCTTTGAAGCCATATTCTACTTTTATAAACAAAATTTATAGGCGTGTCCACAAAAGGAGAGGGTGTTTTTTTTAATCTTCCTTATATATTTGACTTTCTGTTTTTCCCTTGAGAAAAACATAGCAGCTTTGGATGACAAAATGGTCTGCAGTTGGATAACATTGGTAGCCTCTGCAAGATCTGAGTTTCCAAATCTGAATATTCATATTGTAAAATGATGTATTGTGCTGAATTAATCTTTGTATTCTGAGAAAAAGTCATAACTTTAATAATTGTTCCTTACTTGACTCTGACATGATTTCTGCAGTTTAAAATCTCCATAATTCATGTTAAAAGAAAGTAATGAGGAGTGGAACTATCTTTTATCTCAGATAGCAGATTTAATTCAACCCATGACAATAAGAAATTAAAGTTTTCAGAGGATATATTTAGGAATATCAGACGGCATAGCTTGAAATACAAATGTGCACGAAGAAGTAAATTGAAAACATATCTAAATGCAAGAAACAGTAAGTGGTCCACTCTATGAAAAGTTTTCATTTGAAATTATAATTTTCCTTTTATTCATGTATTTTTTCATTTATGTAAAAATGAAAATTGACTGAATTTGTTTCTAATTGTTGCTGTCATTCAATCATCATGAATACAAATATATATATATATACATATATAAAAATCTCAAAAAATAGAAGGTGAGAGCAAAGGGTAGTTTTTTTAGCAGGCTTCTTGGAAAGATGTCATTGATTGATTGCATTTCTGCATATCTCTTAGCAAAAATCAACATTTTTCTTTAAGTAGAGCACTCTTTGGAGAAAGGGAATATATGTTTAGAATATTTTAGGGTTCCACCTAGATGGTAGGCACCACGACAAACAATTTGTTACTAAGTTATGGATCTACAAGACAAAGTTTTGATGTTGTGAATCTAAATGGAATTTTAAATTATTGTTGTTGCTGTATGTGTATAGAATCGTGCATGTGCATGTCCTTATGTGAGGGCATTTCTCTTTTGAAAACTATTGTTCTGTGACTGATCCATTAAGTTCCTTTGTTGTCTTATACAGAACTTAAATATTTTCTGCTCTGAAGAAGATTGATGATCGCCCTGCCTCACACTTAACTGTTTATTCAATTTGCAGTTTTCTTGGATTTCATAGAATCGTAGAATAAATAAGATTGGAAAAGACCTCAAAGATCACTAAGTCCAACCTGTCACCCAAGACCTCATGACTACCAAACCATGGCTTCAAGTGCCATGTCCAATCCCCTCTTGAACACCTCCAGGGACGGTGACTCCACCTCCTCCCTGGGCAGCCCATCCAATGGCTAACAGCTCTCTCTCTGAAGAACTTTCTCCTCACCTAGAGCCTAAGCTTCCCCTGGTGCAGTTTGAGACTGTGTCTTCTTGTTCTGGTGCTGGTTGCCTGGGAGAAGAGACCAACCCCCTCTTGGCTACAAGCACTCTTCAGGTAGTTGGAGACAGCAATAAGGTCTCCCCTGGGCCTCCTCTTCTGCAGGCTAAATAATCCCAGCTCCCTCAGCCTCTCCTCGTAGGGCTTGTGCTCAAGGCCTCTCCCCAGCCTCATTGCACTTCTTTGGACACATTCAAGAGTCTCAAAGTCCCTAAACTGAGGGGCCCAGAGCTGGACACAGGACTCAAGCTGTGGCCTAACCAGTGCTGAGTACAGGGGCAGAATGACTTCTCTGCTCCTGCTGGCCACACTATTCTTGATGCAGACCAGGATGCCATTGGCCTTCTTGGCCGCCTGGGCACACTGCTGGCTCATGTTCAGCCAGCTGTCAATCAGTACCCCCAGGTCCCTTTCTGTTTGGCTGCTCTCCAGCCACTCCGACCCCAGCCTGTAGCACTGCCTGAGGTTATTGTGGCTAAAGTTTAGCACCCAGCACTTGGACTTCTTAAATGCCATCATGTTGGACTCTCCCCATCTGTCCAGCCTGTCAAGGTCCCTCTGGAGAGCCCTTCTACCCTCTAACCAATCAACATCTGCTCTCAACTTGGTGTCATCTCCAAATTTACTGATGACTGACTCAATCCCTGTCTCAGTCCGGAGAGGGAAAGAGACTCAAGTTCTTATGAATATTCCCGTGTTGTGAAATGAGAGGCACAAACAAGGCCAAAATATCAACAGCTAGACTATTTATTACACAAATAAGGTGGAGGAATAAACAGAGGGAGAGAGAGAGAGAAGAAATAGAGAGGGAGAAAGAGAAGGGATAGGCAGAAGAAGGAGAAAGTAGAAAAGGGATTATATTACCAACAGTCAGAGGTGGAGAGAAGGTTTTCAGAGTCCAAGGTCCATTGTGTTGCTCCGTGATGTTTCCAGAGTGTGGTGCCGTCTGCTTTCTTCATCATTTTTGCTTCTCCAATTTCCTTCTCTTTAGCCAGTAGTTGCTCCAGTCTTTTATACAATTTTTTAGTCCTTAGGCAAGTGTCCAGGTGCTGTTCCCCAGGATATAGTTCTGGGAAATCATCCTTAGGTAAGTGTCCAGGTATCGTTCCCCAGGAAATCTTTCTGTGTACTCAGGTGAGTTTGGGCAGCCATCTGGATAGAGGGGGGAGGAGGCTTCCACCTCCTCCTTCTCCATGTACCTACCCACACACTCATTACACATCAGGAAACAGCTGGTGATTCCATTGTCTCACCATCCTCCCTCCCTGGAGTATCTGATAGCTGGAAATGATCCTGTCCTGAAGGCGTGATGGCTGGGCCCTTGGGCCATTGTTGTAGGCCAGCTGCAGTCCTGTGAGCAATGTTATCTTTGCACCTTCCAAGAGTCCTTCCAGTGGCTCTGCCCAATGCACATCAGCTACTGTCTGGGCAAGCAGCAAGTGATTTTATCTTTGTTGAGTCACACCAGGAAAGACAAGCTTTAGTCTCTCACAATCCCCTCATCCAGATCATTGATAAAGATATTGAACAGGATGGGGCCCAGCACTGATCCCTGGGGAACACCACTAGTGACTGGCCTCCAGCTCTCTGGGCTTGGCCCTCCAGACAGTTCCTAGCCCATCACAGAGTGTTGCGGTCCAAGCCACAAGCTGACAGCTTGGCCAGCAGTTTGCTGTGGGGAACGATGTCAAAGGCCTTGCTGAAGTCCAGATAGACTACATCCACAGCCTTTCCCACATCCACCAGGTGGGTCACCCGATCATAGAAGGAGATCAGGTTGGAGAGGCAGGACCCGCCCTTCCTAAATCCATGCTGGCTGGAACTGATCCCTTGGCCATCCTTCAGGTGCACAATGATTGCCCCCAAGATTTCTGTATGGTAACATACATATAAATAGAACTACATTCTTATGAAACATTAAAAGCAAACAAACAAACACTCCTGAAGGAATATTAATACTTTTGCTAAAATATGGTACAGTCATTTATACAAAAGATTTTTAGAGAGAAAGCAGTAGTTACAATTCCAAGATTGATAGAGTAGCCTGACCAATCACTGCATGCCATTATAATTAAACCCAATGAATTTTAATGTGCTCTTTGCTTATTAAAACCCCACTAGCTGGCTGTTGCATCACTGGAAAAATATTTATCCTACAATTAATAAAAATGAGAAAATCAAGTGAAACTAGAACTAAATTAGACAACTAATAATATTTTTGGGTGTTAAGGGTAGAAGATTTAAATATTGTAGTTATAGTAAAACATTATTGAAGAAGCAGAAAGAAAAGAGTAAAGCTATAAGTAGCCCTGTAATATCATAAGGTACACTTTGTTGATATCAGATCATATTCTCTTGGGCTTATTCCATCCTACTCTTTGTTATCTTATAACGTGATATCTTAAAGTACTGCATAATTTTGCCCATAACCGTAAATGAAACTGAAGCAGGACAGTTGTTATTTAAGCTAAAACTAAAATTTTGTATTCTTTTCTAGAGAAGGGCTTTCAGTAGCTACACTTTGAGTAATAAACATTCCTTAGAATTTCTAATCAGATTAACTAACGATTTAAAAATTTAATCAAGATAGAATGATACATTATTAGTCTACCATGGATTACTATAGGAATAGAGAAGAAGGCATTAGCAATGTCTATGGTAGCATACCATTTGGCCTCTTTGGATTCCAGCTCATATTGGAGTTCCATCATGTCTGGTACTGCTGCACTCATAGGTGGAGTTACTTCATTCAGGGCTTGGAAGTCGACTGTCAGAAGCCAATCTCCATTCTGCTTTCGCACAGGCCACACTGGACTATTGAAAGGTGAATGAGTTTTGCTGGTAACTTTCTGACCTCCAACTGACGAATCAGATTCTGAATGGGCAACAAAGAGTCACGGTTGGTTCTGTATTGTCTGTGATGCACAGTCTGAGAAGCAACCGGCAATTTAATGTCCTGTATCTTGTGTTGTCCCACAACCGCAGATTCATCAGAAAGCTCAGGTCTAACAGACAGCTTTAGTTTTTGTCCATCAACTTCTACAGATGCTACTCCAAAAGCACATTTGTAACCTTTAGGGTCTTTGAAACGCCCTTCTCTCAGAAAATCAATGCCCAAAATACAAGGTGTGTCAGGTCCGGTCACAACTGTATGCTTCCTCCACTGTTTACCAGTTAAACATATATCCACCTCCACCTTAGTTAACTCTTGAGATCCACCAGTGATTCCCAGAATAGTTATAGCCTCTGATCCCTGATAATTTGATGGCATTATGGTGCACTGAGCCCCTGTGTCAACCAAGGCCCTGTACTTCTGAAATTGTGAAGTGCCAGGCCACTGGATGTACACATCCCAATAGATTCTGTTATCTCTGTTACCCCTCTCCTCCCCCTGGCGGGAGGCAGGGTACCCCTAGTTACGGGGAAAATGCCCACATGTGCAATGAGCACATGGTGCAGTGTTAGAACTGGAGCCACTGTTGGAGCTCTTAGAGTTGTCCTGGGAAACTGCGGAAGTAACAGCTACCCTTCTGGTATTGCTACCTTGGGTTCTGCCACTTTGAAGTTCCCTCAGTCTCCTGAAGAGATTAGCAGTTGGTTGACCATCCCATCTGTTCATGTTCTCACCAAACTGATCACGCAGTTATCCAAATACTTCCATGTGACTGCCTTGGTGGTCGGTTTTGGTTTGATCTGTTTTGGAATGACCTGTTTTGGAATGACATCCTTGGAGGACGTCTATTCCTCACAGAGGAAACCTGTATCCATCTGGAGGAAGAATTGGAATTATTTCCTTGTGTCAATTGGGAGATGGTACTTTTAAATTCATCCTTCAGCTCTTTCATGCAATTCTCAATTTTTCCAGACAGTGTTTCAATGGCTGAAACCCAAGAAACATGTGTCATGTTATCCTCCAATTGTCTCATTTGATCAGTGAATTGGCCAACCATAGGAGGAGCTCCACCATAATTTCTTGGCACAATTCTGCTTGACAGAATATTTGCATAATTAGGAGGAGCAAGTTTGATGAGCTTTTTAGCAAGACCAGTTCCTACAGGAATTTCATCAGGATTTAGAGTCTCATGGCCACCATAGAGTACCTCTCTAACAGCAAATTCTCTCAGACGCTTAATTCCCTCCTCTATGGTAGTCCAGGGCTTAGGATTCCCATGAAAGATCATCTTGGGAAGGATATCTCATGAGAGTTGCCATTAAAAGGCGTAATCACAGAGTAACCTTACCGAGAGTCCTGCCTAGATGTCTATCTATTCCATTATCCTTTGAGAGAGTTCCTAGTTGAGCTGCTGACTTGTCTCCTACTATTAGAGCTGGAGCACTTGTATCATAACATCTACCAAGCCAAGCTAGGATTGGCTCCTTATCTGCTCTGATGTAATCCTTATGCACATTTCTAATCTCTTCCCTCAGTGAAGAACAGGTCTCATTATCATCTGTCTCCTCCTCTTCCTCCTCTCCCTGAACTTGTTGCCCCATTAATCTTACTGTCACTCTCCTAAGAATCTCTTTAAGCTCAGGAGTATCACCTCTAGTTGTTCTGCTATCAGCAATTTGCCCTGCATCTCCATCCAGTGATGATCTCAGCAACTCAGCTATATCTTTAAGACAAACCTTCTCCTCCTTCTCAGCAGGGTCTCTTTCAGCAGAAGTTCCCTTACCAGAATCAGCATCCTGCTGCTCTCCCCCATTAGCTCCTGGATCAGCTTTGCTCTTTCCACTTCTCGTTTTTAAAACAGCTACCTGCTTAACTGGAGCTGTGTTTGAATTTACAGCTGGCTTAACAGAAGCTGACAGGTTTTGAGACGGATCAGCTGCTGTGGAGGATACTTCCGATCCTGCTGAAGAAGCAGGAGGAAATGTCTTTGCCTCGCTAATGGCTGCCGAGGACGTTGGAGCCGCCATGTTAGGCACTGCCGCTGCCACTGGCTGATGGCCAGAACCACCAACAGCACCGTTCAAAGCAGCCTTTCCGATGGACTTTTTAGCTCTATCTTTAACTGCTACAGATTCTCCATTCTCCTCATCACTAGATATCTCTGAGGTAGAGTTAGAACTATGCTTTCTTCTTTTCAATCTACGCCTAATTACAAAACAGGCCTTAGATACCTTCCTCTCCTGGTACAGTGCATATAACAAGAACACAATACTTATCACCAACAGCAGGATTGCACACATCAAATAAATCACCTTTGGATCCCAGCCATCACTTAAAACTACTCTCTCACCTACTGGTATCTTAAACACCTTTATCTCTATGGGCAGAGTGGTCGAGGTCACATTCCTGTATCTATTAAGCCAAAAGAATCCCAGGCACCGGTCATAGAGAAGCTGAATCTTATACTTAAACCATAAATACAATTTACACATTAAGTATCTGCCTAAGCGATCGCAAATCAATCCCAGAAGTACTTGTAGACCAGTACAGAACAATTTGAAAAGACCAAATGCTCTAAAATCCAAAACACTTTCATGTTTGCAACTCCAACTTGAGCAGACAATAAATCAAGCAAATTTTGCCCTGCTTCTGGACAGCAATTATCCACAAGCCCTGCATTGGGTGCCAATTCTTCTTAGATTCTTAATGCCATTTAGAACTGTTCAGCAATTTTCAAAAAAATTAACAGTATGACTGAAGTAAAACAAAAACAAACAAAAAAGAACAACAACCAAACACACACACACCCCAAAACAACCAACCAACCAAAACCAACAACAAACAAACAGCTGAGGAGCTGTCATGTGTTGAGTTAAATCTGCTGATGATCATCAATACCATGCTGACATCATGACAGCTTCAAAATGAAGTGCTGGCTAGACCAAAGTATTATGGGGCTTGAAGCTTAGATTGTAATATGAGAGGTTCTGGACAAGAACATCAGAAGCACTGCAAAAATTTATTCTTCATGAAGCAGTCAGATGAAACAGACACTATGAAATGTCTGGAAAACAAATCTATAGTACTATGGGAGGTAAGTGGCATTCATCAGTTAATATTTTAATGACAACATTCTTATATCTTAGAAACAATGACACTATCATTCATTGTTCCTTCACAGATGCTAATGGCATAATAAATTCAGTAGCTGATGCTGAATACTTATATGATGGAATATGGCAAAATCCTTAATTTTCTGAGGTAACATCTGTTAAACTTGAGGCATAGGATGGATTTCTCAAATTGTAAATAAATATAGATCTGAATATGCTTTAAATAATTATACTTTATTTATGCTTCCATATTCAGACAAAAGTTTTTACTTTGAGCCATAGTAGCACAATATTCATTGCAGGTTTTTTTAAAGTTGCTTAAAAGCAAATAAAATGCTCAAGCTTCACTCACTGCTGTTTTTCTCCTGTTTGAATTATGTTTATTGCTCCTTTTTAAAACTCAAAACAGGAGATAGGTCTGTCAAACCATAAAGCTGCATATCTGTTAACACAAGGCAATTTTAGAGAAAACTTTTATGAATTCTCTGAAATATATGTATCATCTCCTTTACTAAATTGTAACAAGCTTTACACTTTAAACAAAAGTTTAAGCAGATTTATTTCGCTATGGTTATGTCACAATGAAATAACAATTTCATTTGCTAAACAACTTTGTCCCTGGATGGGGTTCCTTTATAAAATGAATAAGGTGTAATATAATCAGTTGATAGAATTTTTATGAAATGTCTTTAATTGTGCATTATATACAGTGTTTTACACATCCAGTCATCCTTTCAAAATCTTATAACATTGACTAACCTTGCATAAGCATCATCAATTGCATCAGCAATTGCATGTAAAATGATTGAGTGAAGGGTAAGGATCTAGCACCAGTGGCATCAGCTATGTGTGGTGCAATCATAACTACTGAGAACAGCAGTTGTCATCTCTTGACTCCTTTCCAGCACTAATAGTCACATTATGTATAGCACCCTGCCTTTTCAAATGCATTCACTAAACAGATTTCAGGATTTTTTCAGTGACAGATGGACAAACCAAATTGGAAACTTTTTCCAGCTCCTGATTTCTAAGGTCTGTAGATAGTGTTACAGCATCAGTTACAGTGATAGAAGATGTAAAATATCTTCTGACTAATATAATGTTTAGCTCAACAATCCTTGACATAGTAAGAATTGTGTGGTGCAGCAGACACGCTGGAGGGAAGGGATGCCATCCAGAGGGACCTTGACAGGCTGGAGAGGTGGGCACAAGCCAACCTCCTGAGCTTCAACAAGACCAAGTGCAGGGTCCTGCATCTGGGTCGAGGCAATCCCAGGCACAAATACAGGCTGGGCTGGGACTGGCTGGGGAGCAGCCCATAGGAGAGAGACTTGGGGGTGCTGGTGGACGAGAAGCTCAACATGAGTTCTCAATGTGCACTTGCAGCCCGGAAAGCCAATCAGATCCTGGGCTGCATCAGGAGAAGTGTGGCCAGCAGGTCAAGGGAGGTGATTCTCCCCCTCTACTCAGCTCTGGTGAGACCCCACCTGGAGTACTGCGTCCAGTTCTGGAGCCCCTATTACAAGAGGGATCTGGAGGTGCTGGAACGTGTCCAGAGAAGGGCCACGAGGATGATCAGAGGGCTGGAGCACCTCTCCTATGAGGACAGACTGAAGGAGTTGGGGCTGTTCAGTCTGGAGAAGAGAAGGCTCTGAGGTGACCTCATTGTGGCCTTCCAGTATCTGAAGGGGGCCTACAAGAAGGCTGGGGAGGGACTTTTCAGGCTATCAGGGAGTGATAGGACTAGGGGGAATGGAATGAAGCTGGAGGTGGGGAGATTGAGGCTAGATATGAGGAGGAAGTTCTTCACCGTGAGGGTGGTGAGGCCCTGGAATGGGTTGTCGAGGGAGGTGGTTGAGGCCCCGTCACTGGAGGTGTTTAAGCCCAGGCTGGATGAGGCTCTGGCCAGCCTGATCTAGTGTAGAGTGTCCCTGCCCATGGCAGGGGGGTTGGAACTAGAAGATGCTTGTGGTCCCTTCCAACCCTAACTGACACTATGAAACTATGAAACGTCTTCTCTTTCAAGTACCTATAGATGACCTCCAGGATGAGCCACTACTTCATTTTTTCATGGATGGAGGTGAGGCTCACTGGTCTGTAGGTTCCTGTAACCTCTTTCTTGCCGTTTTTGAAGACTGGGGTGATATTGGCTTTCCTCCAGTCCTCAGACACCTCTCATGTCTGCCAGGATTTTGCAAAAATGATGGAGAGTAGTAGAGCGACAACGTCATCCAGTTCTCTCAACACTCTTGGGTGCATCTCATTAGGCCCCATGGACTTGTAAATATTCAGTTTATGTAACTATCCCTAACCCAATCTTCATTGAATAGTGGAGAGTCTTCCCTCCTCCAGGCTTCCTCTCCTGCATCCAAAGTTTGGAGTTTACAGGGGCTGGTAAAGACCGAAGCAAAGAAGTAAAGACTGAAGCAACTCTGCCTTCTCTTCATCCTCATTTATAAAGGCTGCCACATCATTCAGAAGTGGGCCCACACTTTCCCTATTCTTCCTTTTACTACTGATACATTTGAAGAAGCCCTTCTTGTTCTCTTTTACTCTCTTTGCCCGTTTTAGTTCTAATATGGCTTTGGCCTTCCCTGTTGCCTTCCTACATGCCCTGACATTTCTCTATAGTTCTCCCATGTGACAGCTCCCTTCTTCCGTGAACTATAATTTTCTTTCTTCCATGGGATTTCCTTCAGTAGCATAACGAAATATTATATTTACTGATGAGACCTTTTCCAATCCATAGGAACATTTTGCTGTTTTTGTGGTGGTGTCATTACACTACTGTGGCTTGGCTGTCTTGCAGGAGGGAGCCAGGAGAAGAGGGTGGCCAGGAGGCCAACGGATTCACGCCCTCTCTTGAGCAGAACTCTGCCCTACAGCCCTCAGCAAAGGAGTAGGACTGTGACAGGAATGGCAACTAGGGACAGCCCAGATCCCTGTTACTACCCAACAAAGTCATGGTGATAGCATGGTTGAGATCTGGTCTATCCCCAGAGCCAGAACTCCCTCAAGGCCCAACTCATAAGACTGAAAGAGGCTTGGAACACTCATTTCTAATATCAAAGCTCTATAACCATTTGGGACTTTTTAGTTGTTTGTTTTTCTTTTTTATCACTGATGACTGATTTCTGGCTAATCTTTCCTTCAATACTTTCAGAAGATAATATTTCTTTTTCAGGTAATCCACTCTATGGGGCAGTCAATTCCAGTGACTCCTTCCACCCCTCCAAGTGAAAGCAAACTATAGCCTACATTATGGTGCCCAGCATCTGACACACTCAGCTGTTGGGATCCTTCTGTCACTCCAGAACTACAGATGGGTTTCACCCCTTGTAGTTTGATAGTATCATAGTGCACTGTGCACCTGTATCTACTAAAGCTTTATACTCTTGTGAGTTGAACATGCCAGGCCATGCAGGATGTTGGGTTTTTTTTCACTGCTGGCTGCAGGCTTTGGTGGTAGTGATGGTCAGAGCTGGTTTGAGATGTTTTTTTCTGCTGTTGCTTGTGCTTTCTGCTTTTCTGCAAAATACACTAAGGTATTGTACATTGTCCGACCAATCCACTAAACTCTACTTATCTCAACTGTGAGAGACTGAATGTTGTCTCTTTTGTTGTGACTCAACAAAGATAAAATAACCTTTGCTGCTTGCCCAAACAATAGCTGATGTGTATTGGGCAGATGCCACTGGAATGACTCTCTGGAAGGTGCATAGATAAAGATTGCTCACCAGACTGCAGCTGCCCTGGAAATAATGGGCAGAGGCCACTGCTATCCATACTCTCTGAAATATGCATATTCATCACCTGGCTCAGTAGAAGGAAAGCACAGGAGAAGGAAAACACAGGAGAAGGAGAAGACCTGGACAATGCCGCTGAGGAGAAAAACACGAGAGAAGGAAAAGTCTGGGGCAATGCTGCTCTGAAGAAAAATGGAGAGAATACCAGGAGAGAAAAAAATGACAGAGACATCACCATGTAGCCTGGAAGAGGCAGACCAAGAGGAACCCTCTCCCTGTGTCCTAAAGTTATGCGTGCTGCAACTCATGGAGCTGAAGAGGCTGCTCAGAGGACAGCACAAACTATCTTGGGGGGTGGGTGAGGGGTGTGGTAATATAATCCCTTTCCTCTCCTCTCTCCTCTTCTCTCTCTCACTCTCTATTTTCTCTCTCTCCCCTTCTGATCCATCCACTTTGTTTGTATAATAAATAGTCCAGCTGTTGATATTTTGTCCTCATTTGTGCCTCTAATTTCGTAACATGGGAATATTCAAAAGAATAGAGTCTCTTTCCCTCTCTGGACTGAGAAATCAACCAACAGGGCTTTTTGTGTGTTTCTCTAATTTTTGTTCTGAATCTCTGTGTGTGTGGCTTGATTGTTAGAGCAGAGTGTCTTAAACCAGGGCAGAGGGAGAATTAGGAAGAAAATCGAAAACAGAACAGGTTGAGATAAAGGGAATTTAACAGAACAATACAAAGAATGAATGAATGGGAATAGTTACAATAGTAAAGAAACAATGTATAAAATGATTGATATAAAATGTGATGCACCCACTTTACACTGCCAAGTTTGCTGATGCTTGCCACACATCATATCCCACAGCATCATACAACCACCTCAACTGCTTATGCCAGCCTTCCCATTACATAGTGGGCATGACCTCATATTGAATACCCCACTGTCTGATTCAGATTACTATCCTGAATCTGTCCCCTCCCAACTTCTTGTAAAGAAAATTAATCCTATCCTAGACAAATCCAGGACAATTCATATATCAGTAGAATGGAAAAAGAAAGAATAGAAATAAGTCAAGGATGTAGAAATGTAACCTTGTAGGAAAATAAAACATGAATATTTTTTATAAGGGAAAGAAATAACAATGATTACTAAGTGACATTATGAAAATTAGTAGAAGTACAAGGGAGATTCAAATGCAAAACACAATATTTTTTAGTATGAGCAGCTATGGAAAGAATTAACACAGGTTAGAGATAAACACACTTGATTATTAGCTGATGTAATCCAACAGTATTATTCTCATTTTATTATAATGCTAATTTGCTTTGATTTTAAATTGTGGCAGTTTATCTGAGATGACAGTGTTGCATTCTGTGTTATATGGTTACCAGTATTTTTAAATTAAAATTCTAGTTGATAGATCAATAAGAGATTTGATATTCCATACTTTTCCTACATTAAAAAAAAAAAAAAAAAAAAAAAAAAAAAACATATACTAATATTAATAGCATAGCTTTCCTAAATAATGTCCATGTTTGCTTTGTATGTCCTTTCACTGGAACACCTTTACTACAAGGACAGGCTGAGGGAATTAGGGTTGTTCAGCCTGGAGAAGAGAAGACTGTGGAGACCTAATTGTTGCCATCTAATACCTGAAGGGAACCTACAAGGAGGCTGGAAAGGAACTGTTTACAAAGGCCTGTAGTGATAGAACAAGGAGTAATAGTTTTAAATTAGAGAAAAGTAGATTTAGGTTGGACATTAGGAAGAAACTCTTTGCTGTGAGGTTAGTGGAACACTGGAACAGGTTGCCCAGGAAGGTAGTTGAGGTCCCATCCTTGGAGATATTCAAGGTCAGGCTCAACATGACTCTAGACAAACTGATATATTTGAGTATGCCTCTGCTCATTGCAGGGAGGTTGGACTACATGGCTTTTGGACATGCCTTCCAACCCAAACCTTTCTATGATTCTATGACTATGAAACGTAGAAACTCCTTTTACATTCTTTTCTGACTGAACTCTTGTGGCTGTATCTGGTCATCAGCAAATAAATGCTCATAAGCATGAAATAATATTTGCTTAAACTTAAAAATTCTAATTGGAGCAACTTTGTTGATGAATTAACAAAATTATTTAAATTATATCTAACTATTTAAATTAAAACATTTTGTAATACCTGACTTTCTTTCCTATACAAGAGATATAATTTGAAGTTAATATTGATTCAAGAAAAAAAATATTCTATTAAAGCAGGTCAGACTTTTTTCTTGAAAACAAATTTGTATCTAAATGTCAAAGAAATGTTTGCAATCTATAAAACTACATGAAAAGTATAAATTTCTAAATTTTCTCTTTTTAAATTTTTTTTGCACTAACCTTTGTGAATATTAACTTCTATAATAAATGTCATAAAAGAATGCTTTAGAAAAGTTAGGAAAAAAATAAATGGAAGAATACTTCCCTAAAATATTTTTAAATTTTCCCCTCATCTCTGTTTCAATCTCATTGATGAGAAACTAATAACTCCTTTTAGAAATTAACAATTATTTGGTTTTCCACTAGAGGAGGGTCCCCCCCAAAAAGCCCTTTCCCCCCCCCTTGCTCCCGTTTTTCCCAAAAAGGGTTAGAGAGAAAAGTAATTGTTAGGCAAAATTCTGTTAGTACAAAGCGTATGCTAAGGGAAGAAAAAAAATTAGTTTCTTATCTCATTAGTCCAAGGTCAGTGCCAAGCACAGAAAGACAGAAGCTGCCCAGGCAGACTGAAACAGACAGACTGACTGCACAGAGCAAAACCTAAATGTTACCTCACCACTGATCTACCAATGAAATTAATTTAGAATTATCTTTTTTTTCCCTTTTTACAACAAAACATTCAGCTAGAGTGTCTCAGTAGCTGTCCCTTTTTTTAAAGGCACAGCCTAAAACTGTCACAATGTAATATCTTTTTTATTTCGTTTTAGACATTGATTTGATAATTTAATTTTAACATAGTTTTTTAAGTTTTTAGGGATTTTTGGTATCAGTATAAGTTAGGAGTTTCATATAGAGATATTATAGAATGGTGTTTTTTTTTGGTATTCATAATAGCTTTATATATATTTTTTTTTTAAAAGGAAAAAAGAGGGATGCATATTTTATAACTAAGGCTTTAGTGATACCTGCAAGAAATAGCTAACCCATGTCAACACCTGGAAACATCAGTTTTGCAACACAGTACTGCAATCATCTCAACAAATAACAGCACAAGATTCAAGAAGATGAGACAAACAGCATTTCTCATGAAGCCGAAAATCAGCAGACCTACCTAACACCAATCACAATGACTGTTATGATAATATGAGACCAAAAGCATCAATCAGAAGAATGTACCAAAAAAATCTGAATTAGGACAAAGTATCATGATTGCTTGATTGTTGTATGATTAGAGAATATGTTCACATGGATTTATATGTTAACTTACCAGTTTGTCATAATTTTAAATAGTTAAAAGGAAAGTAAAAATTAATTATAACACAAAACCCGTTTTCATTTTAGGTTATAAAAAACAAAAAAGGGGGAATTCAGGTATTATGTTACAAAAAAGAATGGTTAAAGCTTATTATGTTCTCAATTTTTCATTTTATATGTGGTTTCAAATGTGATTTAACAAAATTTATGGAGGATGTAAGAATTCTGGAAGTTTTAGTTAGGAGAAATTTGAAAGAAAAACAAACAAAGTTAGGCCAAAGTTGGTATCAATAGGACTCAGTGCTTTTCCTTAGCAAAAACAAAGTATCAAAAGATCAGTATTATTAGGTTGAGTAAAAATGGATTATCATGTTCTGTTCAATTTTATATATGTATTTTATACAGTTATATATTTTTTAATATATTAATAGATTTTTTATATATTTATTTATATATGTATTTTATATATTTTTTATATATGTTCAATTTTATATATGGTGGCAGCAGAGAGGGGGCAGAACATAGGCTAGCTGGTAGGCAGGCTCCCTTAGCATGACTCAGGTGGCTTCCTCTGGATGGCAGGGAGCAGTCCTGCAGGATCGACCCAGCAGGGCCGGTGGGGCTGGTCCCTAGACAGGGTCAGCCCTGTGACAACGGGCTTCAGGGCCCTGGGGAAGTGGCACGGCTGCACGGAGCAGCAGCTTCCCCTTTGCTTGGCTTGAAGTGGTCAGAGTGGTCCCAACTTTGGAGCACAGGCACGGATGGTGCTCTGAATTTCCCTGATATTCACAGGGCATGAAGCAGTGAAAGTGGTGGCTCCTCTTCTCTAGCACAATGGCGGGGTCACACAGGCATGCGGCTGTGCTGCTTCTGCTTTCCGAGCTGACACACTGGGTTGTATAGCTCACCTTCTCCTGCTTATGGCTGAGGCAGACGTTTGGACTGCCAGACTTGGCTAGTCCCTTCCCCATAAACTGGGCAGTCTTACCCTCGGGGGTCCAGTCCTCCTGAAGACATGGCAGGCTCCTCTTCCGACCAGTGGGGCTGGCAATACAATGTTGTAGTTTCTTTCAGAGAGGGTAGTTGCTTTCAGTGAGGGTCCCTCCTCTGGAGACTCTCAGGGCTGAAGCACAATGGGCCTTCCCTGATGCTGGCTTCTCCTTGTCAGGCAGAGGCTACCAGTTTGCTTGCATGTGGGAGTGAGAAGACTTCCTAACAATGTCTATGGAGCTTAGCATCAAACGCTCAAGCACAAAAGCAAAAAGCTTAGTAGCTTGGGCAAAGAGAAAGAGGGCAAGTTATTCACAAGTTGGGGTAATATTTATAAGTTTCTCAAGGCCAGATTTGACCAATGGGCACTCTTGTAAACAACCAGCTTTGGCCTATAGAAAGCATGGTGCTAGAATTATGCTCTTTCTTGGCAGTAGTATGAGCCCCTCAGAAGGCAACTGAGGTTGGTTGTGCAGCCTGGTTGATGCCTTGACCTTAGAAGGCAACTGAGGTTGGTTGTGCAGCCTGGTTGATGCCTTGGCCTTTGTTCCCCTCAGGAAAGGAGAGGGATATGTCCACACATGCTGGGACAAGTTTCAGTATCTGGGGCATAATTCTGGGCATATGGTGCCTTCACCACACTGAGCTATCCATATCTTTTGTTTTTGTGGTTTGTTTTTTGTTTGGTTGGGTTTTTTTTGGTTGTCTTTTTTTTTTCTGGTTCATTTGGTTTTGTAGAGTTTTGATAGTGGTGGGGTTTTTTTTATTTGTTTGATTTGGTTTTGTACTTGTTTTTTTGTTGTTGCTTTTGTTGTTTTGATTTTTTTTAATATAGTAAATAGGATAGTAAGAGTAAGTCATTAAATGTAATGTTCACTTATTGGGCACTTCAAAATAAAACAGTGCTGTGCTGCTGAGAACAATAAAGCATACCACTCACAGTGCACAACTCCTGCAATTAAAATGCTAATTAACTCTTTTATTTATAGGGAACAAGGTTATTTGATTATAATCCCATTTTCCCTGCTCCCTTCAGCACTATGGATTGATCAGTCAGAGTAAAAACAACTCATCCCAGTTGCCTGAGGAATGATTTTATTTTGCTCTCTCCTTACAGATCTGTTATACATCACAAGGAAGACATTAGTCAAATTAGGCAGAAACAACTTAGAACACGTTTCTCTTATTATTTGCTTCATTTCCTTACAGAAACTACAGTCGAATTTGGCTTTTGCTTATCATAGCCTATGGGGAGTTTAGCTGCAGTCAGATTCCTTGGCTAGTTCCTGAAATCATGGTATATCCATCTAGACCAAAACCAGAAACAGAATCACAGAATGGTTTCAGCTAGAAGGGATCTCTAGAGGTCACCTAGCCCAACCTCCCTGCAGCTAGCAGGATTGTCTTCTATTAGAACAGGTTGCCCACAGCCCTACCAACCCATGACAATGCAAAAAAAAAAAAAAGAGGAAAAAAAAAAATGTGTTCATGGATTTGCAGGTTGGGTTATCCTACTTTTAGTGTCAGCACAATAGGTGATAAACTGTCACTGGAAAAAACAGAAGGTGGGAGAACAGTAAGTGATGTGGCTGAGTCATACAGTTTTTTTAGTAACCCGATTAATTAGCTGTAGCCTTTTTGCTCACATGAGCTCTTAGGAACAGTTGACTTCTTAAGGTACAGTTCTGCATAGGTGAAAAGCTGGACCAATGTGAAAGAAAACAAAACAACAACAACAAAAAACAAAACAAAACAAACAAACAAACAAAAAAACCCCAAAACCAAAAGACACAAAGAGCCCAAAGAAACAAAAAAAACCCACAAACAAAAACCTCCACAGATATTGTCTCTTGTGCCTTCCCATAGGAAATGTCTAAATCTAATAGCATATGACAAAATTCAGCACCTACTCTTGTGTGATTCTGTAATGTGTGTGGATATCTATCTACCAATAGATATATAGATAGAAACTAGGATAATTAATATTCACAGGAGATTTACCAATTTCTTCACTGAGTAGGAGAAACGTAGTTTCCAAAAACTAAGTAAACACCTGTGGGGTTTTTTTGTTTGTTTTTAATCTGAATATTTTTTGTGTTTGTTTTTTTTTAATCAGGTTAATAATTCTTACAATTAGACTAAGTTTCCCAATCTTGGCTATTATCAACAGGAGCAAGGTTCAACAATGGAAATTATTGTTAGCCTTTACATGTGACATGTTAGACTGCATCTGCAATGCAGTGTGCAGTTTTGAGCCCACCATTACAAGACAGATGTTAATAAATTTTAACTAGCTCATCAGGGAACCACTGAGCAGCTCCAGGATATATGCCACAAAGAGAGGCCAAAGAAGCTGGGCTTTGGCCTGGAGAAGAGGTGGCTTTGAGACCACTTAAGAGCAGCACCTCAGCATTTCTAAAGTGGTCAATAAGATTATTTGGCTCTGTGGTGGGTTAACACCCTTTTCTGAGAACAAAAGAACAAAGCAGGGTGGAGGGCTTGCAGGTACTTTTCACTCCCTGCAGGGCATTTTTCGCCTGGGAAGCTGAGTCTGTTCCACTCCTCCCTCCCTGCCCAGCTAGGGTATAAAAAGCAGGACTTCATAGCTGTTGGCCCCGGCTTTTCTGGCTTCTGCCTCTGCTGGATGAGAGCTACTGCAGCTGCCCTCCTGCTCCTCTGCCACGTGGTCAGACCTGCTGCCTCCATGCTTCCTCAGGGAAAGGCTGGTTTTGTATTATTCTCTTGTTTTTGTCCCCCTCCCATCCATCCTTGTTCCTTGTCCTTGTGAACCTTTTTCCTGTTATTGTTATATATATACTGCTTAAAGACAACTCTTTACCTCTCTACTTCCAAGCCGACTCCAAATTATTGTTTGGTGGATTTGCTCCTTCCTTTTCTCCTCTCTCTGTTGGGAGGGAGGAGGGGGGGAGTGGGGGAGAGATTCTCAGCCTTGCCCCCGACCTGAGCTCTTAACTTCCAGTTAAGGCTCAAACCACTACAGGCTCCTTCCTGGGATTTATGGTGAAAGAATGAGAGACAATTTGTGCATTAAAACAATTTATTTGCCTGGATATAAGGGAGCAAAAGTCCCCATCACTCCAAAGACAAAGGATCACTAAACATCCCAGTTCTCAAAAGGTTATGTGTTCCTCATCCTTGGAGATCTTTAATATTCAGATGGGATAAGCCCTAAGCAACAAGCAAGAAAACTTCCACTCTGGACTTCCGGAGGGCAGACTCAAGGAACTAACTTAAAAGGTTCCTTGGGAAACAGCCCTTAAAAACAAAAGGGTCCAGGAGAGCTAGACCTACTTCAAGAAAGAACTCTTGAAGGTGCAGGAGCAGGCTGTGCCAATGTGCCGGAAGATGAGCTACCAGGGCAGGGGGCCAGCCTGGATGCGAAAGGAACTTCTAAAAGAACTAAGGGAAAAAAAGAGGGTGTACCATACTTGGAAGAGAGGTGAGGATACCCATAGAAAGTTTAAGGATGTTGCTATGTCTTGTAGGAAGAAAACTTAAGGAGTCAAAAGCCCATTTAGAGCTTAGACTGGCCTCTGCTGTGAAGGAAAAAAAATCCTTCTATAAATATACTAATAGCAAGAAGAGGGGCAAGGACAACCTCCACTCCTTAGTGGACATGGAGGGGAATGTAGTAATAAAAGATGGGGAAAAGGCAGAGGTACTAAACACCTTCTTTGCCTCAATTTTTACTAGCAGGACAGAATGTCTTCCAGACAACTGGCCTGCAGAGCTGGCAGATGGAGCCAAGGAGCAGCATAGTTTCCCTGTGTTCCAGGAGGAGGTAGTTAGAGACCTCCTTAGGCGCTTGGATCCCCACAAGTTCATGGGACCAGATGGGATCCATCCTAGGATGCTGAGAGAGCTGGCAGATGAGCTGGTTGGGCTGCTCTCCATCATTTTTCAACAGTCCTGGCACACTAGAGAAGTCCCAGAAGACTGGAAGCTGGCCAACGTGGTGCCCATCCACAAGAAGGGCCGGTTGAAAAAGCCAGGGAATTATAGGCCTGTCAGCCTGACCTCAGTGCGAGGCAAGATTATGGAACAGGTCATCTTGAGTGCAATCACACAGCACTTTCAGGATGGCCAAGGGATCAGGCCCAGCCAGCATGGATTTAGGAAGGGTAGGTCCTGCCTCACCAACCTGATCTCCTTCTATGATCAGGTGACCCCCCTGGTGGATGTGGGGAAGGTGGTGGATGTGGGGAAGGCTGTGGATGTAGTCTACCTGGACTTCAGCAAGGCCTTTGACACTGTCTCCCACAGCAAACTCCTGGCCAAGCTGTCAGCCCATGGCTTGGGCAGGAGCACACTGTGTTGGGTTAGGAACTGGCTGGAGGGCCAAGCCCAGGGAGTGGTGGTGGGAGATCAAAGTTGATAGGTAGTAACCTATGTAACAAAAGCTAATATAAAGATAATAAAATCTAAGAGATTAACCAGTGATAACATGTTAAAAAAAAAAAAAGAGGTCATTGGTGATCTGCTTATTGTTTTATTAAAGTAAACACAGAAATAGAAGTAACTGTGCATTTATAGTGACAGACATGCCTTCTTTTAGCTTGAGAACTATGAATATTGAATCAGTGAACAGATGCTGGAAGCCGACACAACAGCACTCTAGTTTTATTTTTCTTTAAAAGATTGAAACATAAAATGAAGCAACAGATTTAGGCCTTAACCATGGCCTATCCTCATCTTTTAGGTATCTGTTTTACATTAACTCCTAACTTCCAAGGCCTCAGGCAGAATTAACTGCCTAAGATGAGCAACTGTCTAATGAACCACAACCATTGTACCACCTGAACCCATAAGATGACTGATGAAAAGCACTCTCAGGGTTTTCAATGAAGCTTGCTATGTTTTTTAATCTTTCTTAACAACAAGGAATGTCTTCTTCCAACCAGGGAATATTGCAGGATGATAGCTTGCTCCCTGATTGCCTTTATATGGTATTTAAACCACTCTCTAAAAACTGAGAATTCAGTATATTTTTTTTATCTTCTTGGATCTTGGACACTTTTCCTTTGCTCAGATAACATAGTCCTGGTTCACAACCTTGACAGGTTTATGATCTCCTGATACAGATTATGCTTGCACAATGATGCATTATATATATGTGAATGCAATTTTCCTAATAACCTTTCATACACATCTTGTAATCATTGCATAAGTACCTAAACTAGATACCACTAAACCACTGGAAGACAGCAACTGAAACACAGTGTAGAAGATAATAGAATTAACCACGTTGGAAAAGACCTTTGAGATCATCAAGTCCAACCCATTACCTCTGCTACTGATGGGTTGTGTAACTTGACAATCTTGATTATGACAGTCCACCCTTGTGCTTAAGGATTCCCACTGATGTTTGTAAGACCTTTCTTAGAGAAAACAGTCTTGAATACAATATATTCTAAATTACAAAATCATTAAAATACAAGACTATGTTTAGACGAGAAGTAACTGAACTAAAGATTCCTACAACCCTTAGTTGGTGCTCCCAGGATGTCTCACAGAAAAGTGTTGGTTAATTAAATAGTATAAAGTAAAACGGCCTGCTGAGGAAGCTATGAATAGTTACTTTTATGATTAGAAGTTTGAAGTGTTTTGTACAGGCAGAAATGTCCCATCTGTATTTCAGTTTGTGCATATGTGCCAATCTTGCTCTCACATGTTCTGAGGGACTGATTGCTTGTGCACCACTGTTGGACAGTTCAACTCTGCAACTATCTGATACAGAGCTACAAGTCTTATCAAACATTGGAATGGTGTGCTCAGTGGTGGAGTCACCATCCTTGGGGATGTTCGAGTGGCATGTGGACCTGATGCTTAAGGACATGGTTTAGTGTTAAGTCATCAGTGATTTGTCAAGGCTTGGACTCGATGATCTTCGAGGTCTCTTTCAAATAGATGTATTCTGTGATATATTCTGTAATGGACTTAATGTATTTGGTATGACTCCTGTCATTTTAGGGTAATTATTTGTTATAGTTTAGGAATTTATTGGACAGAAATATGATAAAATATGACTATAATTTTATTAAATATCAAAAATTGTTTTCCCGTGCCAATATATTCATGTTCGTTTGCCTGGTCAATAACAAGATAATTACACAAGGTAGAAGGCTAATAAACAGTAGATTAACAGTCTAGAACAATCAGAACTTGGAATACAGAGGAACAAACTAGAATCTCCCTGCGCATGCGAAACTAAACAGCACTGCTGCCTCGGATGGTATAGGCGAACCACTGTCGAGTTCACAACAGAGTTGACTAAGAGGTAACAAGCTATAAGCCTCGGAAATAACCAGGTAAAATAGCCTATTTTACTCACGAACTGCCAGGCAGTATCCACAGATTTAGAGGAAATGAGAGGGAGCACGCTGCTGCAGTGAAGGCCCAAGTTTAGCACTATACTGCTAAACAAAGAAGCTAATTGCTCTGGAGATAGGATCGAGTAGGGTGCTTGTCACCGCCTTGAATCTCATTAACTAACGGGGGAGAGAGGTGAGAGAGCTACAAGCTTTGAGTGTAATGAGAGAGCGAGGTACGAGCGAGCTAAAGTATAGGAGGTCTTCCTCTATAAATCCCCTTTTCGAAAACTGAACGGCCCAATGGCACATTAGCCATTCAAATCCTGCCAATCAATTCAAAATGTTTAGGTGGCGAGTAAACTGCACACGCCCTCTCTCATGGCATCTCACATGTGCAGTCACCTCTCTGAAACATGAGGCTCGGGGCTCAGCTTCCACTCCCCTCCAGGCAGCCTTAAAGGTGCCTGCCTATTAGGCTCCTCAACCTCAATCCGGTCCCTGTAACAGGGAGGGAGGAGAAAGGAGCAGTGGCTCAAAACAAATTTAACTGTCTTATTAATGCCTCTTCCAGGACATTATTTTAGGATGATTATCCATTCTCTTTTTCCTCCTTAATTTAATTAATTTTATTCAGAGAATAAAACTGAGCTGAGGTCTCAGTAAAGAAGATACAGTATTAGAGTATTATACAAGTGTGTATGATAACTTTAGCAGTATTCATAGATGACATTGGCCTCTGTTAGAAATTGATTTGTTAAACTGGTTGATAGCAGTTAGATCCACTTTGCCAAGGAAGATAAGATGAATGATTATGACAAAGGTTGTAGGAATAAAGTACTTGTTAGCATTCTTAAAAACACAGGAGTTTTTGAGAAACATCTACAACTGAGGAGCTTTTATTTTATTTTTTTTGGTAATATATAAGCAAGGTTTCTGAGTTCTAAAGACAGCAATTATTTCATTAGGTCTTATCTTTTTTACACATGACTTTTAGCTAATGTCTTTAATTGTATTTTGCTTCTTGATGAGTAATATTTTTTATTGATGTGGATTGTTTAACTTTACAAATAATTATTGCTGTTTTATGAAATGTATTGTTGTTGTGCAACCATGAAGCTTGCTTTCTCTCATGAGAGTGAATCATAAGCAGGGTTACATATCATGAGCAGTGAACATGATACCTACAAAACTGCAACAGATTTGAGCAAGCAATGGGACAAATAATTACTTTGGATAAAAGAGGTCAGTGAAGCTGCCAAAGTGTGTCAAATATTTCTTAGATCTATATGGAAAGAAGTGTTGGAACATAAAAAATAACAGCACACAACTGAGATAATTTTTATTTATAATCATAAAGGAAGTAATTAAAACAACTGATACTGATGAAGTAATAGATAAAAAGGAAAAACGTTTATCAGTAATTTTTTATAGGAGCAAGAGTTCTAAAAATTCCTATTGTATTACACAAATTGTAGTTTATTATGAACTTTGCCAACATTTTAATAGTGCATTGAAAAATAAAAAAGGTGACACAGAAAGAAAATATTAAAAGTGGCAATAAACTTTTATTTTTCAAATCACTAGTAATTTATTGAATGAAAATAACTGTACAAATCTGTAAAGTCAGACATATCCTCCCACACTGAAAGGAAAACCAAGAAGTATCAAATAATGAATCTGACTTGTAGCAAATTTTTTCTTGAAATTTCAGTTTGACTACTTAATAGCATATGGCAACAATACTTATGTGAAGTTTTGTCATGAAGAAGGCTATTAATTTATTAATTATGAAAATATGAAATATGAAAATTATTATTAATATTAAAATGCTAATAACTGTTTATCAATGTTTGTATGCAGATTCTAGTGCATGATCATGGATATATCCCATAAACTGGCAGAGTTTAACAATTTGAGCCCAATTAGAAAAATATATGGTAGTTATTCAATTAAGACCCGAGGTTGCAATTCTGCAAGTGACTTGACAAGACTCTTGGCAGCTGCTTATAGAGCTAGATTCTGATTGGAATCCAGAAGAAAAATTTCACAATGAGAACAGTTATACATTGGAATAATCATAGTATCACACAATTGTCAGGGTTGGAAGGGACCTCGAGGATCATCTAGTTCCAACCCCCCTGCCATGGGAAGGGATACTTTCCACTAGACCAGGTTGTCCAGAGCCACATCCATCCTAGCCTTAAAAACATCCAGGGATGGGGATTCCACCACCTCTTTGGGCAACCCATTACAGTGTCAGACCACCCTTATGGTGAAGAACTTCTTCCTAACATCTAATCTAATTCTACTCTCCTCTAGCTTGGATCCATTCCCCCTAGACCTATCACCACCCAACACCCTAAAAAGTCCCTCACCAGCTTTCTTGTAGGCCACAATAAGGTCTCCTTGGAGTCTTCTCCAAACTGAACAACCCCGACTGTCTTCATAGGAGAGGTCCTCCAGCCTTCTGATCATCCTCATGGACATTCTCTGGACATATTGCAGTACATCCATATCTTTCTTGTAATAGGGGCTCCAGAACTGGATGCAGTACTCCAGGAGGGGTCTCATGAGAGCAGTGTAGAGCAGGGAGAATAACCTTCCTCAACCTGCCAGCTACGTTTCTCTTGATGCAGCACAGGATATAGTTGGCTTTCTGGATTGCAAGTGTACAATGGTGTCTCATATGGAGCTTCTTATCTACCAACACCCCCAAGTCCTCTTCTTTGGGGCTACTCTCAAGCCAGTCACTACCCAGCCTATATCAGTGCCTGGGATTGCCCCATCCCAGATGCAGGACCCTACACTTGGTCTTGTTGAACCTCATGAGTTTGGCATGGGCCCAACTCTCCAGCCTGTCAAGGTCCCTCTGGTTGGCATCCCTTCCAGCATGTCAGCCACACCACATAGTTTAGTGTTGTTGGTGAACTTCCTGAGGGTGCACTCAATGCCATTGTCCATGTCACAGACAAAGATGTTAAACAAGACCGGTCCCAGTACTGATCCTTGAGGAGCTCCACTTGTCACTGGTCTTCACTTGGAC
This sequence comes from Colaptes auratus, assembly GCA_015227895.2. Classification (NCBI taxonomy): domain Eukaryota; kingdom Metazoa; phylum Chordata; class Aves; order Piciformes; family Picidae; genus Colaptes; species Colaptes auratus. Next base: position 49,739,338 of record CM037631.1, read on the forward strand.
ATGAACCCATTGACAGCCACTCTTTGGGTGCGGCTATCAAGTCAGTTTTTATCCACTGAGAGGTCCATCCATCAAGTCCACATTTTACTATCTTGGAGATCAGGAAGTGTTAAAGGCTTTGCTCATGTCCAGATTAATGACCTCAGTTGCTCTCCCCTTGTCCATAGATGTTGAGACCTTGTCACAGAAAGCCACCAGGTTTGTCAGGCAGGATTTGCGTTGGTGAAGCTGTGCCGATTGTATTCAATCACCTCTTCTCCCTCAGCAGTGCTTCCAGGAAAATCCGCTCCATGATCTTACCAGGCACAGAGGTGAGACTGACTGGCCTATAGTTCCTGGATCATCCTTCCTTCCTGTTTTGAAAATGGGGGTTATGTTTCCCATTTTCCAGTCAGTGAGGACTTCCCCAGACTGCTATGACTTTTGGAATATAATAAAGAGTGGTTTAGTGACCTCATCTGTCAGTTCCCTCAGTACCTGTGGATGTATCCCATCAAGTCCCATGGACCTGTACACTCTCAAGTTCTTCAGGCAGCCACAAACCTGATCTTCATTTACAATGGACAGTTCCTTCTTCCAGCCCCTGTCATTATCCTTTGGGATTTCAGGAGTGTAGCTGGAACCCTTTCCAGTGAAGACTGAGGTAAAAAAGTCATTGAGAACCTCAGCCTTCTCCACATCACTTGTCACCAGTTGTCCCATTTTCTTTCTGAGGCGGCCCACATCTTCCTTAGTCTTCCTTTTGCCATTAATGTACCTATACAAATTTTTGCTGTTACACTTGATCTCCCTGGCTAGATTTCATTCCAACTGAGCTTTGGCTTTTCTAACTAGGTCTCTTGATGCTCGGGTAGCTTCCTTATATGCCACCCATTCTAGCTGTCCTTTCTTCCACTCCTTGTACAGTTTCTTTTTTGTATGACAGTGTGTCCAGCAGCTCCTTACTCATCCAGGCAGGCCTCCTGACATTTTTTCCTGACTTCCTCTTTGTTGGTATACTTTTCTCCTGGACACAGAGAAGGTGATCCTTGAATATGCTGAAGGCAGTCTTGAAGATACTTGAGGAGAGTGTCTTCTCCATTCATTTTTTGATTTTTCCTGTTTATAGCTGCCATCAGGACATTGATATATAAAATTACTTTAATTATACAAACTGCTGAGTTATTTAAAAGGCTGAAAGGTGATGAGACTTCAGTCTGTCTCTCATCTTTTTCTACCCTCTTCTCTGACTTTTGAAGATCTACTTATAAGTGTATGGCTTTCTAATTGACTTACATATGTGATGCATTGTGACATTTGAAAGGTGTTGAAGTGCCAGATTCTGAACAATGTGGTTAGGTTCCTCAGACTTTTTGTGGTTAATTAAGACTAGTTTCAGTGGGTAGTATCCATCTCATTCACTCTTCTGGGATCATTGTGATAGTGAAAAATGTTTCTCTCTATCTTCAGTACTTTAATTACTTTGAAAATCTATATTAAATACACTTCAATAAGTAGCTGTCACACTTATATGATAAGAGTGTTATCGTAAAGGAATACAATCAGGAATGTTCATAATCTAGACACACTTGTCTCTCTTCTGACCTATCCTTCCACTGTTACAGTGAGTTTTTGACAGTACTTGTTATGAATATACTAGTGGTTCTGTGATTTGTGTTAAAGGTAGAGAATTCAGAGTGCACTGGGACTGTGGGTCAGGAGCTTGCAGGAGCCTGTTTTGAGGACAAAGGGGGAGCTGCATATTTCACAGACTTAAACAGAGACAGTGTCTTTGGCTAATTGGAAACACCAAGGCTGAGGAGAAGAACTGACAATTTGTTTTCTTTAGATAAGAAGCCTGGATGACTGAACATGCGTGCAAGTGGATACTTTGACCCTTACCACACAGAATGTAGGGGGAAGGGATTTGATCACTATTCTAAGACTCATTATCATATGCTTGCCTTCTATTTAGCATAAGTTTGTTTATGTAGATGATGTAACCATATAAGATGAAGAAAGCTATTGTAAAGCTGCTGTGGAGGTGGAGTTTTGTCCCCTCTCAAGCCCAGCGCGCTGTTTTGCTTGCCTTTTATTGCTTTTATTGCCTTTTATTACCTTTTTAAGATCTTTCAGTGCCAATAAAACTGTTACCAAAAACTTTTACCTGGAGTCATCTATAACAGTACTGATTTAGTTAGAATTAACTAACTAGTAGTTAGGAATCTCAGTTCGCAACTTCCACATAAAGGGGATTGTATCATTTCAGAAGATTTTATTAACAGGCTGCAAATTGTCTTAGTTCTGAAACTTTGTTGGGGTGCTCTGACCTTTCTTCACTGAAAGGGTTATCAAACATTGGAATAATCTGCACAGGGCATTGGCCAAGTCACCTACCCTGGGGGTGTTCAAGTGGCGTGTGGACCTGGGGCCTAGGGACATAGTTTTGTGTTGACCATTCAGTGCTGGGTCATGTGTTGGGCTGCATGAACTTTGAGGTCCCTTCTAACCACATGTATTCTGTGATACTGTGATTCTATGTCTATTTTGGGAAGAAAAAATATATTAGTTCATGATCAGACAGAATTTTAGGACAGTTCAAACTGCAAATGAGTAAATGTAAAAAATATCCAACTAGCCAATAAACACATGGCTAAGTAATTTGTCATATCAAATTGTAGTAGGAAGTCATGGTCCAAATAAAATGATAATTTAATCCAAGAAGCTGAGTTTGTTCATAGCACTGTGGCTTGAAAAGGATATAACACTGAACCAACTTAATTTCATTTAACCCCACATGAAACAAATCTGTGCTTCTATTATCTGTTTGAGATTCTATTAATTCTCTTGATTTCAGTCAGAGATGACAGTATCCCAGTGAAGTAATTACCTTCTCTCTGTTAAAAGAAGAGAAATAACTGACTGGGAAGAGATGCTGCTGCTGAAGATCAGCACTGCTCACCCAGCAGGAGTGGAGATGAAAGACACCAGGTAACATCACAGAAACTACTCATCCTCCAGGTCAAGACAAGAAAAAAAAAACCATTGTCACCAATTCCACCTTTCCCTGAGGAATAAAAGAACAACCCTAGATAGCTCTCAGGGAAAATGACAAAAACTGAGGGTTGTAGATCACCTGCAGTTGAGTAGGGGGTAAAAAAAGGAAAATCAGAATGTGTGTTCAAATCAAGGGATAATCTAGTGCTTCAGGTTTGTAACCTCCACAATAAAATGTTATGTATGTATATATGTTATTTTAAAGACATTATGAATGACAGGTTAAAATTCAGGAAGCCATGCTGTATATTTTAAAAGATAGGAAATATGCTCTATAATGTGTGCAAAACATAATCTATAAAAGGCCCTACAAAGACTTATTTATACACATTCTATAAAAGTGTTGTAGTATTGCTATACAGAAAATGTGCAGTTAAATTGATAGGTATTGATAATTTCTCTTAGGAAACATTGAATTCAAAACATGCACTGAATAATAAGTATAGTAATTGTTATTATTTCCAGAAGAATGAATGAATAAAAGTCTTGAAATCTAGTAAAGAGGAAAACAAAGTAAAGAAATCATTCATAAAAATATTAAACAGTGCAGAGCCCAGCACAGCCCCCTGAGGGACACCACTTGGCCCTGCTCTCCATCTGGACTTTGACCACCGCCCTCTGGATGTGACCCTCCAGCCAATTCCTTATCCACTGAACAGTCTACCAATCACATCCACATATCCCCAACTTGGCAAGTAGAATGCAGTGGGAAACCATGTCAGAGGCCTTGCAGAAGTCCAGGTAGATCACATACATAGGTTGTCCCAGGATGTCTTGAATCATCTCCCTGTCCTCTATGTGCCTCTGCATGGCATCTAGAAGGATCTGTTCCAAGACCTTACCAAGCGTGGAGGTGAGGTTGACAGGTTGTTAGTTCCCAGGGTCCTCCTTTCTACCCCTCTTAAAAATGGGTGTGATGTTTCCTTTCTTCTGGTCATGAGGGACTTCACCTGATTGCCAGTACTTTTCAAATATCATGGAGAGTGGTTTGGCAACTGCATCAGCCTGTTTCCTCAGGACTCTGAGACACATCACCCCCCACATTAGGACTTATTCTGTTAAAAAAAGAGGAGGGTAATTGTTATTGGTGATTCCCTCCTGAGGGGAACAGAGGGCCCCATATGTTGGCTGGATCTTCCTGCGGGCAAGTCTGTTGCCTCCCTGGCGCCCAGGTCAGAGATGTTACCAGAAGGCTGCCTAGTCTGGTACAGTCCTCTGATTACTATCCCTTGATAGTTAGGCAGGTGGGGAGTGATGAGGTTGAAACCAGAGGTACAAAGGCAATCAAAAAGGACTTCAAGGCTCTGGGAAAACTGCTTGAGGGGTCAGGGGCACAGGTAAGTTTTTCATCAATATCCTTAGTAGCAGGAAGCAACACTGAAATGAATGGGAAAGCAGGTGTCATTAACAAGTGGTTCAGAGGCTGGTGCTGCCAATAGAATTTGGAGTTTTTTGATCTTGGGGAACTTTCTATGGCACCAGGGCCACTAGCAAGAGATGGAACATATCTATCCCAGAGGGGGAGAAAGATCCTAGCACATAAGAACAGCCTATTCCACAGAGGAAAAAGGGTTCTAGGAAGGCAGTTGGCAGGTTTCATTGACTGGGATTTAAACTAGTTTTGAAGGGGAAGGGGCTGAAACCAGTGCCCCCAGACAGGAGTCTGAGGCTGGTAAGATGGAGTCAGGGGTGAAACCAGCAGCCCAGCTGAAGTGCATGTACACTAATGCACACAGTATGGGTAACAAACAAGAGGAGCTGGAAGCCTTGTTACAGCAGGAAAGGTATGATGCAGTTGCCATCACACAAATGTGGTATGGTGACTCACATGACTGGAGCACTGTAGTTGATGGACACATGCTCTTCAGGAGAGACAGGCGAGGGAGAAGGGGTGGAAGTGTGGCCCTGTACATCAGGGAGGCTCTAGACACCATGAAACTAGAGATTAAGGGTGATCAAATTGAGTGCTTGTGGGTGAGAATTAGAAGGAAGGCCAACAAGGCTGACATCCTGATTGGAGTCTGTTATAGACCACCCAACCAGGATGAAGAGGTTGATGAATTATTCTATAGGCAGGTAGAGGCTGTCTCAAGATCACCAGACCTTGTTCTTATGGGTGACTTTAACCTGCCAGATACCTGCTAGGAACTTAACACAGCAGAGAGGAGGCAGTCTAGAAGGTTCTTAGAGTGCATGGAGGATAGATTCTTAACACAGCTGCTGTGTGAGCCTACTAGGGGTAAGGCTTTGTTTGATCTCTTTACAAACAGAGAAGGGCTGGTGGGAGATGTGGTGGTTGGAGGCTGTCTGGGGTCCAGTGACCATGAAATAGTTAAGTTTTCAATGCACAGTCAAGTTAAGAGGGGCATCAGCAAAAGCTCCACTCTGGACTTCCAGAGGGCAGACTTCAGATTACTTAAGGAACTCAAAGGTACCTTGGAAAACAGTACTTAAAAACAAAGGGGTCCAGGAGGGCTGGACATACTTCAAGAAAGTAATCTTGAAGGTGCAGGAACAGGCTGTGCCAATGTGCCAGAAGATGAGCCACCGGGGTAGATGGGCAGCCTGGATGGGCAATGAACTTCTGAATGAATTAAGGGGGGAAAAGTGGGTGTATCATCTTTGGAAGGAAGGAGAGGTTACCCATGAAATGTTTAAGGATGTTGCTAGGTCATGCAGGAAAAAAAATAGAGAGGCAAAAGCCCATTTAGAGCTTAGACTGGCCACTGCTCTGAAGGACAACAAAAAATGCTTTTATAAATATACTAATGGGAAAAGGAGGGGGAAAAGCAACCTCCACTTCTTAGTGGACATGGAGTGGAACATAACAACAAAAGATGAGGAAAAGTCAGAGGTACTTAACACCTTCTTTGCCACAATTTTTAATATCAGGATAGGCTGTCTTCCAAACAACTGTTCTCCTGAGATGGCAGATGGAGTCCAGGAGCAGCATAGTTCCCCTATGAACCACAAGTAATTAGTTAGAGACCTGTTCAGCCACTTGGATCCCCACAAGTCTGTGGGACCAGATGGGACTCATCCTAAGGTGCTGAGAGAGATGGCAGATGAGCTGGCCAAGCCACTCTCCATCATTTTTCAACAGTCTTGGCTCACTGGAGAGGTCCCTGACGACTGGAACCTGGCCAGCATGATGCTGTGGTGAAGGCACATTCTGCCTATCTGGTCCCTGCATGTGGACAAGTTTCCCCTCCTTCAGGAGGAGGACAAAAGCCAGGCATAGCCAGGCCAGCACGCACTGAGCGTATGCAGTGCGTGTGCAAACACCAAGTATGGGCATAACTTCACGCTTTCTATAGGCTGAAGCCAGTTGCCTATGAGAGTGCCATTGGCCAAATCCAGCCTCGAGGAATCTAAGTATTACCCCTGGTGGCAACCCTCGTCACTTTGTCTCTGTACTCGCTCGAGAGAGAAGCTCTCGAGCCACGGCCTCTGCCATTGAGCTCATTGTTTTAGCTTCTGTCACATGCACGCACAGCCTCTGCATCAGCACTGAGGATCACCCCAGAGGGAGGACCTTCGCTGAGCCCGAGAAGCCAGCGTCGTTACAGCCAGTCGTACCGACCGGGAAAGCCCACCGTGCTACCGGAGGACTGGACCAGCCCCCGAGGGTAAGATCTGCCCAGCTGTCGGGAAGGGACTTACTAGAGACTAAGTCCACATATACCTAGCCCCGCCATAGCGGAGGAGAGCCGCCACGTGTGCCGCTCCAAGCCCTGTACCGCAGGAAGACTAAAGCATGGTGGTGCCTATACTGCACCAAGCCGGGACACCCCGATCGTCCCGCTGTGCCTTTAAGGCCAGAAACGGAGAAGACGCAGCTCAGCGCAGCCGCTTTCTCTCTAGGCTGTTTACCTCCGAGATCCGTCGCCACGAGGCCGACCCATAGCTATGTTGTCCGACCGGGAACCTCTGACCCGCCTAGCAACCGTCGCCCCGCCCTGCCGTGCGAGCCGACTCCCAGACCGACGAGTCCTGAAGGGAACCTGCTTCCAAGCCAAGCCCAGGTCCAGCATTCCTTCTCCACTGCTGAGGAGAGGAGATAATACCCAACACCACCGTTTCAGTCTACTAGGAATCAGCGGCAGTCGTCAGCCGGACCCCCAAACAACAGCTACAGAGTACCTTTCACGTGCTTGCCACCCGCGTTCCGCCGAGTCGCCAAGTGGCCAAGCGGCGGACTGCACTCTTCATAACATACTTGTAGATAGTTTAATTAAGTTCTGATCACAACACTAAGATGGAATGTATTTCCGAAGGTGCACTAGAACTGTTGATTCATCGGTTATTAATAATTTAAAATTAATATTTTCATTCATATTTCATTCAATTTAATAACCTCTTCACAACAGATGCCCATCCCCAAGAAGGACAGGATGGAGGAACCTGCAAACTACAGGCCTGTCAGCCTGACCTCAGTGCCAGGCAAGATTATGGAACAGCTCATCTTGAGTGCAATCACGCAGCACTTACAGGATGGCCAAGGCATCAGGTCCAGCCAACATGGATTTAGGAAGGGCAGGTCCTGCCTCCCCACCCTGATCTCCTTCTATGATCAGGTGACCCGCCGGATGGATGTGTGGAAGGCTGTGGATGTAGTCTACCTGGACTTCAGCAAGGCCTTTGATACCATCCCCCACATCAAACTCCTGGCCAAGCTGGCAGACCCTGGTTTGGACATCACATGTGTGGGTTAGGAACTGGCTGGAGGGCCGAGCCCAGAGAGTGGTGGTGAGTGGTGCCACATCCAGCTGGCAGCCAGTCACTAGTGGTATCCCCCAGGGATCAGTGCTGAGCCCCATCCTGTTCAATACCTTTATTGATGATCTGTATGAGGGGACTGAGTTCATCATCAGTAAGTTTGTCGATGACACCAAGCTGGGGGCAGCTGTTGATATGTGGACAGATGGGCAGAGTCCAATGGCATGAGATTTAACACATCTAAGAGCCATGTTCTACGCGTTGGCCACAACAACCCCATGCGGTGCTACAGGCTGGGGTCACAGTGGCTGGAGAGAGGCCAGGCAGAAAGGGACCTGGGGGTACTGGTTAATAGTAGGCTGAATGTGAGCCAGAAATGTGCCCAGGTGGCCAAGAAGGCCAATGGCATCCTGGACTTTGTCAGGAATAGTGTGGCCAGCAGGAGCAGGGAGGTCATTCTGCCCCTGTACTCAGCACTGGTTAGGCCACACCTTGAGTCCTGTGTCCAGTTCTGGGCCCCTCAGTTTAGGAAAGGTGTTGAGTTGCTTGAATGTGTCCAGAGAAGGGCAACAAAGCTGGGAAAGGGTTTTGGAGCACAAGCCCTATGAGGAGAGACTGAGGGAGCTGGGGTTGCTTAGCCTAGAGAAGGGGAGGCTCCGAGGAGACCTTATTGCTGTCTGCAACTACCTGAAGGGAGGTTGTAGCCAGGTGGGGCTTGTTCTCTTCTCCCAGACAACCAGCATCAGAACAAGAGGGCACAGTCTCAAGATGAGCCAGGGGATGTTTAGGCTGGATTTTAGGAAGCAATTCTTCACAGAAAGTGTGATTGGCTATTGGAATGGACTGCCCAAGTAGGTGGTGGAGTCACCATCACTGGAGGTATTTAAGAAGAGATTGGATGAGGCATTTTCCCAACAGATGTCAGGGTGGTTAAAATCTCTCTGAAGGATGAAAGCCTGTGATTGTGATGTCTCCTCAAGCTGCAGCAAGAAGGCTTCATCAATAGGCTCCTCTTGATCACGTGGCCTGTAGTAGACTCCTACCACAAGGCTCCCTTTGTTTTCCTGATCCCTAATTTCTATTCACAAGCTTTTGACCTTCTCATGGCTATTTTATAGCAACAATTCTTCAAACTCTATCCACTTCTTTACATAGAGGCAACACCTCCATCTCTTCTTCCTTTCCCCTCCCTTATGAATAGCTTATAGCCATCAATAGCCACACTCCAAGAGTCATAGGATTCATGCCACCAAGTTTCCATAATTGCCACTGTGTTGTAGCTTTCCTGTACCACAGTAGATTCCAACTCCTAATGTTTGTTGCCTATGCTGTGTGCAGTGGTGTCGAGGCACTTACACTGGGCTCCCAGCCATGTATCCTGGCTGTTGAACAGGTACAGATATGCTGCTGGTATTAAATAACAGTGGTGATCCAATATTGTCTGATCCCAAGAATTCACAAATTGCAAGTATCAGAACTACTTTCAGAAGCCAGAAAAGTCCAGTAACAATATTTTCTTGTTCTTTTTACTGGTGAGAACAAGTAGTGTTCAGTTTTGGGCCTTTCACTGCAAGAAGGACTTTGGGTTGCTGGAGCATAACCAGAGAAGGTCAATGAAGCTGGTGAAGAGCCTGGAGAGCAAGTCTTATGAGAAGTGTCTGAGGGACCTGGGGTTGTTTAGTATGGAGAAGAAGAGGCTGCTTTCTACAAGTATCTGAAAGGAGGTTGCAGTGAGATAAGTCTCTTCTTCCTAGTATGAAGTAATAGAACAAAAGGAAATGAACTCAAGTTGTGGCATGGTAGATTTAGAATGGATATTAAGATAACTTTCAGACATTGGAATAGGCTGATCAGGAAGGTGGTGGAATCACAATCCCTGGACATGTTCAAAAAAATCTGTAGACACAGTAGTTTGGGACATGATTTAATGTTCCTGCTGGTTTTATATCAATAGTTGGACTCTATGATTTTAGAGCTCTTTTCCAACCAAAACAATTCTATGATTCTATGAAGTTGAGGGTGATATCTTTGGTTATTTATTTTCTAACGAGATCAGGGGAAGATATCAGAATAGCTATTTTATTTTTTGCCAGCTGATAGGAACATTTTATTTACAGGCTGTAGGTTTGAACAATTGATTTCCTTTGATTTGCTTTATTGTAATTTAAAAGTAAGTAATCTGAATTTACCTTCTTTTTTTTTTCTTTCTGATTTGTTTGAGGGAGAGTTTGACTTGCTTTGTCAAGTAACTGAAGAGGGAGGGAATGAAAGTTGCATTTATAATTTTTTCATACCTTTTCTTTCCCAGAGAGAATTTTCATCAGAACACAGTATCCTGGCTATTGAACAGGTACAGATATGCTGCCAGTATTAAATAACAGTGGTGATCCAACTTAGTCTGATCAAAAGTATTCACAAATTGCAAGCATCAGAACTACTTTCAGAAGCCAGGAAAGGCCAGTAACATTTTTTTCTTGTTCTTTTTACTGGTGAGAACAAAGTGTCCAACATAGCTGAAATATCAGCCTATGGCAAAAAGACATCGAGTTTCTTCTGCTAGTTTAAGGTCCTACAGTCCAAACACTGCTTTCAGCATTGAAGCAAAGTCTGTTATCAAAGACGTGTTGTAGTTATATACAGACTGAAGGACCCTAAATAAATATCTCAATACTGCTGAGAAAAATGTTAAAGTGAGCTGATGGGGAGCAAGTCTTTCTACACTTCTTAGGATTTATCAGTCTTACCTTCAGGTAATCCTAAAGTTTAATGTAATTTATTTTGACTAGATAATATTATCAGCATAAGATGGTATATGATTATTTTCCTATAGTTACTTCATATTCCTCATTATTCTGACATAATTTATATTTATTTCTTAAAAGCCAGTTTCCTTACACCAAGTTCACAGAATGACAGTTCTTAAAGCTCTCCTGATATGTGCCAGATACTACAAAATAAAGATGATGATGTGGATTTTTTCAGGATTCTGTATTCTAGGCAGCAGCTGATCTCTATCTTAATAACCTTCAAGGATTTCTGCTAAATCTCAAATCCCTTCTCAATAAAGATGCTTATACAAAACCTCAGCAGTCACTTTGGTGTTTCATTGTGTACAAAACCTTATGTACAAATCCATATACAATTCTTACTGCCATGACTTTATTTCCTTGGCACCATTATCTCTGAAAGAAAATGTCTGTTTTCTGGTTCCACCCCCAGACTGAAACAATCTGTTTCAAACACAAAGCTAGCTGAATGCCCTGGGAGTTATTTAGCAGGAGCAGAATGGCCCAATTCTGCTGTCTCAAGACACTTAATTTAATCTCACTGTTTGCATTCACCAGACAATATTGTAAAGAATAGGCTTTCAAAACCAATATTATTGTGCTGAATTTAGACATCCATAATACATTGTAAAATTTCTGATTTTTAAAATACAGCCTTAAGGATCTGCGCAGAATTTACTTTGTAGCTAGTGTTTGCACACATCATGTATCCAAAATAATAAAATTGAATGTTGTCATGTTTCTCAGCTAATTTATAAACTTAAATTATTTTAATTATGATATAACAATTTTGACATTTATTCTCCATCTTTATGAAGCAATTTTTACAGCTATACTTTTTAGTATACTTTTATAGTAACCTTTTACAGTTCAGCTCTCCTGGAATGATCATAATTAATAAAAAAAATCCTTATAAAAGATTCTGTGCTCTTTTAGAAGATATCATGCTGAGATAGTACTTGTGGATTGACCTATCATTAAAGTTAGTATTGAAAGCTGTGGGTTAAATTTACTGGTTTATTTCCCTTCACTCTGTAAATCTGACACGTATACTTGGAGGTTGATGTGAGTTCCCATCCATGCTTTGTGGAGTAGCAAAGGTTTAACAGCTTGCAAATTTTTCACTCTACAGGACTCAGGATTTGGAAGAGGATTTTCAAAAAAATCAAATTGCAAAGTAGTCTCTTCTTTCTTAAGCGACTTCAGTACCTTTAAATCATCTTCTTGTTTAGCAGGACCATTGTGGAAGCCTTTTATTTTTTCTGTGAATACATATTTCTTCTCACTAGGTCCACTCAGCCTTAATTTCTTTCCTACATTTTTGGTTTATTTTTTGTTATTCCTTTTCCTGTCTCATGTGTGCTAGGTAAAATTATCATGCACTTCAACATTACCTACACCCTTTAAGCATTTTATGTTTCCATTAAATCATAGCGTGCTACATTTTGTCCCTTGGGCAGTATGAGTGAGGTTTGTGCAAAGTTTCTAATCTGAGACTATCCTTGACATATTGAAAAAAACACATAATAGGAAAATGTTTTGCTCCCACAGCGCAGTATTTTAAGGGGGCAGTCCACTCATAAAATTGTATTCTGGATGTGAGGCTAGTTGTTTGGCTTACTTGCCAATATTTTTAGGATCCAAATTTTGTCAATGGCACTTACTTTGTTCTTTAACATATATTTTCACAAGGTTACTGCCAGCTGCAACAGTCAAAGCCACCACTGTACACAATCCATCTTTTTTTTATTATTCCACTCCTTTGGTCGTGCTGGCACAATTATTTATTGAGCTGTACTCTGTTCTAACTCAGGGAACTGAGAGAGAGAAAAAAATAATCTACTGGATTATTTTCACCTGGACTAATTCCTTAATTTGATTAATATCCTTATCCATCCACCAAAAAAAATATTCTCCAAATTAAAAAAGAGAAGAAAATTTGCTAAACAGCAGATGAGAGAACAGGTAAGAAGTAGAGCAAACAGAAGCAATATCGTGTAGCTATTTTAAATTTTTTGTTTGAATATCCTAAATACCATGAAACATAGTGTTCACTTAAGTTTACTCTAGTGTAGGTCACCAAGAGATCAATATTTTCAGGATCCTTAAAACTGGATAGATATTAATTTTCTTAATTGACTTAACAATCACCTCTGCTGAATCAAAACCAAAACCCAACAAAACTGTAACTAAAAAAACAAATTAACAAACCACCTTAAACATAGATAAAATATTAGAGCATGTAGAACAGAAGTAATCTGACAGATTAACACATCAACATTTATGTGCTTCAAATATAGATGTCATGTGTCAGATAACTGTGTAATCTTACTACAGACAATTCCTACATAATCCATACAATCTAATAGGTACAGGAAAAGAGCTCATGTCTTTTAAAAATAGCCATATATGGCTTATTTAATTTGGCAAAGGTGAACATCTAGTGACACTTGAGATGAAGTAAGATAATCAAGTTTGAGGTAACCTAGAAAATTAATTTTTACAGAGTAAAATTGAACGGGACTTAAGATACTGTCAGCCTTAATTGTTTAACATGGTCAGGATACAGCAGGTGATCCTAAGCGTGTTTAAACAAGAAACTTTGGGAATTTAAACTTAAATATGTATCATAATCCCAGAATATTAACAGTACTGCTGAGGGTACAGATGCTGAAAATAAACATTTAATATGACAGCTAGGTACTTCGAAGTCACCTAAATTTTAATTCATCTGGATCAAAACATTTTCAAATCTTCTAAACTCAGAAATTCTGTGATTAGGAAAGCTAATTCTAATGAACTGATTGATGAAGGACATGTGACAGTTTAGGCTGTGCCTTTAAGAAAAGGATAGCTGCAGAATTCTCTAGCAGAATGTTTGGGTGTAAAAAGGAAAACAAAAGGAAGATAATTCTAAACAAATTTCATTGGTAGATGAGTGGGATGTAGTTTTATGATCTTACATTCTGTTCTCAGTCTCTCCAGCTTCTGTCTTTCTCTTGGCATGCATGCTGACCTCAGACAGAAACCGATAAGATAAGCAGCTAACTTCTAACAATGCTTTGAGCTAACTGAAATTTCCCTAAAATTTTTCTCCTTTTCTCTTTTTCTTCTATTTAATTAGGGAGAAAGGGGAGGAAGGGAGAGGTTGCAGGGAACCCGAGGTGGAATCCTCCTCCCAAGGGGGATTTCTGTGTTGTTTCTTTCCTATAAGTTCTTGTATAATATTGTAAATACTCTATATTTTGTATATATTCATTGCATTCTATTATTGCTTGAAAAATACAGCTTTCATTTGCTTCTCTGGCTGGGCTCAGCTGAGCTTTTTGTTGATGTTGCTGGGTTAAACCATCACACTACAACAAAAATAATTTGGCCCCCCATGTGGGGCTCAAAATAATTGCCTTCCAGGTGTAAGGCAAGATTTGCTGGATTTATTTCTTCTCAGATCAGGGAAGCGAACATAAAGGTGTTGTGGATTCTTAGATGTCTGATCTTTTGGCTTTAAGTGTTATTATTTGCAAATATTTGGTGGGATTCCTTTGTGACAAGCTAGGCAGATACCTGACCTATAAATTGCACTTGTGGTTTAGGTATATAAATCAGCTTCTCTATGATCAGTTGGCTTAAGAGATATGGGAATGCGACGGCCACAACACTGCCAATTAAAATATATGAGTTCAAAATCCCAGTAGGTAAGAGAGTCATTCTGAGTGATGGCTGGGATCCAGAAGTGATTTGTTTGATGTGTGTAATCCTGCTGCTGGTAATAATCAATGTGTTCTTGTTAGTAGCTCTGTTACATGAGAGAAAAGTATCTAAGACGTGTTTCACTTTTAAATGTAGACCTAGGTGGAGGAGAAATACTTCTAACTTTAATCCACAGTTTTCTAGTGATGAGGAGATATGGGAAGTAGTTAGGCCTAAACAGGCTATTGGTAAGGAAGCTTTGAACGTTGCTACCAGTGATTCTGGCAATCAGCCAGGGGCAGCGGAAGCTCCTAAGATGGTGGCTGCAATGCCCTTTGTGGCCATTAAAGAGGCAAAATCACTTCCTTCTTAATCAGCAGGGCCGGAAGTGTCTTCTACAGCAGCTTCTCTGTCTCAAAACCTGCCAGCTTCTGTTAAGCCTGCTAAAAATTCAAACACAGCTCCAATTAAACAAGTAGCAACTTTAGATAAGAGAGAAAGATGCAAAGCTGATCCAACAGCTGATGGGGGAGAGCAGCAAGATTCTGCTGCTGGTAAGGGAACTCCTGTTAAAAAAGACCCTGCTAAGGAGGAAGAGCAGATTTGTGTTAAAGATATAGCTGAGTTATTGAGACCATCACTGGATATTGGAGATGCAGGGCAGAATATAGGTCCTGGCAAGGCAGCAGCTAATGGAGGTGCTCCTGAGCTTAAAGAGATCCTTAAGAGAGTAGCAGAAGCAGCATGGGGACAGCCACTTCAGAAAGATGACACAGACAAGGAGGATGATGATGTTCAGAACGCTAGCACCCCCTGACAAGAAATAAGACATGTGAGGAAGGATTACATCAGAGCAGAGAATGAGCTAATTCTAGCTTGGCTTGACAGGTGTTTCAATACAGGTGCTCCAGCTCTAATGGTTGGAGACAAGTCAGCAGCTCAGCTAGGAACCCTCTCAAATTATAGTGGAATAGATGGACATCTAGGCAGCTGTCTTGGTAAGGTTTTTCTGTGGGCACGCCTTTTATTGGCAGCCTAATGAGATACCCATCCTGAGATGACCTTACATGGAATCCTAAACCCTGGAACACTATGGGTGAGGGACTTAAACATCTGAGAGAATTTGCAGTTACAGAAGTGCTCTATGGAGACCATGGCACTCTGAATCCTGATGAAATTCCTGTAGGAATGGGTCTTGCTAAAAAGCTCATCAAGCTTGCTCCTCCTAATTATGCTACTATTTTGGCAAGCACAATCATGGCAAGAAATTATGATGGAGCTCCTCCTACAGTTGGCCATTTCACTGACCAAATGAGGCAATTGGAGGATAGTCTCACATGTGTTTCTTTGGTTCCAGCCATTGAAACTCTGTCTAGTGAGATAAAGAACTGCATGAAACAACCGAAGGAGGAATTTAAAAAATCCATATCCCAATTGCCACAAAGAAATAATTCCATTTCTTCCTCCAGATGGATACAAGTTTTAGCTGTTAGGAACACATGTCCTCCAAGGAGGCCATTCCAAAACAGATCAAACCAAAACAGACCTCAGAGGCAATCACATAGGAGTGTTTGGATACAATACAATACAATACAATACAATACAACACCAGGTTGGAAGAGACCTTCAAGATCATCGCGTCCAACCCATCAACAATCCAACCCACCTAAATACAATACAATACAATACAATGCAATACAACCCACCTAAACAACTAAACCATGGCACCAAGCACCCCATCAAGCCTCTTCCTGAACACCTCCAATGAAGGTTACTCCACCACCTCCACGGGCAGCCGATTCCAATGGGCAATCACTCTCTCTGTATAGAACTTCTTCCTAACATCCAGTCTAAACCTCCCCTGGCGCAGCCTGAGACTGTGTCCTCTTGTACTTGTACTGGCTGCCTGGGAGAAGAGACCAACCTCTGCCTGGCTACAACCTCCCTTCATGTATAATTCTGCATGATCAGTTTGGTGAGAACATGAATAGATGGGATGGTCAACCAACTTCTAATTTTTCAGGAGACTAAGGGAAATTCAGAGTGGCAGAACCCAAGGTAGCAATACCAGAAGGGTAGCTCTTACTTCCTCAGTTTCCAAGAACAACTGTAATAGCTCCAACAATGATTCCAATTCTAACACTGGACAGTGTGCTAACTGCACATGTGGATATAGTCCCCATAATTAGGGGTGCCCTGCCTCCCACCAGGGGGAGGAGAGGGATAATGGAGACAACAGAATCTATTGGGATGTGTACATCCAGTTGCTTGGCACTTCAAAATTTCAGAAGTACAGGGCCTTGGTTGAGACAGGAGCTCAGTGCACCATAATGCCATCAAATTATTAGGGATCAGAACCTATAACTTTTCTGGGAGTCACTGGTGGATCTCAAGAGTTGACTAAGATACAAGTTGATGTAAGTTTAACTGGTAAACAGTGGAAGAAGCACACGGTTGTAACAGGACCTGATGTATTTTGGGAATTGATTTTCTGAGAAAAGTGCATTTCAAAGACACTAAGGGTTACAAATGGGCTTTTGGAGTAGCATCTGTAAAAATTGATGGACAAAAATCGATGCTGTCTGTTAGACCTGTGTGGCACTGCCAGCAATGAGCAGTGTGAACAATCTGGCAGTGTAGCCTTAGAGCCTGACATGGTGGTAGGCCATGCTCAGCATAAAAGAAGTGGTTAGCAGTGTAGCAAAACAGTGCAGTGCCTGCATCATGTATCTAAAGCAGGACAATGGTAGCTATAAACAGAGAGAGTTATCTTGGAATAACAGGACATGCGCCTGCATCAACAACCTCACGTGTGTGGTAGGTGGTTTGAGCCTTAACTAGGAGTTAAGAGATCAGATGGGGGCAAGGCTGAGAATCTCTCCCCCACTCCCCCCTCCTCCCTCCCAAGAAAGGGAAATAAGGAAGGAGAAAATCCACCAAACAATAATTTGGAGTTGGCTTGGAAGTAGAGAGGTAAAGAGTTTTTCTTTTGTGGCATACCACTTGGCCGCCTTTGATTCCAGCTTGTACTGGAGCTCCAGCATGTCCGGCACGGCAGCACTGATCGGAGGAGTCACTTCATTCAGGTCATGGTAGTCCATGGTCAGTCTCCATTCCCCTTTGCCTTGAGCACAGGCCATAACGGGCTGCTGAAGGGTGAGTGAGACTTGCTGATCACCTTCTGGCTCTCCAGTCATCAAATCAGTTGGTGTATGGGGTGCAGAGAGTCTCTGTTGGTCCTGTATTGCCTGCGATGCACTATGCGAGAGGCAATAGGTAGCTTCAAATCCTGCACCTTATGGCTGCCCACTACGGAGGGGTCATCTGACAGCTCAGGCACGGTGGACAGCTTTTCTTTGCCTGCAGTCTCTACAGCTGCTACCCCACTTGTACCCCTGGGGTCCTTGGAGCATCCCTCCTGCAGAAAGTCAATGCCAAGAATGCAAGGTGCATCTGGACCAGACCCTATGTCGTGCTTTCCCCATTCATTCCCCGTCAGGCTTATATCAGCCTGCAGTACAGTCAGGTCTTGTGAGCCCCCTGTGACTCCCTGGATGCTTATGGGCTCAGCCCCTTTATACCTCTATGGTATCAGGGTGCATTGGGCCCCTGTGTCCACCAGAGCTCGGTACTTCAGGGCTTCTGAAGTGCCAGGCCATTTCACCTAGGCATCTCAGTATACTCCGTTGTCCCTGGCCTCCACCTGGCTGGAGGTAGGGCACCTCTAATGCTGGCGGCAATGCCCACACTTGTCACAGGGTCCTGTGTTACTAGGAGAAGGGTCTCTTGAGTGAGAGGGACCCCTCTGGGAAACTGGGGCAGCCCTTCTCCTGGATGAGTAATCCCCGTGGTGCCCACCTTGCAGTTCCCGCACTCTGTTCCAGAGGGCAGAGGTGGGTTGGCCATGCCAGGTGTCCATGTCCTCTCCATGGTCACAGAGGATCCTCCACAGAGACCCCCTTGACATCCCCCAATTGGCTTGGCATGATCTCCTAGGGGAAGGTCGCCTGTTCCTGATTGCTGAAACCTGGACCCATTCTGACGGAGAAGGGGAAAAGAGAGGTATCGCTCCCCTTTTTCAGTTCAGACATGGAGGTCTTGATCTCTTTGACAATGTCTTTAGCCATAGTTTCTATGGCTGAGATCAGGGCTTTCTGATTTACACTGTTCTCATATTCCCTTAAATCTTTGGCAAACTCACAGACAGGTTTAGGACTTCCATCCTGTCCAGTCAGGAGTATCCCTCCTAATGTGGGACCATATTTCTGAGGAGCACCCTGGGTGAGTTTCTTTATGCAGGGCCGTCTCATGGGCACCTCATCTACGTCCGAAGGGAGCTGGCCAACCCCATAAATTATTTCCAGCACGGGCATCTGTCTCAGATAATGAATGCCCTGTTCCATAGTTGTCCATCTAACTGGGGCCCACCGCAGGTCATCTCTTGAGCGGTACTGGCTCTTGATGGCATTGAGGATCCGGGCCCTGAGAGTGTGTCTTCCATCGAGTTTGGCTAACTTTTTGTCCAGACCAGCATCACGAGTCAGGGAGCCTCAAAGCTTCGCCTCCCTCTTATCCGGGTCCACTGTGTTCACCCCCTCATCCCAGCATCTCAGGGCCCAGCTTAGTATTGGCTCACCGTCTTTCCTTGCATAATCCAGACGAGTTTGCCTTAGTTCCTTTCTGGGTAGCAATGTAACAGTTAGTTCCTGGTCTGACTCATCTTCATACACCACTGGGTTCTGTGAAGTGCTGGGGCCTGATGAGGTGCCTTCCTCACCATCTGTGCTTGGCGATGATTTTTGACTTCTTTTCCTGCATGTGCTGACTGGTGCTCCAGAGATTGTATTGGCAGGAGCATCAGGGGTTAAGTGTGGAACCACTGGTGATGGGGCAAACCCTTGTGCCTGGGGCTCAGGCTGAGATCTGCCACACTCATTACAACCCGACCACTCCCTCTTTGTGTTTACTGAGTGCTCACAATGCCCACAGCAGACATGTCCCTGGTCGTTAAAGAGTGCAAAGGAGTGTGTTGTCACCCTCCAAACAGCTCTTAATGGGTTAGTTCTTCCTCCACCCTGCATGGTCACAGCAAATGCCCCTATAAGGATTACATTTAAGCATATGGAGCATATTGCAATGTAAAGCAATTCTCCATCACAGACATTTTAATCTACACCATTGGTTTCATAACCTGCTTCGGGAAAATGTCCTGTGTTATAGAAGCTACCACTGCCAGTGAAATTCAAAGAATTCAAGAGATACATGCCCAACTTCATTGGTAAAGTTTTTATCCAGTTGATCAGCATCTCTATCATTAACCACACCGTATGGTAAGTTATTAATTTGTAGATGTGGGTCCCAACGATCCAGCCAAACACCCATGCAGAGGCTTGGACCATCAGGTTCTTCAAAATTGCCATCTCTACTTCCAGTCCCTTTTTCAGAAAAAGTATTGCTTTCCCAATACAATATTAATTTCCAAACCCCAAGTTGGAGGCGCCAAAAATTGTAGTGGTTTGAGCCTTAACTGGGAGTTAAGAGCTCAGATGGGGGCAAGGCTGAGAACCTCTCCCCCACTCCCCTCTCCTCCCTCCCAAGAGAGGGAGAAAAGCAAGGAGCAAATCCACCAAACAATAATTTGGAGTCGGCTTGGAAGTAGAGAGGTAAATAGTTTTTCTTTAAACTATATATATGTATAACAATAACAGGGAAGGTTCACAAGGGCAAGGAATAAGGATGGATGGGATGGGGACAAAAAAAAAAAAGAATAATACAAAACCAGTCTCTCTCTGAAGAGGCACGGAGGCAGCAGGGAGAAGGATCAGGTTCGACCACATGGCAGAAGAGCAGGAGGGCTGCCGCAGTAGCTCTCATCCAGGAAAGGCAGGAGCCAAAAGGAGAGCTAACAGCTACGATGTCCTGCTTTTTATACCCTAGCTGCGCAGGGATAGGGGAGTGGAACAGACTCAGCTTCCCAGGGGAAAAATGCCCTGCAGGGTGTGCAATGAATGGGCGTTAACACACTACACATGTAAAATGCTGTTTAAATAACAGATGTTTTGATTAGCTGCAAATTCTTACATTCTACAATTCCCATCATCAACAAAACATGTACAATAGTCAGTAGCTATGGATAAAATATTTTCCTTTATCTGTTTTTGGATACTGATGCAAAGTGACATAAACAATTTGATTACATGAGGGCAGATATCATTCTATGTTGCTGTAAATTTTCTTCAGAGGCAGTCAGCTATTAGATCATGTAAACAATGAAAGTATATCTTTCAGAGATAGGGTTATGATTGTGGCAGCTCTAGTAGGTACTCTTTCTGTTATTTTATGTAAGCCAGTTTATTTTTTTTTTCTGCTTGTATATTTTCATTGACAAAAGTAATGTGATTATTTACAAATAAAATATGTCAATGTAATTAAATAATTTCACATCATTTGGAGTCCCTAAAGATGAAATATGCTCTCCTCTTCAATTATATTGTCATTTGAATAAGCTATTTAGTATTAAGAAGCAGATCAAGAACATATACTCATTCTTTTGTGTATTTTTTATTTTAAACACAAATAAGGAACTAAAGAGTCTAGATTGAGCGGCATAGACATTATTAGTGCATGAATATACACAAAATCATCACCTTAGACATACAGTGCAAATTACAGTTCAGTTAAATTCAATACTAACTAAAACCTGATTATGGTCAGAGAGAATCATAGAATAGTAGGCTTTGGAAGGGACCTTGAAGATAATGGAGTCCAACCCCACTGACAAAGCAAGATCACCTATAGCAGGTCACACAGGAACACATTCAAACTGGTTTGGAAAGTCTCTAGAGGAGACTCCACATCATCTGTGGGTGGCCTGTTCCTTCCAAAGATCCAAACCTTGGAAGTTTTGGATAGAGAAGAATATTTCACAAAAATATTTTTCTTCTGAAATGAATACAATGGTTTCTTAAGGTTAAACAAACAAATAAATAAGTTCTTAAATATTCAAAAATATATTAAAAAATAAAAAATTAATACAATGTTGTCGGTCTTTCTTAGTCTGCCTTATCAATTTCATATTATTTCTGAATCCTTTATTTGTGTATATAACATGAC
Organism: Colaptes auratus; assembly: GCA_015227895.2. Taxonomy (NCBI): domain Eukaryota; kingdom Metazoa; phylum Chordata; class Aves; order Piciformes; family Picidae; genus Colaptes; species Colaptes auratus. Next base: position 49,760,682 of record CM037631.1, read on the forward strand.
AATTCAATGTCACACAATCACCAAAATCTCCATTGTTGAAGGCAATTTATTCAACAGGTGACTGCAACTGTCACATAACTGCACATAGTCAAGACGCAAATGTATAAAGCACTTAGTTGTAGGGCTGGTGCTAGCTTTTTAATTAAGTGTTTGGAAGTTAGTCTTTTGCTGGGTTATGAACAATGTAGAGATACCTTCTAAGCACCTTCATTTTAGGGATGCAAGTCTGTCAAGACAAAGAGTACTCAGTGTCTTTCTATCAAAAAGCATCTTTCTGCCTCCTGAGCCAACTCCTCCATCTGCTTGCATCTTGAATTAATTCAGAATGCTTTGTTTATGAAAGTACAAGCTATTGCTATCAAAAGAGTGTTATTTTCACATATTAATCCTTATGACTTCACTGAAAATTCAAGCAGGAGGAAAAGAGCTAGAATGAGAGAGCTAGAATGGCTTTTTTTTTTTCATCATCACCATCATCCCATTTTATAAGTTGCAAGTGTAGTAGGGCATATAATACAGGACAATAAAAAGGATGCATGCAGGATTTTGATTAACAGAAATATAGTACTTAAAAATTAGAAAGTTGCTAGTGGTAGAAGCCAAAGATTCCTTTTATTGTTATCATTGTCCACATCAAATTTAAGAAAAATTTTTACAGCATTATATTAAATATAATTTGATGAATGCCATGCAAACAGGAATCACCTCTTACATATATACATAGCATCCATTAAGAAGAAAGGGGTTCAGGATGGTTGGACCTCCTTCAAACAGGAACTTTTGAAGAAACAGGAACTGGCAGTTCCCATGTGGTGAAAGATGAGCCACTGGGGAAGGCAACCATCCTGGGTGGGCAAGCAGCTCTTGAAAGAATTAAGGAAAAAAAGATGGTGTATCACCCTTGGAAAGGGGGGTAGGCAACTTGTTAGATCATGTAGGAGAAAAATTAGAGGGGCAAAAGCCCAGTTAGAACTCAAGCTGGCCACTTCTGTAAAGGACAATAAAAAGCATTTTTATAAATATATTAATGCTAAAAAGAGAGGCAAGAAGATCCTCCACTTTTTATTGGACCTGGAGGGGAACATTGTAACTAAAGATGAGGAAAAGGCTGAGGTACTAAATACCTTCTCTGCCTCCATTTTCAACAGTAAGACAGGAAGACTTCAGGATAACTGGCCTCCTGAACAGTAGATGGAGTCAGGGAGCAGTATAATCTCCTGGAAATCCACGAGGAAGTGCTGAGCCACTTGGATACTCACAAGTCCATGGGACCGGATGGGATCCATCCTAGGGTACTGAGAGAGCTGGCAGATGAGCTGGCCAAGCCACTCTCCATCATTTTCCACCAGTCCTGGCTCACTGGAGAGGTCCCAAATGACTGGAAACTGGCCAATGTGATGCCCATCCACAAGAAGGGTCAGATGGAGGAACCTGGAAACTGCAGGCCTGTCAGCCTGACCTCAGTTCCAGGAAAAGTTATGGAGCAGATCATCTTGAAGGCAATCACTGCACACCTGAAGGATGGCCAAAGGATCAGGCCCAGCCAGCATGGATTTAGGAAGGGCAGGTCCTGCCTGACCAACGGGATCTCCTTCTGTGATCAGGTGACTCACCTGGTGGATGTGGGGAAGGCTGTGGATGTAGTCTACCTGGACTTCAGCAAGGCCTTTGACACCCTTCCCCACAGCAAACGCCTGGCCAAGCTGTCAGCCTGTGGCTTGGACAGCAGCACTCTGCTCTGTTAGGAACTGGCTGGAGGGCCAGTATCCCCCAGGGATCAGTGTTGGGCCCCATCCTGTTCAATATCTTTATTGATGATCTAGATGAGGGCATTGAGTCAGTCATCAGTAAATTTGCAGATGACATCAAGTTGGGAGCAGGTGTTGATCTGTTAGAGGGTAGGAGAGCTCTCCAGAGGCATCCTGACAGGCTGCACACATGGGCAGGGTCTGACATGATGGCATTGACCAAGTTGAAGTGTGGGGTGCTGCACTTTGGCCACCACAACCCCATGCAGTGCTACAGGCTGGTGTCAGAATGGCTGGAGAGCAGAGACCTAGGGGTATTGATTAAGAGCTAGCTGAACATGAGCCAGCAGTGTGCCCCAGTGGCCAAGAAGGCCAATGGCATCCTGGGCTGCATCAGAAATAGCATGGCCAGCAGGAGCAGGGAAGTCATTGTGCCTCTGTACTCAGCACTGATTAGGCCACACCTTGAGTCTTGTGTCCAGTTCTGGGGCCCTCGATTTAAGAAACACATTGAGACTCTTGAATGTGTCCAGAGAAGGGCAACAAAGCTGGTGAGAAGCCTCAAGCACAAGTCCTTTGAGGAGCGGCTGAGGGAGCTGGTATTGTTTAGCCTGGAGAAGAGGAGGCTCAGGGGAGACCTTATTTCTCTCTGCAACTATGTGAAGGGAGGTTGTAGACAGGTGGGAGTTGGTCTCTTCTCCCAGGTAACCAGCACCAGAACAAGGGGACACAGTCTCAAGCTGCACCAGGGGAAGTTTAGGCTGGAGGTGAGGAGAAAATTCTTCAGAGAAATAGTGATTTGCCTTTGGAATGGGCTGCCCAGGGAGGTGGTGGAGTCCCTGTCCCTGGAGGTTTTCAAAATGGAATTGGACGTGGCACTTGAAGCCATGGTTTAGTAGTCATGAGGTGTTGGGTGATAAGTTGGACTTGATGATATTTGAGGTCTTTTCCAACCTTCTTTATTCCATGATTCTGTGATACTATCATATATAGACTGGGGAAGTTGGTCTAATGATATCTTGGATACAAGATCATCTTTATTGGTCTTGCTATCATGTTCCTGTCAGTTATGGTACATAAGTCTAAGTTTCTTTTCCTATAGATTTTAATATCATCTAGACATTTTGTGCTGGTTTACATCCATACTGGTGGGGGGTGTGGGTGGAGGGAGGATTGCAAGAGCCCTGCTTCCCCCAGGGGACAAAAGAAACCTGATCCAAGTAGATTTGGCTTCTCCCTCCCAGAAGGAGGCTTCCCCCAGGTCTAACTTGGCCTGTTCCACTCCCCCTTCCTGTCCAGCAAGACTGCAAAGGGGAGGGTGTGGTGGCCATCTGTGTCTCTTTGCTCCTGCCTCACCTGTTTGAAAGGACTCACAGCTGCTGCTAGCCTCCTGGTTCTGCCACATGGTCAGACCTGGTATTCTCCCTGCTGCATCCACGCTTCTCTAAAGGACTAAAATCCGCATACATCAAGGGAGGTATAAGACCATCCAAATTTAGTTTTGTATATTTTCCTTTTCATCCTTATTCCTTACCTTTGTTACGGATTTTTTTTTTTTTTTGGTGGCAAAGTAAGATTTATTCTCCTACTTCCAAACTGACTCCAAATTATTTTTTGGTAGATTCACCTCCTTCCCTTTTTGCCTACCCCCTCTTCCCCCCCACCCCTTCTTTCCTCTTTTTTTTTTTTTTTTTTTACTTCTTCTTATTGGGAAAAAAGGAAGGGGAATGGGGAGGAGTTCTTGGTTTGCTACTATCTGAATTCTTAAATTCCAGTTAAGGCTCAAACCACAATACATTTATATGTATCCAGATCTTTATCTCAATATGCCTTGAATTTCACAGGTTTCATGAAGTTGCAAAATCAAGTACCTAAGTAAAAAGGAAGGCTGACAGAATGCAGTGACAGAGTTTCAGGTGGACTGAAGACATTTTCCTTTTTTTAATTTCCTAGCATCAGAAATCTTTAGGTGTATTTTAAAGATTTTACTCTAGTTCAGCCATGGACTATTTGCTGTATCATTCATTCTCAACCATTTTAGTCCCAGAAAGTCATGAATAATAAGAGACACAGATGCTTTATGAATAATACTAATCTTCATTTATTTGTGCTGCTGGCTATTTCACTTAATAAAAACTCTTTTTTTTTGCAAGGACCTGTTGCATTTAGACCTAGAGAGCAATTAATGTTTTCAGTAGCTCCTAATGTTAGTACTCTGCAATACAAAACTGGAGTTGCTACCCTCAAGGAATATTTTATGCAAAGTGCTGAAAAGAAATTAAAGCAAAAAGAAAATCCTGGAAAGACTTTGAAACAAGGCACTGTAGTTTGGAAATATTATCCTTGCAACAACTAAAAAGGGAACAGGTTAGGAGATACAAACCATGTCACTCAGTTTTGGAGAGAGACTCTATATTAAATCAGTTGCCTGTCCTTAAATGTAAGGGGGGAAAAAAATCAAACAAAACCCCCTACAACAACAACCACAAACAAACAAAACACAATAAAAAAGATTGAAAATAAATTAAAAAACCCAACAAACCAAAACAGAAATACAAGACACAGAAACAACCCAACCACCAGATAGAGATCATCCAACTGAGCTTCAGTTATCTAAAAGTCTAGGATTGAGGTCCAGCTCTCTTTGTCTAACAGAAAATGGGTGTGGATTCCTTCAGATCGTGCCTCTTCTTACCTATAAGTGAGCTTTACATTCTATATACCTTAGCTATCTCCTTTTGGAGAAATCATTTGCCTATGGAAGATTCCTTCTCCTTGTTTACATATGGAGATTACATCACTAGCTCGGTTTAAACACTTATGAGCCAAAGTTTGGCAAAATCAAGGAACTGTAGGAAATAAGAGAAAACAATTTGCTGCTTTCCAATTTCTTTCTTTTTTTGTCCCCTTTTCATGTTGTGCTTTTGCTTTGTTTTGTTTTAATCAAATGCAAATACCCTGAGGACATATGTTAAATTACATATTTTCTTAATTTTTTTTTCAATATGAGATTGTCATTTTTATGTCTTGATACTACTTTTAAGTTTTAAATTTTTTTTTCAGATGAAATTTTGTCATATGATAGATATATTTAGATATATTGTATTATGCTGGAAAAGCACAAAAAGCTAAAAAGAAAAGGATGGAAAAAAGAGATGAGTTTAGAATCCAGAAGCTGATGAATTATGTAAATCTACTGTACATGTAAACTTCATGTTCTTCCAAAACCATGACTAATAACTTTTTATTTGTGTTATTCTTAGTGTCCCTATGTAAATTCATAATTTCAAATGTGTGACCGGTTGATGCTATGCCTTTAAGAAAGAGACAGTTGCTGAACACTTTGGCTGAATGTTTTTGATATTTGAACAAAAACAAGATAGTCTAAACTAATTTCATTGGTGGCTAGTAGGGTGCAGTTTTGAGTTTGGGTTCTGTTGGTTCAGTCTGTGTCTGGTCTGGGTTCAGGCTGGGTGCAGTCTGTGCTTCTCTGTCCTGTGGGCTGGACGGCTTCTCTCTTTCTGAAGCAGGAACGGCCTTGAGTTAACAGCTAACCAGATAAGAAAACTAATTTTTTGCATGTGCTTTTTAGCTAACAGAATTTTCCTTCCTTAATTGCCTTTCTCTCTCTCTCTAACCCTTTTTGGGAAAAAGGGGAGGTAGGGAGGGAGAGAGGAGGGTTCAGGGAACCCCCCTGGCCGGCAGGAGGGAAAAGGCTTTTCTGCATTGTGTTCATTGTTGTGTATTTCTGTATATATTGTAAATATTGTATATTTGTGTATATATATTCATTGCATTCCATTTATGCCTGTAAATAGCTTTCATCTGCTTTTCCGACTGAGCTAGCTGTGGTTTCTTTCCTTGTGTGTGGGGAGGGAACTTTCTCACCCCACCACAAAATGTTCTCATTGACAGATTCAAAAATAGCCTGTGTTCTCCATCTGTACCACTTTACATCTCTATAGTCTTTATACAATGAAACAGAATATCCCTGATTAAAGAATATGACTTTCCACAGTTTCTCATGGAGGCTAAATCAAGATGATACATGATTTAGCTATATGACAAATCATATGTCTCAATTCTTCTTCTTATGTTTCTACAGATGCTGTATTTTTTGCACCATGAAGATGCCTGATTATCTTAGTCCCCACTGTTTAACTGAATGGTAGGAAAAACAATTTGTACTTTCTGTGCATGAAAAATACAAGGAAAAAGAAAATAAAAAAGGTCAGAAATTGGAACTATAATGCCTTTAAGGATTTGTATTTGGCCTGATAAAGAGCTAAAAGTAGAAATGAAACAAAATTATTTGTTTTCTCAACTTGTTTTTTTTCCAAATATAATCTAAATCCTCCTCAGGGAAAACATGAATGACACTTTCCATACACATGGGAAGAAAAAAAATAAAAATAAATACCAGAGTAAAGAAGCATCTTCAGTGCTTCAGTGCTTCATAGGCCGGTCAGTCTCACCTCTGTGCCCGGAAAGATCATGGAGCAGATCCTCCTGGAGACACTACTGACTCAGAAGAGTAGTGAAGAGGTGATTGGGAGCAGTCAGCATGGCTTTGCCAAGGGCAAATCCTGCCTGACAAACCTGGTGGCCTTCTATGAACAGGTCACAACATTAATAGATGAGGGGTGAGCAACTGATGTCGTTTACCTGGACCTGAGCAAAGCCTTTGGCACTGTCCCACACCACATCCTGGTCTCCAAGCTGGTGACACATGGGTTTGATGGGTTGACCACCAGATGGATAAAGAACTGGCTTGATGGCCGCACCCAAAGAATGGCTGTCAACGGGTCCATGTCCCAGTGAAGGCCAGGGACAAGCGGAGTCCCTCAGGGATCAGTCCTGGGACCAGTCTTGTTCAACATCTTTGTGGGTGACATGGACAGTGGCATTGAGTGCAACGTCAGCAAGTTTGCTGATGACACCAAGCTGTGTGGTGCAGCAGACATGCTGGAGGGAAGGGATGCCATCCAGAGGGACCTTGACAGGCTGGAGAGGTGGGCACAAGCCAACCTCATGAGCTTCAACAAGACCAAGTGCAGGGTCCTGCGTCTGGGTCGGGGCAATCCCAGGCACAAATACAGGCTGGGCTGGGACAGGCTGGGGAGCAGCACAGAGGAGAGAGACTTGGGGGTGCTGGTGGACGAGAAGCTCAACATGAGTTCTCAATGAGCACTTGCAGCCCGGAAAGCCAATCAGATCCTGGGCTGCATCGGGAGAAGTGTGGCCAGCAGGTCAAGGGAGGTGATTCTCCCCCTCTACTCAGCTCTGGTGAGACCCCACCTGGAGTACTGCGTCCAGTTCTGGAGCCCCTATTACAAGAGGGATCTGGAGGTGCTGGAGCATGTCCAGAGAAGGGCCATGAGGATGATCAGAGGGCTGGAGCACCTCTCCTATGAGGACAGACTGAAGGAGTTGGGGCTGTTCAGTTTGGAGAACAGAAGGCTCCGAGGTGACCTCATTGTGGCCTTCCAGTATCTGAAGGGGGCCTACAAGAAGGCTGGGGAGGGACTTTTCAGGCTATCAGGGAGTGATAGGACTAGGGGGAATGGGATGAAGCTGGAGGTGGGGAGATTCAGGCTGGACATGAGGAGGAAGTTCTTCACCGTGAGGGTGGTGAGGCCCTGGAATGGGTTGTCCAGGGAGGTGGTTGAGGCCCCATCCCTTGAGGTGTTTAAGACCAGGCTGGATGAGGCTCTGTCCAGCCTGATCTAGGGTAGAGTGTCCCTGCCCATGGCAGGGAGGTTGGAACTAGATGATCCTTGTAGTCCTTTCCAACCCTAACTGAAACTATGAAACTATGAAACTATAAATAGTCCTGGCAAGTTTTGTCACAGTGATATTGGGAAGAACATAGAACCTTATTTAACATATAGAAAGGTCAGGCTTGGTAATGTAATTACCTTCAGGCCCCCAGTTCTGTGACTGCAGGAACACAATGCATTTGGTTTATACAGGCAAATATAGCCTTCCATGGTGGAAATGCTTATATATAAGCCAGGTACCTTATACTTCTGTAATTAATCCAGAGAAATGAGAGACTTCTTGCCCTAATATAGACTTCTGACACAGGTTAGATGGGGTCCTCCTAATTGAACTACTATCTCAATTTTAAATTATATAGACAAGATTAAGGTAATGCAAAATTTCTCTGAAACTTCTAAGGTAATGAAAATAGGTGTGACACCTTACTGCCTGCTCTCCGCTGAATAGCTCCTTCAAGACAGTTATCTTGTCTTTTATTTTCCACAGATATTTAGACTACTTCTATGAACATTTCCACAATGGAAATTACTAGATTCTATTTTATTTTTTTCCTTGTAAAAATTTGCTATATCTTCTTATAGACAAGAAATTATTTCATAGCTTCAAATGTTTAACAGACTTTTAAATTTGGGGGTGTCTGGTTAGGTGGGATTTCTGTATGCATTCATTAAACAAATACGAGCAGTAATTCAATGGGTACTACATCTATAACTAGCAGAGCCCAAGTTCAATTCATCTTGATAACAAAAATGTTTTACTGGGATTTCTCAATGTTCAGTGTCTCGCTAACTATTAACTTAGAGTTATCATGTAACAATCCTTTCATAAAAGGATTCCTAAGGGAATAGTTAGGAATGGCTGATTCACTACCATGTCCATTGAAGAAAGATTTGTTAAATTCTGTCATCATGTGGTTTTCTATCCTAAAAACGACAAGTAAGCTTGTCAGATGCTAAGTGCTGGAGGAGTTGTGAAGAGACTTCAGCTCCATGAAGACTTCAGCCAACTGGTGACTTGGCTCTGCTGAAATAAATCAAATTAGCTTTCCTGGCTTTTCTTCATACCTTTCCATATTTTGCTACTTTTCCATGTTGTGGTTTGTTGTTTCCCCTCCCCCCCCCTAAAGTCTGTGTTCTCCATTATGTTATTTCACTAAGAAATGATCTCATCAACCCATGAAAATTGTCTTTCTACATTTATTTTTTGATAGGTCAGTTTTCTGCAAGGATTACAAAATAATCAGCTCATAGTGGTATCTCACAGTCAGGAATGACTATAGAGACACAGTGAAAAATATGATGGAGAGTGGAACTCTTTATTTGAAGAGTGTCAAGTTCTGTAAGTAGCTTCATCTTGTGAATAAATCTCAACAACATAGATTTTATAGAATCCATATCACGAAACTATAGGTGAAGGACCATAGAAGTGCTAAACAATGTTAGCAAATATTTATTTCATGCACTCTGTCATTAGCATCACCAGCATAAAGTGAGAAGTGATATTTAGAGTTTTGAAATGTACAAGTGTAAAGTCCTGTAAACAAAATAGTACTATGATTAAAAGTCTCCAACAGTCTCATGAGCCTAATGTTTAAGGCTTTGAAAAAGCTACATATTTACATAGATTTGAAACAGTCTGAATTTCACTATGGATTTATATTTCTGGTTTTTGTCTTGGTTTTGGTGGTTTTTTGGTTTGTTTTTGTTTGTTTGTTTTTGTTTGCTTGTTTGTTTTATGTATCCACATAGTTTTGCATATATTCTTTCAGAAGAAAATTATTGTTTTAAAAACAAATTCTGCTTGAAGTATGAAGAAAGATAAAATCTTTCTGAAAGGGCTGGTGGTGTAATTTTCTTGTCAAAATATGCACTTATGATTATTCATGAACTGCCACCTCTTTTGCACCAATGCAAATTACTTCAGCTTTTAGAACCAATATTTTTTCACTGAAACCTAAAATTGTTATTTGACATGATTGTAATAATAAATCCCTCATTCTTTTACCTGGATGCAAATGTATATAAACCATTTTCTAGATCTTAAATTAAGCATATGAATAGGCTGGTAAATGTTGAAGGCATTGTTAAAGCCTGTGAAATGAACCTCGAATTTCATTCCACAGTTGTTGTCAACTAAGATGAGAAAGGATTAACATGGAAGGGAAGCATGTGTTCTAAAGGGAACTGAGAGCTTTTTGCTGGTATAAATTGCTATTGTAAACATCCTCTTATTGAAAGGCTCAGATACACATAAGAAAAGTAACTAATTTAAAACTCTCTAAGGTGCTAAACTTTAGTATATTTTAATGTAAATATTTGCTTTTATTCTATTTTTTATTTTTAATTTAATATTATTTAAAAGCAAACCAAAACCAAACCACACACATAAACCAAAACCAAAACAGACAAGCAAACAGAAACCCCACAACTGTTTGCAGGATCACATTTCACTTGGCACAGTCCCCAGCAGGGTTAAAAATATAGTGCCAAAGACAGTTATATCATAATCTCCAGATCTGGAAATGAGCAGTTGTTGTGGAAGTTCCTACATCTAGCTGTGATACTAGAGATCCCAACAGTAACTGACTGCAAATTCAGTGGGAATTGCTGTTTTATTTCACTACAGAATTCTTCATTGAATGATCAGGGAGGTGGTGGAGTCACCATCCCTGGAGGTGTTCAAGAGGGGACTGGACATGGCACTTGGTGCCATGGTCTAGTCATGAGGTCTGTGGTGACAGGTTGTCTCAGTCCAGAGAGGGAAAGAGACTCAAGTTCTTATGAATATTCCCGTGTTGTGAAATTAGAGGCACAAACGAGGCCAAAATATCAACAGCTAGACTATTTATTACATAAATTCAGTGGATGGACATAAATAAAGTGGATGGATCAGAAGGGGAGAGAGAGAAAATAGGGAGAGAAGAGAGAAGAGAAGAGGAAAGGAATTATATTACCACACCCCTCACCCCCCAAGACAGTTTGAGTCTGTGGAGGAAAGGTACTGCAGGAGATGTTGGGTCTGTAGAGAAACGGTGCTGCAGGAGATGTTGGGTCTGTAAAGGAAGGGTGCTGAGGCTTTGGCTGTAGAAGGGATGTGGTCCTCTGAGCAGCTTCTTCAGCTCCATGAGTTGCAGCAGGTGGAACTTAGGGCACGGAGAAAAGGTTTTCAGAGTCCAAGATCCGTTGTGTTGGCCCCGTGATGTTTCCAGCGTGTGGTGCCGTCTTCTTTTCTCTGCATTTTTCTTCTCCAATTTTCTTCTCTCTAAGCCAGTAGTTGCTCCAGTCTTTTATACAGTTTTTTAGTCCTCAGGCAAGTGTCCAGTTGTTGGTCCCCAGGATATTGTTCTGGGAAATCATCCTTAGGTAAGTGTCCAGGTATCATTCCCCAGGAAATCTTTCTGTGTACTCAGGTGAGTTTGGGCAGCCATCTGGATGGAGATGGTGAGGCCTCTGCCTCCTCCTTCTCCATGTACCTACCCACACACTCATTACACATCAGGAAACAGGTGGTGATTCCATTGTCTCACCATCCTCCCTCCCTGGAGTATCTGATAGCTGGAAAAGATCCTGTCCTGAAGGTGTGATGGCTGGGCCCTTGGGCCATTGTTGTAGGCCAGCTGCAGTCCCGTGAGCAATGTTATCTTTGCACCTTCCAAGAGTCCTTCCAGTGGCTCTGCCTAATGCACATCAGCTATTGTCTGGGCAAGCAGCAAGTGATTTTATCTTTGTTGAGTCACACCAGGAGAGACAAGCTTTAGTCTCTCACACAGGTCGGACTTGATGATCTTTGAGGTTTCTTCTAACCTTGTTGATACTGTGATACTGTGATCAGAAAGGGCTTTAATCACACACACAGAGAGAATAAAAAAAACCCCAAGCCTGGCTGACCCTCCTGTTTTTATATTTTGATTCTGTGGAACAAATGATAACTTTCTTACAGTATTTACATATAGTAAAACTGATGAGAGGCTTGTCGTATTCATTGGACTTTGCTGAAGAATTCTGATTTATATAACCTACAAATTTCAAGATAAAGTATTAGGTTTAGGTATGTAAATACAGTTGAAAACCATTTAAAAACTGTCAAAGTATTTAATTTCCACATATAAAGTAATTACAATTAAAGGATAATTCTAATAAAATAAAAAAAGAATTAAACTGACACATTTCAAACTTAATTAAATTAAACCATTTTGATTGACTTACAGCACATTTTGGAAACATCCCCCATAGTGGGACTGGTCACTTCTCTGACTAAGATCACTTTTAGTCCAGCAGTTATGGTGTAGAATGTAGTGCTTCTTTGGAACATAAATTATGATGAGCAAAAAATCAGAAATTCAGACATAAGCTTACAAACTAGACCTTTCTGAAAGATTCAGAAAAACACTTGGTGTTCTGGCATTTTTGTTTGATTTGTTTGCTTGACTGGGTTTTATTGGGTGTGGGGGATAATTGTTTGCTTGGTGTGTTGCTTGTTGGTTTTTTTCTTTTTTTTTTCATTAATGTAATAAAAATAAATATGAAACTGTGGCAATCATAGCAATAAGCAGTGTGAGCAATCTGGTAGTATACGCTTAGAGCTTGACATGGTGGTAGGCCATGCTTAGCATAAGTGTAGAAGTAGCTAGCAGTTTGGCAAAACAGTGCTGTGCCTGCAGCATGTAACTAAAGCAAGGTACTGATAGCTATAAACACAGAGTTATCTTGGAATAACAGGATGCATACATCGATCAACAACCTTGCGTGATACTAGTAGTTTAACCAATAATGAGTAAGAGCATGATGTGGGGTCAGTTGTGGGGAACCAATGAAGCTATGCCAGGATGGTCTGTGAGTCTATATAAGCTGTAGAGGTTCCTTAATAAACAAACAATACCAGATCACACTGGTCATCCGTATTGATTCTGTACTCCATCATCAACATGAAACTACTTAGATTTTATATATTTACCAACAATGTGGAGAACTCAAAGAGCTTTCTATGTGAAAAAAAAAACACAAAAAAACCAAACCAAACCAAAATAATTATCATATATTCATTGCAAGTATATAAACCATCTTAGACAAAGTATTTAATTACAAAATTTTCCCTTCAAAGATGGCAGTCAATTATGTTTGATTTTGCACTCAAAAAACAATGTTAATTTTTTATGATAATGCTGCTCCTCAGAGTGCTGCAAGTGAAAGGACAAGAAAATATCAGTTCATAGTGCAAAATATACAGATTTTGCAGATCTGTTTCTGACTCTGTCAGTGTCTTACCATGGAAAGTGTCACAGGGGACTTGACACGCTGAGGGATTTCTACATAATACAATGACCTGGTGAGGAGTAAACATGGATGGTGTGCTATATCCATGTCTTGTGAGTTCCTCATGCAAAGTTAGTTCCCAGCTGTTCTCCAGCAGGAAAGAGCTATCAGTTATAGAGTCCTTGGGGTAGTGTGGGCACTTCTTTCACAGAAGTGGCCAGCTTAAGTTCTGGGCCTTTGCCTCTCTAATTTTTCTCCTACATAATCTGACAACATCCTTAAAAACATCAGGAGAAGCCTTCCCCTCCTTCCAAAGGTGATACACCCTCTTTTTTGCCCTTAATTCCTTCAGGAGCTGCTTGCTCATCCAGGCCAGTCGCCTTCCCCACTGGCTCATCTTTTGGCACATGGGAACTGCCAGTTCCTGTGCCTTCAAGAGCTCCTGTTTGAAGTAGGTCCAACCATCCTGGACCCCTCGGTTCTTGGGGGCTGCTACCCAGGGAACCTTGTGAATAAGTTTCTTAAACAGGATGAAGTTTGCCCTCTGGAAGTCCAAGGTGAGGGTTCTGTTAGTGCTCCTCCCTATATCCCTGCATATTGAAACCTTCACCATCTCATGGTCTCTGCACCCTAGGCAGCCTCCCACCGTCACGTCTCCAACCAGCCCTTCGCTATTGGAGAACAGCAGGTCAAGCAGAGCCTGACCCCTGCTAGGCTTGCTTAACAGCTGCATCAGGAAGCTGTCCTCCATGCGCTCCAGGAATCTTCTGGACTGCCTTCTCTCTGCTGAATTAAGTTCCCAGCAGATATCTGGCAGGTTCAAGTCACCTACAAGGACAAGATCTGGTGATCTTGAGACAGCCTCCAATTGCTTATAGAATGTTTCATCTGCCTCCTCATCCTGGTTGGGTGGTCCATAACAGACTCCAACCAGGATGTCAGATTTGTTAAGCCTCCCTCTGATTTTAACCCACAGGCTCTCAAACCCTTCATCCTCCACCTCAAGTTCTGTGGCAGAGTGTCTCCCTAATATACAGAGCCACCCCTCCTCCTCTTCTTCTCCTGTCTCTCCTAAAGAGCCTGTAGTCCCCCAGTGTAGCACTCCAATCGTGCGTGTTATCCCACCATGTTTCTGAGATGGCAACTATATCATAGTCACCCTGGTGGACCAGGACTTCCATCTCCTCTTGCTTATTGCCCATGCTGCGTGCATTGGTGTACATGCACTTCAGCTGGGCTCTCGACTTCTCAATTAACCCTAATTTGTGTCCCACTCTCTCCTCTTCAGAGGGACTGATTTCCTCACCCACCCCCTTCAGACCTAGTTTAAAGCCCTCTTGATGAGCCTTGCCAACTCTAGTGCTAGGACTCTTGCGCTTTTTAGATAACTGCATCCCATCAGGATCCAGCAGGTCAGGAAAAGTAAAAGTTTCTCCATTATCAAAGAACCCAACATTCCACTGCTGACACCATCCCCTGAGCTAATTCTTGATGGCATGGGTTCTCCTGTTCCTCTCAGTGTACTCCCCTGCCACTGAGGGAACTGAGAAGAACACCACTTGCACTCCTGCCCCATCAATCAATTGTCCAAGGGCCTTGAATACTTTTTTAATCACTATGTTGTCCTTCTTATCAATTTCATCACTTCCAGCTTGTATTATCAGCAAAGGGTAATAGTCAGAGGGCTGGATTAGCTTTGGGAGTCTCCTTGTGATGTCCCTTACCGTGGTGGGAGAATTGGTCTCTCAATCTACCACAGTTCTTCACTCTTGTGCTCAAACATCTTCAGCTAACTTTTAAAGGCATTGCCTGGAAGTGTCACATTGTGTAACCTGCTTGAGACAGAGAAACCACAAAGACTGAGTCAGAAGAGCCACAAGGAAGAAGCTTGTACTAATTTAGCAATAAGCATGACAATGCATCACAATGGCTGTGGCAATGTTGAAATAACCAATAAGAAGCTTAAAAGCAATTTGTTAACCCATTAGAACTCGCCACACTGGCATAATAAACATATAAAAAAGTGCTGTTCGAGGAAATAAAGAGAACTCTGCTTACAACCACAGAGTATGTCACTTCTGTCTGTCACCATAAGAGCAACAGGACTCAATATCTTTGGAGGACACTTCCAACCCCTAGCATCCTATGATCCTGTGATGCTATGATTCTATGGTGTAGGGACAGACTCTGGCCTGGAACAGAGGTCTTAATGGTTGGACTCAATGATCTCAGAGGTCTTTTCCAACCCAAACACTTAATTCTAGAGTGAATGTAATGTACTATATATAAACTGTGGTAATATAAATTATATAAACAAAACAGTGATTGATGAAACTCTATTTATAAATCTATGGTTATTTTTAATCCCCCATACTCCCCACTCGAACGTGGTCCATTGTGGCCTTCCCTAGTTGATCATGTGTTGGCAGGGGGGGTTGGACTAAGTGATCTCCATTGGTCTCTTTCAATCCCTACCATTCTGTGATTCTATGATATTCCAGGAAGTCTGAAACTGCTGCAGTAGTAAGTGAGAAAAGAGAAAAAGAAATCTGAAAGAACATCAATTTTCACCTTAGAAAAAAAGGTAGTGAGGATTCAGTATTACTCTCATCTGAAATATCATGATTAAGTAAAAACTAATACAGTGACATTAAATTTTGAATAGATGTGGAGGATTCATTAAGGAATAAATGGGACAAGATTTAGCATCTGACTGAGGCAAAGATGGTATTGAGTGACTCAGCATTTCCTTATACTTTATCTTTATCCTTTTCCTTTATCCTTCTCCCTGCACCCAGCAAAGAACAGAGATTCTCCTTAGTCCTCCTTTTGTTGTTAATATGTTTGTAGAAGGATTTCCTATTGTCTTCAACATGTGAAGCCAAATTAATTTCCAGCTAGGCTTTGGCCCTGTTAGTCTACTCCCTGCATAGCCTCACAATAACCTTGTACTCTTCCCAAGTGGCCTGCCCCTTTTTACAACAACCATAAACTCTTCTTTTCTCCCTAAGCATCAACCAAATGTCTCTATTCAACCAGGCCAGCCTTCTCCCCTCCTGACTTGTCTTTTGGCACATGGGGATGGCCTGTTCCTGTTCCTTTAAGACTTACTTCTTGGCACTTCAGGACTGCCACCCAAGGGACTCTCTCCACTGGTCTCCAGAACAGGCCAGTGTCTGCCTGTTGAAAGCCCAAGATGATAGTTCTGCTGTCTCTCCTCTTTACCTCTCCAGATATGGAGAAGTTTATCATTTCACGATCACTGCACCCAAGACAACCCCCAAATGTTACATCACACAGAAGTCCTCTATTTCACAAACAGCAGGGCAAGCAGGGTACCTTCCTTTGTTGGCTCACCCACCAAATGTGTTCAGGAAGTTATGCTCCGCACACTCTAAGAGCCTTCAGGTCTGCTCCCATTTTGCTGTATTGTATTTCCAGCATAAATCAGTGAAGCCGAAGTCTCACATGGGAGTAAGGTTTAGCAATCTCCCAGATACTTAAAAAATACGTTTTCTTTCTCTTCATGCTTGCCGCGATTAAGAGACGGGACTCAGCCTGATTCAGGCCAGGTGTCCACTTTATTATGCAAAATCTTTCTTTATAAAAGCTAATACAACACAGAAGCAGTTTACGACTGGAATCAGGGACTCTGTTATAACAATCTGGTATATGTGAAGTCTTACACTCTCAGGTCATAATAATCATTTGTAATCAGGTATCTGCCCTCCTCCAACTACACTGCTGCACCATGTTCCCATAGTTCACAAGCCATCAAGGCCAACACTGTCTCCTCTTATCAGTCCAGCAGTGCTTGGAGCTCGGCTCTCCAAGTTTTAACCCTTCACATGCTGGTTAGGTGATATGTAACAGAATTTCACTATATCTGCCTTGTTGGCCTTCCCTTCCCAATTCTTACCCACAAACTCTCAATTTTATCATCACCATCAGTCAATATATATACCAACTTGGTCATAAAACATAGAAGAGCAGTAATGCAATGTTTTGAATGGATGGATAGTAGTCTTACAAACTAATTTGAAAATGTTCACTTATTATTCCTGAGTCTCAAAGCCACTCCTAAAAAGAGAGAGTATAAGGAGTTTTAAGCTTAATTTGGGATCCATCACTTTATTTAATTCCGTTTTATTAGGTTCACAACCCTTCGATTATTTAATTCATTTTATGTTTACTTTTGCCTGATATGAGCATAGCTTTCAAAGTCTAAAGTTTGTCCAATTACTTTCATATATACCAAGTTCACATTCATCATTATTGTATTAAGAGCTCACATTCTGTAACATATAATCTTTTTCAGAGTCTTCTAGTAGCTGCTGAAGCTGAATTTTATGAAGTAACATATCCCTGAATTATTTTTTAAACTATTTTGAGATGCAGAAGTAGAAACATATACAGATCTTTCTTCAGTCATTATTATAGTGACTTCAAAAAACTATTATAAAAAAATGAACCATATAAAAAACAAAAACCAACCAACTGAACAAAAGGATACAAATTGTAAATAACATATAGACTGTTTTTGCTATTAGTGCACTAATATTTCTGTTATTAATCCAGAAAGAAATTATCAGTAGCCCCTAAAGGAAAAATACTTGCTTCTTTTCATTATGCCTACATTGTTCAGTGCAGTTCTGAGGAAAGTTGTATCAGTGGAAATGGAAGAGTGGTGGGCATGTAGACAGTTTACATGCAAAGTGAGTAGCTGAAGATAAGCCAGGCAGCTAATCAAACATCTTTAAAGCCTGCATTTTATCTGATTGAGTCAACATTCACAGAAAAGAGCTTGGCAGGTGAAAATTAGGGACAATAGCTAGCTGTCCAAAGAAAATTGCTTTTTCAATTCTCTGTAAATTGTTGTGCTCTAGAATGGTATTAAAGGCAGACATTCAAGCTGAATATAAAAGAGGGCTGAGGCTATTTTATTAAGGCAGGAAAGTGTGTAGAAAGAGTGTTCATACACTATTATTGTATATTACCACATCTTTTATATCTCATGAAAAACACTACAGAAATAAGATATAAAATATACACTGACTATATCAATTCTACAATTGTAAGTAATCGAATATGTAGGATTTTTTTCTTTAAAATAAACACCTTGTTGTTGCATATCACTATATGATTACTTGTACTCTGTGGTGGGTTAACACCCATTCTGAAAACAAAAAAACAAAGCAGGGTGGAAGGCTTGCAGATACTTTGCACTCCCTGCAGGGTGTTTCTCCCCTGGGAAACTGAGTCTGCTCCACTCCCCCCTCCCTGCCCAGATAGGGTATAAAAAGCAGGACATCATAGCTGTTAGCTCCTTTTGGCTCCTGCCTCCGCTGGATGACAGCTACTGCAGCAGCCCTCCTGCCACGTGGTCGGACCTGATCCTTCTCCCTGCTACCTCTGCGCCTCTTCAGAGAGAGCTGGTTTTGTATTATTCTTTTATTGTCCCACTCCCATACATCCTTGTTCCTTGCAATTGTAAACCTTTCCTGTTATTGTTATATATATATTGTGTAAAGAAAACTCTTTACCTCTCTACTTCCAAGCCAACTCCAAATTATTATTTGGTGGATTTGCTCCTTCCTTTTTTCCCTCTCTTGGGAGGGAGGAGGGGGGAGTGGGGGAGAGATTCTCAGCCTTGCCCACATCTGAGCTCTTAACTCCCAGTTAAGGCTCAAAACACCACAATTTTTGGTGCTTCCAACGTGGGGTTTGGAAATTAATATTGGGTTTGGAAAATAATATTTTATTTGGAAAATACAAGCAATACTTTTTTCTGAAAGAAAGGGAGTGGAAGTAGCGATGGCAATCTTGAAGAACCTGATGGTCCAAGCCTTTGCATGGGTGTTTGGCTGGATCTTTTGGACCCACATCTACAAATTAATAACTTACCATACGGTGTGGTTAATGATAGAGATGCTGATCAACTGGATAAAAACTTTACCAATGAAGTTGGGCATGTATCTCTTGAATCTTTTAATTTCACTGGCAGTGGTAACTTCTCTAACACAGGAAATTTTCCTGAAGCAGGTTATGAAACCAATGGTGTAGATTAAAATGTCTGTGATGGAGAATTGCTTTACATTGCAATATGCTCCATATGCTTAAATGTAATCCTTATAGGGGCATTTGCTGTGACCATGCAGGGTGGGGGAAGAACTAACCCATTAAGAGCTGTTTGGAGGGTGACAACACACTCCTTTGCACTCTTTAACCACCGAGGGTGTGTCTGCTGTGGGCATTGTAAGCACTCTGTAAACACAGAGGGAGGGGTCGGGTTGTAATGAGTGTGGCAGATCTCAGCCCCAGGCACAAGGGTTTGCCCCATCACCAGTGGTTCCACACTTAACCCCTGATGCTCCGGCCAATGCAGCTGCTCTAGCACTGGTCACCATGCGCAGGAAAAGAAGTCAAAAATCATCGCCAAGCACAGATGGTGAGGAAGGCACCTCATCAGGCCCCAGCACTTCACAGAACCCAGTGGTGTATGAAGATGAGTCAGACCAGGAACTAACTGTTACATTGCTACCCAGAAAGGAACTAAGGCAAACTCATCTGGATTATGCAAGGAAAGATGGTGAGCCAATACTAAGCTGGGCCCTGAGATGCTGGGATGAGGGGGTGAACACAGTGGACCCAGATAAGAGGGAGGCGAAGCTTTGAGGTTCCCTGACTCGTGATGCTGGTCTGGACAAAAGTTAGCCAAACTCGATGGAAGACACACTCTCAGGGCCCGGATCCTCAATGCCATCAAGAGCCAGTACCGCTCAAGAGATGACCTGCGGTGGGCCCCAGTTAGATGGACAACTATGGAACAGGGCATTCATTATCTGAGACAGATGCCCGTGCTGGAAATAATTTATGGGGATGGCCAGCTCCCTTCGGACGTAGATGAGGTGCCCATGAGACGGCCCTGCATAAAGAAACTCACCCAGGGTGCTCCTCAGAAATATGGTCCCACATTAGGAGGGATACTCCTGACTGGACAGGATGGAAGTCCTAAACCTGTCTGTGAGTTTGCCAAAGATTTAAGGGAATATGAGAACAGTGTAAATCAGAAAGCCCTGATCTCAGCCATAGAAACTATGGCTAAAGACATTGTCAAAGAGATCAAGACCTCCATGTCTGAACTGAAAAAGGGGAGCGATACCTCTCTTTTCCCCTTCTCCGTCAGAATGGGTCCAGGTTTCAGCAATCAGGAACAGGCGACCTTCCCCTAGGAGATCATTCCAAGCCAATTGGGGGATGTCAAGGGGGTCTCTGTGGAGGATCCTCTGTGACCACGGAGAGGACATGGACACCTGGCATGGCCAACCCACCTCTGCCCTCTGGAACAGAGTGCGGGAACTGCAAGGTGGGCACCACGGGGATAACTCATCCAGGAGAAGGGCTGCCCCAGTTTCCCAGAGGGGTCCCTCTCACTCAAGAGACCCTTTTCCTAGTAACACAGGACCCTGTGACAAGTGAGTCCTCTGTAGTGGGCAGACATAAGGTGCAGGATTTGAAGTCACCTATTGCCTCTCGCATAGTCCATAGCAGGCAATACAGGACCAACAGAGACTCTCTGCACCACATACACCAACTGATTTGATGACTGGAAAGCCAGAAGGCAATCAGCAAGGCTCACTCCCCCTTCAACAGCCAAATATGGCCAGTGCGGAAGGCAAATGGGGAATGGAAACTGACTGTGGACTACCGTGGCCCGAATGAAGTGACTCCTCCAATCAGCGCTGCCATGCTGGACATGTTGGAGCTCCAGTGTGAACTGGAATCGAAGGCGGCCAAGTGGTATGCCACAAATGACATTGCTAATGCCTTTTTCTCTATTCCCATTGCAGAAGGATGCAGGCTGCAGTTTGCTTTCACCTGGAGGGGAGTACAGTACCAATGTAATCGGTTGCCTCAGGGCTGGGTCCATAGCTCAACCACCTGCCATGAGGTGATCCAGACTGCCTTAGAGAAAGGTGGAGCCCCTGAGCATCTGCAGTTCATCAATGACATCATTGTATGGGATGAGACAGCAGAGGAAGCTTACCAGAAGGGTAAAAGGATAATCGATATCCAGCTGGATGCTGGCTTTGCCATCAAGAGAAGTAAGGTCAAAGGGCCTGCCAGGGAGATCCAGTTCCTGGGTGTTCAATGGCAGGTTGGCCATCGCCACAGGAGGTGGTGAACAGGGTAGCCACTATGGTGCAGCCTACAAACAAGAAAGAGACATGGTCCTTTTGGGGGCTTGTGGGCTTCTGGAAAATGTACATTCCCCGTTAAAGTCAAATTGTGAAGCCTCTCTTCCATGTAACAAAGTGAGTGATTATGTGTGGGGACCTGAGCCGCAGGTAGCATTTGACCAGATCAAACGAGAGGTGGTCCATGCTATGGCTCTGGGACCTGTCTGAACTGGACCAGGGATCAAGAATGTGCTGTACACTGCAGCTGGTGAGAATGGTCCTACATGGAGCTTGTGGCAGAAGGCTCCTGGCGAAACCAGGGCCCCATAGTTTCTGGAGTAAGGGGTACAAAGTCTCTGAGGCCAACTACATCACGACAGAGAAGGAAATCCTAGCTGCCTATGAGGGCATCCGGGCTGCCTCTCAAGTAACTGGAACTGAGTTACCTCTATTTCTTGCTCCAAGGCTTGCAGTCCTGACCTGGATGTTCAAAGGAAGAGGCTCAAATCCACATCATGCCACAGATGCCACCTGGATGAAGTGGACAGCCCTGATAACTCAGCGAGCTTGGATGGGGAGCTTTGAATGCCCTGGCATAGTGGAATTGATCACCAGCTGGCCAGAGGGTGCTGACTTTGGAATGCCACCAGAGCAGACAGTGACCCGTGCTGAGGAGGCTCCCCTATATAACGATCTCCTTGACAATGAGAAGGGCTATGCTCTATTTACAGATGGGTCCTGCCAGCTTGTGGGAAGCAAGCGGAGATGGAAGGCAGCTGTCTGGAGCCCAACAAGGCAAGTGGCAGAAGCAAGGGATAAAGAAGGCGAATCCAGTCAGTACGCAGAGGTAAAAGCTGTCCAGCTGGCCCTGGACATAGTGGAACGAGAGAACTGGCCAGTGCTGTACCTCTACACTGAGTCCTGGATGGTAGCCAATGCCTTGTGGGGGTGGCTGAAGGAATGGAGGAGAAATGGGTGGTGGAGAAAAGGGAAGCCTGTTTGGGCCGCTGAGCTGTGGCAAGACATCGCTGCCCTCCTGGACAGGCTGCCAACAAAGGTATGGCACGTCGATGCACACATCCCCAAGAGCAGAGCCAATGAAGAACACCAGCACAACCACCAAGCACATCTGGCTGCTAAAGTCTCCCAAATACACTTGGACTGGGAACACAAGGGCGAGTTGTTCTTAGCTCGCTGGGCCCATGACACTTCCGGCCACCAAGGGAGAGATGCCACATACTGGTGGGCTCAGGACAGATCTGTGGACATCTCTATGAAGGCCATCTCACAGGTCATCCATGAGTGTGACATCTGTGCTGCCATCAAGCAGGCCAAGCGCATGAGGCCTCTGTGGTATGGGGGGGGGGATGGTTGAAATATAAATATGGAGAGGCCTGGCAGATCGACTACATCACCCTTCCTCGGTCTCACAGTGGCAAGCATTATGTACTGACCATGGTGGAGGCAAGTGCAGGGTGGCTGGAGACCTACCCAGTACCTGGCAACACCATCCTGGCCCTAGAGAGACATATCCTGTGGAGACACGGCACCCCAGGGAGGATTGAATGAGACAATGGCACCCACTTCAAGAACCATCTCATAAGAGACTGGGCAAAGGAACATGGCATTTAGTGGATTTACCACATCCCATACCATGCACCAGCTGAGGGGATGGTTGAGCACTGCAATGGCTTGCTAAAGACCATCCTAAAAGCCATGGGGGGTGGAACCTTTAGGAACTGGGAAAAACACCTAGCTCAAGCCATTTGGTTAGTGAACAGAAGATCTGTGAACTGAGCTGGTTCTGCCCAGTCTGACCTGCTGCAAACAGTGGATGGAGGTGGAGTTCCTGTGATTGCTGAGAAGACCCTGTTGGGGAAGTCAGTGTGGGTTTTTCTGCTGCTGGTGGGGGCAAACCAACCCACGGGGTGGTCTTGGCTGAGGGTCCTGGTCACACATACTGGGTCATGTTAGAAACTGTGGACATTCAGAGTATCCCACAGCGGAACGTGACTCTGGCTGAGGGGGATGAACTCAGAGGGGGTAACACTCATCAATGTATTATAGTCATTGTGTGAATAGTTATAAGTTGTTCTAAGTTTCTCCTTCCTACCTTAATACCAGCCTAGCATCCAGGACTCAACATACACACTGCACACCAACCCAGCCTTGCCCCTGTCTGAGCTCTTAACTCCCAGTTAAGGCTCAAACCACCACGTACTCTTATTTCCACAATCAGGTAATTGACCTTTACTGCACAAAGTAGTTTTTATAGAGTTCACAATATAATACATACCTGTCAACAATATTACACCTTGTCTTCATCTGTGTAAATCAACAGATTCAATAAATAAATGGAGATGTAAGATTTTATATTAACTAACTACCTAACTTCATCACATATCAAGACTGAGAATAGTCTTATGGCAAAGACTACTAGAAGGGTCTTTTGAGTGAGAGGGACCCCTCTGGGAAACTGGGTCAGCCCTTCTCCTGGATGAGTTATCCACAGTGTGGCCACCTTGGAGTTCCTGCGCTCTGTCCCAGAGGGCAGAGGTGGGTTGGCCATGCCAGGTGTCCATGCTCACAGAGGATCCTCCACAGAGAACCCCTTGACATCCCCCAATTGGCTTGGCATGATCTCCTAGGGGAAGGTTCAGTCAGGAATATCCCTCCTAACGTGGGAGCATATTTTTGAGGAGCACCCTGGGTGAGCTTCTTTACGAAGGGCCGTGTCTTGGGTACCTCATCGGGGTCCAAAGGGAGATGGCCATCCCCATAAATTATTTCCAGTACAGCCATCTGTCTCATAAGGAGGTTGGCCTCTTCTCTCTAGCAACCAGCACCAGAACACAGGGACACAGTCTCAAGCTGTGCCAGGGGAAGTTTAGGCTCGAGGTGAGGAGAAATTTCTTCACCAAGAGAGTTGTTCACCATTGGAATGGGCTGCCCAGGGAGGTGGTGGAGTCACCGTCCCTGGAGGTGTTCAAGAGGGGATTGGACGTGGTACTTGGTGCCATGGTCTATTCATGGGGTCTGTGGTGACAGGTTGGACTTGATGATCTTCGAGGTCTCTTCCAACCTTAGTGATACTGTGACACTGTGATATACTGAATGCTCTGTTCCATAGTTGTCCATCAAATTAGGGCCCAGGGAAGGTCATCTCTTGAGCGGTATTGGCTCTTTATGGCATTGAGAACCCGGGCCCAGGGAGTGTGTGTTCCATCGAGTTTGGCTGTTTGTCCAGACCAGCATCATGAGTCAGGGAGCCTCAATGCTTCGCCTCCCTCTTATCCATGTCCACTGTGTCCACCTCCTCATCCCAACATCTCAGGGTCCATCTTAGTATTCGCTCACCCTTTTTCCGTGCGTAATCCAGACAAGTTTCCCTTAATTCCTTTCTGGGCAGAGATGTAACAGTTATTGTTTCCTGATCCACATCATCCTCATCCACCGCTGGGTTCTGTGAGGTGCTAGGCCCCGCTGACATGCCTTCCTCATCATCTGTGCTTGGAGTTGATTTTTGCCTTCTTTTTCTGTGTGTGGTGACAGGTGCTAGAGCAGCTGCACGGGCAGGAGCATCAAGGGTTAACTGTGGAACCGCTGGTGGTGGGGCAAACCCTTGTGCCTGGGGCTCAGGCTGAGATCTGCCACACTCATTACAACCTGACCCCTCCCTCTTTGTGTTTACAGAGTGCTTACAATGCCCACAGCAGACATGTCCCCAGTCGTTAAAGAGTGCAAAGGAGTGTGTTATCACCCTCCAAACAGATCTTAATGGGTTAGCTGGTCCCCATCCCACATGGTCACAGCAAATGCCCCTATAAGGATTATATTTAAGCATATAGAGCATATTGTAATGTAAGGCAATTTTCCACCACAGACATTTTTATCTACACTGTTGGTTTTGTAGCTTGCTTCAGGAAAATTCGCTATGTTAGAGAAGTTACCACTGCCACTAAAATTCAAATAATTCAAGAGGTACATGCCCAACTGCATTGGTAAAGTTTTTATCCAGCTGAGCAGCATCACTATCATTAACCACACCATATGGTAAGTGTTCAAAGATATGGGTCTAGAAAATCCAGCCAAACACCCATGCAAAAGCTTGGAACATCAGATTCTTCAAAATTAACATCACTACTTCCAATCCCTTTCTTTCAGACAAAATATTACTTTCCAAATAGAATAGTAATTTCCAAACCCCATGTCTGCGCACCAAAATATTGTAATGGTTAGAGCCTTAACTGGGATTTAGGAGCTTAGATGGGGGCAAGGCTGAGAATTCCTCCCCTGCACCCCCCTCCTCTTTCTTGATAGAGAGGGGAAAAAAAAGGGAAGGAGCAAATCTACTGAGAAATAATTCAGAGTCGGCTTGGAAATAGAGAGGTAAAAATTTTCTTTAAACAATATATAAATAAAACAGTAAGAGGAAGGGTTCACAAGAGTAAGGAATAAGGATGGATAGGGAAAATATGTATACAAGTAAGTATACATATACTTTTATACATATATGTATAAAAGAACCAGTCCTTTGGAGTCCTTTGATTCGTGGATGTAGCAGTGATATGTGGGAAAAACTCCACAAATCAAAAGTTGTAAAGTCGGTATGTATTTATTCAGCACTGAGGCTCAGGGGGATAACTCCTCCAAAGCATGCACAACTTCAGCAACATTATTTACCCTATTTATCCCCTGAACTGTTACATATGCATTGAGTTTCACAATCCACCTATACATATTAATTTCCTATCCCCTCCTAGTCTTGCTTCATATTAAAATGAGCTTGAATTCCCTTTGTGCTTGCAGAGAGTTCTCTGCTGGTCTTTTTGGTGGTATTCAGGATGAAGTCAGTGGTCTTCCTCATGCTGATTTTGAAAGCAGTTTCTTCCTTATTGCAGTAACCTTGTTTCCTGTCCTTCCTTTATTGCAATGATAGCCTTGTCTCCTCAGTTTTGCAAGCAGTCATGCAATGACACCTTACATCTCATATCCTCTCATCCTGTTTTCACAAACAATGAATGTCAAGGATATATATTGCCCACTCAGCTACACCTAATCAACGATTCTTCCTTAATTCCCAATTCTCTGCATCAGCAGGGAGCAGGACCAGGCCTGACCACATGTCAGGGAAGGAGGAAGCCAGCAGCAGTCCTCTAGTCCAGGCAAGGCAGGAGCTGAAAGAGAGCTAATGGCTGCAATGTCTTCCTTTTTATATGCTTGCTGGACAGGACAGGGAAGTGGAACAAATTAACTCAGTTTCCCAGGGGCAAAACCCCCCTCCAGGGAGGGCAAAGCTCTCACAAGCCCTCCTCCCCCTGCTTTCAGGATGGGCGTAACCCAACCCATGGAGCAATGCTGCTCTGAAGAACACAAAGAGAATACCAGGAGATAAAAGGACAGACACAGAAGAAAACGACATCACCATGTAGCCTAGAGGCAACAGACCAGGAGAAGCCCTATTTTGGTGTCCTAAGTTCTGCCTGGTGCAACTCATGGAGCTGAAGAGGCTGCTTAGAGAAGGGCTTGGATTTGGACTTTGGGATCTCTTCCTCCTCCACTGGAGGACAGCAGAGCCAACAAAGATGACCTCTCCTCCATGCCAAAGCTGCAGCACCCTTCTTCCACAGACCCAAATTGTCTTGGGGGAGTGAGGGGTGTGACACTATAATTCCTTTCCTCTTCTCTCTCCCTCATCTCTCTCTCTAATTTTTCTCTTTCCTTCTGATCCATCCACTTTATTTTTGTAATAAATAGCCTCGCTGCTGATATTTTGGCCTCTTTTGTGCCTCTAATTTCATAACACAGGAATATTCAAAAGGAATGAGTCTCTTACTCTCTCTGGACTGAGACAACAGTCACTGAAACTCTCCTGGTTTTGTAACAACTAGCTTGGTAATGACATGGACTATAGTTAAAGCTGACAAGTGCTGATGCGGTGCAAATAAGACATTTATTTGTTACAGGAAGCTTTAAAAATGCAGCAGGAAAAATAGAGACCATGAGAGGTAAACATTATGAGGATTATTCTGTGCTCATGTTCTTTGTCATTAGCCTGTGTTTTGACCAACTTTTCTAAAGAAGATGTATTTTGAAAAGCTCAACATTCCAAGAAAGAAACACATTTTCTTCTTTTAGTGTTTGGGGGGGGGGTTGGGTTTTTTAGTTTTGTTTTGTTTTAAGCAATTGGATAAAATACATGGTTGTTTCTAAATTTCTATAGTATAATAATTTGTTTTAACTTTTATTATAGCTAAACTTTAACCATATTCATAAACTTCTGAATTCTACTACAGACATTAAAAATTCTATTACAGCTAAAAAAGAACAAATTTCTCACATTACATGCGGAGTCACTAAAGCTTTTGATAGAATGATCTATGCTAAAAAACGTATTTTGAACTAAAATGTGCTTTCAAAGTAAATCCATTGATTGACTCCACTTATCATGGCTGAAATAAAATTATAAATCAAATTATTAATTAGTGCTAAAGGACATTCAATCCATGACATCAAACCAGACCTCATATGGAAAGATTGTGGTGTGTCAACTAGCAGCACCACCACTTCAAAACAGAAATTGTCTTCAGTCTGCAAGACTTTGCCACTGTTTAGCCATCCTCACAATATTTCAGTCTGAAGTGCAGTGCCCCAATAGAACATCTTCCCATCTGCTGCCCACCAAAGAGCATAGCAACTATCTTTTCCTGTCAGTACAATCATTTCACATTCTCATGTTAAGTAATTTGCAGCAAGAGGAAACTACTTTCTAACTTTGTAAAACTGTTTTAATTAGTTCAGACTCTTCCATTTTTTTTAGCCAAAGCTTCAAGAGCATTGCTAGAAATATGATATTTTTGTTATATTTTGATTCATTAATTCTTAGCATAATGACCTATATACAGATTTTTTTCACATACTTCACCATTTTTTATTTGTAATTATGATTTGTGGTCAATATTTGCATTTTGCTGGCAAATATATGACACAACTAAAGTGTGTTGGGTCCATAAATATGGTGCATTATTTACAAATTGTAGTAAAATTCCGAACAAAAACCTAAATCACAAAGATCTGTGCTGAGATGTATCAGAAATCAAAATCTCCCCTTCCCACCATCCTCTTAGAGCTTTAGATTCATGTCTTCCATTATGCTGCAATAGTACTCAGAGTTTGTTCATACGACTTTTTTTTTTTTAAATCAAAACTTATTCTCTTTGCAGTGCTAGTGTTGTCAGTTACCAAGTTTTATTGTTGGCCAATCTTCTCCTGAGAAGGCTCATATTCATGGTCTCCACTTTCCAAGAGCCCATCCAAATGGCCCATACGTTATAGCCAGAAATTGCTTTATAAGTGATGTTAGACAATTTCTGTCTGTTAAACCTTTGTGGATGTTTGTGGTTTGTTGTTTGTTTTTTGTTTTTTTTTCAATCATATGCTATGAATGGGAAATTTTCAGATACTACTTTTCAACCTAGGTGCTAGGTGCATCTAGTTTATGCTTCTCTCTGAATTATTTGTGATAGTCCTAGTCACATTTGTGGCACTTTGTAATTAATTTTTACTTACAGTATTTATAGTGTATCAAAATATAAAAGGAAAATTTAATAAGAAGCCAGGAGTACTTACCTGTACAGCTTTTGGCTGGAATACTTTATTGCATTGTAGCTTGTATGTGGGTATGTTTTGGATTTGTGATGAAGACAGTGCTGATAACAAACTAAGGTTTTAGTTATTTAATTGGTTAGCTCTTACACAGCACTGATACCTTTCCTGCTTCTCAGGCTGCCCCAGCAGTGACTAGGCTGAGGATGCACAGGAATCTGGGAAAGGATACAGCTGGGACTGCTGACCCCACCAAAGGCCACCCCATACCATATGATGTCATGTTCAGTAAATAAAAGCTGAGTGAAGAAGAAGGAAAGGCAGGGACACAATTTGGATTATGGCATTTTTCTTCCCAAGTAATTGCTACACATGATGGTGCCTCACTTTCCTGGAGATCACTGCATGCAAGCCTACTGGCGAATGAATTGTTTGTTTTAATTTGCTTGCATGTATACTTCTTATTAATTTATTCAATTGTCTTTATTTCAGCTCATGAGTTTTTGCACTTTAAGGCTTTGGATTCTCTCTCCCATTCTGCTAAAGGAGTGAGCAAGCTTCTGTGTGATTCTGAACTATCTACAGGGGATAAATTACAGTAAACAATCGCGTTCCTCAATGTTCAGTTAAGTGATTTACTTTATCTGGAATGACTTCTACTTTGCTGTTCCTTTGTGTGAGTGTTTGTTGACTTGTTTGGTTTTGTGCTTTGTTCTGTTGGTTTGTTTGGAAGGAAAACACAAAACTGCAACTGCAGAAACAGATTGGTCACATGATGAAAAGTAGTTACTGAAACCTAATATAATACAGAGTATATTCTAAATGCAAATCCTGATTGTTTTAAATAATAAGGCCATCTGTTTCAGTTTGCAAACCACACTTACTGCTCTACCATGAAAATCAGCAGGTGCCACTGGCTCTGCTAGTATCAAATTATGAACAGATAGTTCTAAATGGACTAATGGAAAGTTTTTGTGTTACAAAATGAGAAAATAGAAAAAATTTGGATTTCAATTCCTTTCCCATACATCTTTCCCCAGCATTTTCAGGTGCACTTTTACCTGTGCATATTTTTATGAGTAAACATGAATACTTTTTATAATATTCAGATGAAAAATGCTACATACAGATAGCTATTGTTCTGTAAATGACACAAACATAACTGGCATTTTCCCCAAATGACATTAAAAAATATTTGTATTGCCTGGTCTAATTTCCACATATTTTTACTTATGTTAATATATCAGGGTATAGTAAAAGCAACAGAGTAGATACTCAAAGGTCTAATAAAATGTGATTAAAGATCACAGTATCACAGTATCACTAAGGTTGGAAGAGACCTTGAAGATCATCGAGTCCAACCTGTCACCACAGACCCCATGACTAGACCACGGCACCAAGTGCCACGTCCAATCCCCTCTTGAACACCTCCAGGGACGGTGACTCCACCACCTCCCCAGGCAGCCCATTCCAATGGCAAACGACTCTCTTGGTGAAGAACTTTCTCCTCACCTCGAGCCTAAACTTCCTCTGGCACAGCTTGAGACTCTGTCCCCTTGTTCTGGTGCTGGTTGCTAGAGAGAAGAGGCCAACCCCTTCCTGGCTACAATCACCTTTCAGGTAGTTGTAGAGAGCATAGAGGTCGTCCCTGAGTCTCCTCTTCTCCAGGCTAAACAATCTCAGCTCCCTCAGCCTCTCCTCATAGGGCTTGTGCTCAAGGCCTCTCATCAGCCTTGTTGCCCTTCTCTGGACACGTTCAACTGTCTCGATGTCCTTCTTAAACTGAGGGGCCAGAAGGACATCGAGATATGAGGCCAAATAGTGGGGGAAAAAAAAAGTCCCATATCAATAAAAACTACCTGATATTCTCTTTGATGTAGGTGTTTGTCAATGCAAACAAGCAGTTCAGGGACATTCTCAACAATAGTGTTAAGTTATTTTGTTTTTTTTTAACAAAATATGACTGGTAGTAACACTTATTTTATTAGGAATCATGAAGAATTTTCTGGAATTTAAGTAGGTATATCATGTTGAAGCCACTGTTGTGAGGGCAGCTGCTGGACATGTGCAGAGTGCATGATTCCTTAGCTGACCAATTCCTTAGCACTCTGTGTAAAGCAAAACAATAATATTCCATGTTTACCAGGAAAAGCATCCTCATGTTGGCACCCTTTGACTAGAACATGCTGCAGAAGCCACCTCCTTGACATGCCGGCACCTCTGATTGGGAAAATATTTTAGCTTATATATGTTGTTGGATTTTACTTGTTAAGTGATTGATAACAAAGAGTATATAAACAGCCACTCTGAGCAGTAGTTCCCTTAGGTTAGGGACTTTTAGGAACAGCTTAGGGAGTTAGGGTTGCTGGGGCCCTTCTGCTTCCATTAGTTAGCTACTTCTTCTGACTAGGGCTTTGGTGTAGGGATGCCTCGAGGGATATACTCGGGACATCTATTAGCTGCTTCATCTGTTAAGGGCTTCCAGGACTTTTGCTTTTAAGGACACTCTAAGGCTCTAATGCTAGGGATTCTACAACACTATAATAAAGGACTTCTGGGAGGACTTCTGAGATTCTCTGCTCTCTGCATTTCTGGAATCTCATTGCTATATGTCAATGGGGTTTGTGCCTTCATTCATCATCCAGTGGCCTATGAATGGGGAAGAACAACAATATCAGAACAACAATATCAGGAAGTAAAAATCCTCTCTTAATACATGTTACAGGATAGTAATATACTTGTTAATCAAGGATAAAGTTTCATAAAGTAGAATAAAAGATTTTTTTTGTTGGAAAGCATCTTTAACATCACTTACTGAGTGCAGCCACTATCTAACTCTACCAAGTCTGAGGCTAAAACATGCTTGTTAGCACCACATCTATACATCTGTTAAACACCTCTAGGGATGGGAATTTGACCACCCCCATGCAGAGTATGTTCCAGTGTTTGATAACCCTTTCAGTAAAGCAGTGTCTTCTAATACCCAATCTAAACCTCTCCTGGTTCAACTTGTGTCCATTTCCTCTTGTCCTTATCACTTGTTACAAGGGAGAAGAGGCCAACACATACTTCACTACAGCCTCTGTTCAGATATCTGTAGAGAGCTAGAAGGTCTCCTTTTCTCCAGACTAAACAACTTCAGGTCACTCAGCCACTCCTCACAAGACCTGTTCTCCACCACCTTTTTTAATCTCCACTGCACCTGCTCCAGCACCTCAATGTCTTTCTTAAAGTGAAGGCTGCAAAACTGAGCACAGTACTCAAGCTGTGGCCTCACCAGTGCAGCATAGAGGAAGACAGTCACTTCCTTGATCCTGCTGGTCATACAGGCTGGGATTTTGTTGGCCTTCTTGGTCACCTCAGCACACTGGTGGCTCATGTTCAGTCAGCTGTCACTCAATACCCCCCATGTCTTTCGCTGCTGGGCAGCTCTCTAGCCACTCTTCCCCAAACCTAAAACGCTGCATGTTGCTGGGGCCCACGTGTAGGACCCAACATTTGGCCTTTTTAAACTATATACAACTAACCTCACACCATGGACACAGCCTGTCCAGGTTTCTCTGCAGAGCTATACTATCCTCAAGCAGCTCCAGTCCCAACCTGTTTTTTATCACCTGTGAACTTACTAAGGGTACACTCAATCTCCTTGTCCATAACATTGATACAGATATTAAAGAGAACTGGCTCTAGTACTGAGCCCTGGGGACCACCACTAGAGACTGGCCACCAACTGGATTTAACTCTGTTTACCAACACTTTTTGGGCCTGGTCATCCAGCCAGGTTTATACCCAGTGAAATGTCCACCCAACTAAGCCATGAGTGGCCAGTTTCCTCAGGAGGATGATGTGGGATGAAATGTCAAAGACTTTACTAAAGTCCAGATAAACAACATCCGCAGACTTTCCCTCATCCACTAAGTGGATAACCTTGTCTTAGAAGAAAATTAGATTTGCCAGTAAAACTGCCCTTCATGAAACCCTACTGACTGGGCCTGGTCACTTGGTTGCCCTGCATGTGCTGCACAATGGCACTTGATGATCTGCTTCATAACTGTAGTGGGTTGAGGCAGCCCCCCTCCCCACCACGGGCAAAAATAACAACTCAGACAAACGGATTGCAAAAGTGATGGAAAGTTTAAATGAAAAAGCAGTGAATGTTTACAGAGAGCCAGAAGCAGTGACAAAAGAAAATCCCAAAAACATACCCAGAAAGATCCCATCCCCACTGGGGGTACATCCAAGACCCCCCAGGGCTCCTTCTTCCCCCCTCCCCACTGCTAGGCTAGTCTCAGCTGGCCAGATCTGAGACTGCCCATCCCCCCGTGGCCTTGGGCCTAGCCAGGCCCATGGCCGGGAGACAACATCTCCCCCAGTTACCGGGCGCCGGCGAGGAAGAAAGAGGAGGTGCCAGACCTCGCACTGGATCTTATAGTGGTGGTGCAGAGAATTATGGTAGAAATACCTAGTTTCCTGTGTCCACCCACTGGGCTGGACCTCTGGACACAGGAAGCACCTCATGTAGCAGAGGGCACCCAGCCCAAACTGCAACAATAACCTTCCCAGAACTGCAGACAACCTGACAGGTCTGTAGCTCCCCAGATCCTCCTTTGGGCTGTTCTTGTAGGTGACTGTCACATTTGTCAGTCTCCAGTCAACTGGGACCTCCTCAGTTAGCCAGGACTGCCGATGAATGATGGAAAGTGTCTTGCTCCATCAGTATCCTTGGGTGTATTCTGCTTGGCCCTGTAGACTTCTGTGTGTCTAAGTGGCACAGCATGTTGTTAACCATTGCCTTTTGAATGACAGAGGCTTCATTCTGTTCCCTGTCTCTACCTTCCAGCTCCTGCGACTTTGTATCCAGCAAACAATTTATCTGCCCACTAAAGACTGAGGCAAAGAAGCCATTCACTACCTCAGGCTTTTCCTTATCATTTGTCACAGTGTTTCCCTCTGCATCCAGTAAATGACAGAGATTTCCCCTACTTGTCCTTTTGCTGCTAATATATTTCTAGAAGCATTTCTTCTCATCTTTAACAGCTGAAGCCAAATTAATTTTCAGTTGGGCTTTGATCCTGTTAATTTTCTCCCTGCATGGTCTCATGACAGCTTTGTAGTCCTGTCAGTGGCCCACCCCTTCTTCTAATGACCAAAAGCACTACTTTTCTCCCTAAGCTGCAACCAAATATCTCTATTCAGCCAGGCTGGTTATCTTCACTGCCAACTCATCTTTCAACACCTGGGGATGGCCCATTCCTGTGTCTTTAAGACTTACTTTTTAAAGAATGTCCACCTTTCTTGGACTCTTTGATCCTTCAGGATTGCCTCTCAAGTAATGTCTCCTACTATTCTCTTTGTACTGTGTTGTATTTCTAGCACACATCAGGGCAAGTGATTTTGAGACTTCTCCTAGATGCCTAAAGAATATTTCATCTGTCTATTCATCCTGGTTGGGTGGTCTATGTAGACTCCCACGACGATATATTCCTTGTCGGTCTTCCCTTGATTCTTACCCAGAAAGACTCAACCCTATCATCACCACAATGAACTTCAAACCAATCAAAACGCTCCATGACAAAACAATCAAAACACTCCACACCACTGCCTCTCCTTCCTTGCCTATCCGTTCTGAAGAAGTTATAGCCATTGATTGCAACACTCCAGTCACAAGAGACATACCACCACATTTCTGTGATGAAAACTATATAATCGTTTTCCTATTGTTCAATGTCTTTCAATGTCTTCCAACTTCTCTCATGTGTTGCCCATGCTGCTTGCATTGGTGTTGATGCACTTCAATTGAGCCTGGTCCCATCACCTTTCTCAAGGGAGAAATCTTAAGTCCTACTTTAATTCCTAC
Organism: Colaptes auratus; assembly: GCA_015227895.2. Taxonomy (NCBI): domain Eukaryota; kingdom Metazoa; phylum Chordata; class Aves; order Piciformes; family Picidae; genus Colaptes; species Colaptes auratus. The sequence continues at coordinate 49,795,105 of CM037631.1, forward strand.
CTGACTGTTCTCCTGTGCTTCCATGGTTACTAACACATCAATAACTGCTACATCCTTGCTGCTTCAGGGGTCTCCATTCTCTGTGTTAATTGAAACAGCAGATTGAATGACACCGCTAGCACACCATTCTTTAAATACTGGTGCACTGTCCCCAGGCTTATTTCAAGCAAGCTGAATTTTGTTTTCTTCTCCTTTCAAATCTAGTTTAAAATTATTTCCATGAGCCATGCTAGCTCTTGTGCTAGCTTCATTGGAAATAGATGTATCCTGTTTCCAGCGGGCCTGGTGTTCTGTAAATCAAGCCATGAACCAGACTTGAAGGCAGGCATTCATCTGTTGTGTCTTCCTCTCCATTCTCTCATTGCTCCCTGCAACTGGAGGGACAGAGGAGAACACTATTTGTACTCCTGATCCCTTAACAAGTGTGACCGTTTTAGGCTGTGCCTTTAATAACGGGACAGCTACTGGAACACTCTGGCTGAATGTTTTGGTATAAAAATGAAAACAAAGATATTCTAAACGAATTTCATTGGTAGGTTGGTAGAATGCAACTTTAAATTTTAGCTTTAGTTCAGTTTGAATCTCAGGTCAGTCTGTCCGTTTCAGTCCCTCTGAACAGCTGTCTTCTGTCTGTGCTGGCAGGTGCTGACCTTTCAACTAACCAGATAAGAAACTAAATCTTGCATACACTTTGAGCTAACAGAATTTCCTCCTTAATAATTACCTTTTCTCTTTCTAACCCTTTTTTGGAAAAAAGGGAGGAAGGGAAGAAGGGGGTATAGTTGGGGGAACCCTCCTCACTGGAGGAGGGAAAGGTCTTCTGTGTTACGATCTGTGCTGTATATTTCTGTATGTATTGTAAATACTGTATATTGTGTATATATTCACTGCATCTCATCCTGCTTGTAAATATAGCTTATTCATTTTCTGCTTCTCTGAGTTAGCCATGGTTTCTTTGTGTGTGTGGGAGAACTGAACTTTCACCACCACAAGAAGTCATTCCAAAGCCCTGAAATCTCTCTTCATTACCTTCTACATCTCTGCCTACCTGAAAAGTCAATAGCAGATGATAATCTGACAGCTGTACTAGGCAAGGAAGTTTTCTCCTCCCAGGGAGGCAGCAGACTTCACTAAGAAATGTGTGGCCTGCATTTTGGTCCTTCCACTCCTTTCAGAAATTAGTTAGCTACGACAATGACCTGCCTTTTATTCTTTTCTGAAGTGATTTTGAGGTGTGGTGTGGCCTGATTAAACCTCAACATCTCCAAATTGGGTGAACCATCACCCTTGCAATTGTCCACTTCCTCTTTCAAAGCATTGTACCTATTTTGCAAGGGCATCTGAGAAGGTGGAGTAGTTACAGGGCAGACATGCCTGTGGGGCACGTTGTGCTGGGCAAGAATTTGTTGGCATTGCTCCCGTCCTCTTCATCACCACATTCAGTCAGGAAGAATGATATCTGTCTGCCTGACAGGTTTGTTTCAGGGAAGGCAGGGTGTGACTCCAAGAATCTCTCTCTCACATTACCTGATGGTCTTCAAGCTACTTATGTCCTTCCATAGCTCCATCACTAAACAGAAGAGCTCCACCACCTGGGCACACTTCCAATAAGCATGCTTTCTGCTCCTGACGCTGGCATAAGAGCGTGGCACTCCTTACAGCCCAAGACCTGGGTGGCATTGTATTCCCACCAGATCTCCATCTGTGAAGCTGCATTAAACCTTCTGAGTGCAGGGCACAGGGATGCTACGGCCTTCTGCTGCATGGGCACTATCGCTCTTTGGTTGAGTTGACCAAGCTGCAGCACCCTACCTGTGTGCCCTTTTGTGTAAACTGCTGCACAAACTGCCCTGGCTGATGTGCCGCATTCTCTTGGCTGGTTCAGTGCGGGCTCCCTGGAGGCTTCTTTCTGAGGCTAGGGTGTAGTTGCTATTGTCCTGGCAATGCCCACACCTCATCAGCTTCTCCTGTGAGAGTTGCCATCTCCTGGAACGTCTCTCTACTCCTCTGGCATTTCCCTGCAAAAGGAAAAATCTCAGTAAAACACCTGTACACCAAGATCTCCCCTGCTGCTGACCAAGCTGGTTCCAAAGCACTTGCCTTTGGTGACTGTCAGAGACATATTTTATTCCATCAAGAAAGAAATATGATTTTCTTAAATGTAGTCTCAGTCAAATTGAATGTCTTGTTATTTTTCGAGGGGAAAAAAATAGAAAGGATTGTGGCTAATAACTTTGCTATTTCACGTTATTGCTTTTGGAATGCAGGGGGAAGAAATCCCAGTACACAAACACAATCTCATCTTCCTTCTTCTTTATTGTTTAAGCAATTTGCTCTAGTGTTGTAACAATTTTGTCTTACTCTTTATGACTTCAGTGTTGTTGTCAATCACATGTAAGCACACTACAATAGTGTCAGATTTTATTTTTAGAACTTTCATGCCCTGAAGTAGTGCACGCTCCAAATATTATAAGCAATTCCTGAGTGCCACTGTTCTGAGAATTTAAAATACAGATTAATTTTGGATTCATCTGGAGATGATACAGAGGCTGTGGTAGTGAAATGTGTTACTACTTAGATATGAGAATTTGCTTATTTGTTTGGTTTTGGGTTTTATTTTTACATAAGTGAATATGAAGAAGTACATTTTACAAGGCATAGAAAGCTTTTTCTCTTTTTTTGCTTTTTAATATTGGCTCAATATGAGTAAAATAGGCTTCATTAAATTTAAAATAATATAAAAGTCTGTACACCTTTGCTAAAGGAAATGTTCTAGAAATGTTCAGACAATAACTCTCAGATAAAGCTTATGAATTCATATTAGCATTTTCCTTATAGAAGAAATAGTTTAACAGGAGGAAAAGAGTAATGTTTTCATACCTTTCAGTCTGAAACAAACCATAACATTTCAGTTCAGCAGTGATATACGACATCAATATATTTTTAAATTTTTTTTTTAAATGTGTGAGGGGGCATTGTGTTATTTGGGTTCTGGGGTTTTGTTATTTTGGGATTTTTTGGGTGGGGAGGTGTGATTGTGTTTTGTTTTGTTTTGCTGAGATTCTTTTTGTTGTTTTCTTTTTGTGTGTGTGTCTTTGGGGTTTCTTTCTGTGTGTTTCTTGAGGCTATGGGAAGTGCATTTGATTTAACCAGAACAATTTTCTGTGATTTTACCATTACCTTAAATCCAAAGCCTCCTTGGTTTTACAACCAGGTTTTATTGTTTGTTGTTTGTTGGTGGGTTTTTTCACAATGAAATATTTTCTTCACCAAAATAATTAGTAGCCCATATTTGGAAATCTTGTAATTGTTTTTTTGCTTAAAATTAGTCTATGTTTAATCAAGTCATAGAAGAAAAAACTGAAAGAAAAAAAAAGAGACTTACTTTCTTCATGAAAAGAGCATCTGCATGCCATAAAATAAGCAGTAACAGCACTTTTCTTTCTTCCTCCTCCCAATATTGCAGACTATGACTATCATCCTCCCTTTGCTTCAAGATGGCTTTCTCCACTGTAGAGTGCAAAAAAGTTGCAGTCTATTGCTGTTCTGGTTGTCAAGATTCACTGTTAAAAGCTGACACATCTCAGATATATCAACTTTTCTAGGAGTGGTTTGATATGGAAAGCTCTTGAAACTTGCTAGTTTTACACAACCAATACCAGACTGGGGAAGCTGATGTTGTTTTAATGACATAGAACATTCAGTTTTATTTCCACTACAAAAGAAATTTTGTTTCCAAAGAAATCCAAACCATAGCCAAAAAAAACCCCAAACAAACCATCAATAACAACACCAAAAAACCACACCACCACTATCACCACCAATTAAAAACTTACAAAAAACTCCCAAGCTCAAATACCTTTGCAAAGTGTGGGTCATATCACATGTCTTAAAACTGAAGAGAAACAGACCTAGGAAATAATGTTTTCATCAGCCAGTCTTATTCTGTGATATTAGTTGGCCAGAACTTGTAACTAAACCAGTATAATATATAGGAAATTGTTGGGAAGAGCGCAATGGAGACTATGACAAGCACCAATAAAGCATAGCTCAACTTCATTCTGATATCTCTTGCTTTTATAGACCTCTAAAGGTCAGGCCTGTTTACAAAGTGCTTTGCATAGCCAGTTTCTGTGGTTAGCAACTCCTTCTTTCCAAGGTCAGGCAGCTTTTTCATCAGCTGCCAGGTTTCCTTTTCTCAAAGCTGCTCCAAGGGAGAGTTGCCCGCTGCCCCAGCTCCTACACTTCTTCACAGGCCTGATAGTGTGGATTATTCATAACTCCCATCAGGTGTCCTTGTTCTGCCTAAAGGTCCCCCACAATACCGCCTTTTTTATTTTTTGAACAATCCATGCCTGGGAGATTATTTTTGTGGTCAACGATACACAGCAATACTTTCAAGGTCAATCTCTTCTTGGCTCATCAAAGGGTCCACAAATTCATCAGTTTCCCAGCAACAGACTAATCAGGCAAGGCAATATCAGTAACATTACAATCACAATTAGCAATATTAATAACCCAGTTTTAACAATCAAAAGAAACTAACCAGAGAATTCTCATCCTTTAAACAATCCTTTAAACCAACCTTCATTATCAATCTGCAAATGTGTTACTCTCTATTCCAGTTCTTAAATATGCTTATATAGAGAGACCGAGTAAGAGATTCATACAACATAATTCTTCAGACTCTTGACAACTATGATCTTACTCTAACAACAAAATCTATAGCAGTTCTGTTTTATAAGGTAGCTTACACCATGCCATTGGCTCAACATTGGCAGGGTTCACAACAAAAGGTAAAACAATTATATACAACAAAACCTCTTTTGCCAGTTATGGTCTTGATTTCAACATGTGTCACAGCATCATGGCTGAACCATAGAGGGTTACAGAGCATGCGCAAGTTTGGAGCTGAACATTCTCACACCTGAATCACAAGTTGTTACCACTTTGAGCTGGAAGAGATGGCCACTGCCAGAGAGGATGAGACCACCCTGGATCCATTTCCAGAGCTTTCTGAGATGCCAGCCAGTCCACTAATGGTACTATTTCTCTACAGTACCTTAGTAAAAAATCAGAAAAGTTTCCTAACTTGGCTATAACGCTGCAATGTTGTCTCACCATTAGGCTATTAGGCCACTGTCACCCACCAGGGAAGAGAGGCCCTAGATGAGCAGTTGTTCATCCTCCACAACAACCAGAGAGGTTGGTTCTGTTAAAGCTCTGAAGTTTCTATTGCCCTACATGGTTGATTCAAAAGAAATCAGGGCTATTCCTGTTTTCTGTTATTTCTTCCTTTCTCAGGAGGAGAGCTCACACCACATGTTGCACCACGCTGCACCCAGATGTTGAGGTGGTCAATCAAAGGCGGCTTAAAATGCTAGTCTATTCACTGTTGGGTGTCTCTATTTGTGCTGCTATCTTTATTTTTGTTACTTCCATTCTTTGTTATCTCGATAATTGTTGTAAATAAGTTGTTTCCACAGTTCCTGTTAATGGTTAGTTATTGTTAATTGTTAACACGTTATAATAAAGTTTATCTGTTTCTACAAAGTTTAGCTAACAACTCCGTAACAAACAAAATCAAAAGGCAACAAAACTATATGAGTCTAACCTAACATTCTTTGCACACATAAAAACAAGCAAGATTGACATTATTACTTAACTAAGACAGACTGGTAACATATAAATCCAGGCGAATATATTCTCCAATCACACAAAAATTAATCAATCATAATATTCAGTCTTAATTCAGATATTTCATGGTACATTCTTCTCATTGTTGCATTTGGTCTCAGATTATTATAATAGTAATTGTGATCAGTGTTAGGTAGTTCTGGTGATTTTCAGCTTCATGGGAAATGCTCTTTTTTCATCTTCTTGATTCTTGTGCTGTTTGTTGAAATTATTTCAGTACTGCCTTTTTTTTAATATATAATCCTTAAAGCTATTATAAATACAAAAAAGCCACTAAAAAATTTCATTCTATAATATACCTATATCAAACCCTTAACTTACACTAATACCAAAAATCCTTAAAAACTTTAAAAAACTATGTTAAAATTAAATTATTAAATCAATGTCAAAAAAAGGAGAGACAACAAGAAAGAGATGCCATGGCACACAGAAAAAGAAAACAAAAAAAGAAAGGTATAAAGAAAAACAAATTTAAAATCTAAATTCATAAAACAACTTATTTTAACATAAACTTGCCCATCATGGCTAATATATACTATTATTATCATATCTATTACCATCAAATACAAATCATAATAATAAATTATAAATAAGGTATGCTTATTATATTAAAGTGTGGGCTGGCAAGGCCAGCAAAGGTGCTGCAACCACAGGGCAGGAGAAGGGTGAGGAACTATTTTCTGCTCCGACTGCCCCGTTTTCCAACTGGCGACAAGCGGCAATAGAATGAGAAACATTTTGAAAGTTATCACACTAAACAGTAGATTTACACTTACTTCTAATATGCCCAATTTGACCACATTTATAACAAACCAATTTTCCCACTGCTGCCCTTCCAGGTTTTTTGTCCCAGACATAAAGCTGCAGCACGAACCTGGGTCTGACCCTCTACAGCATCTTTGGCTGCTTCAGCTATAAAAGCAGCTTGGGTTGATAGTTGAGCATGAGAGGCTCTAGTCAGCATATTACAGTATCGCAGTATCACCAAGGTTGGAAGAGACCTCAAAGATCATCAAGTCCAACCCGTCCTTAATCAATGGCCCTTTCAGGAGGGTGGCAAATTGTGGCAATGCCAGTGATGAGCAGTGCAAGCAATCTGGCAGTGTAGGCTTAAAGCCTGACATGGTGGTAGGCCATGCTCAGCGTAAGTGCATAAGTGCAAAAGTTGCTAGCAGTGTAGCAAAACAGTGCTGTGCCTGCACCATGTAACTAAAGCAGGACACTGGTAGCTATAAACACAGCAAGTTATCTGGGAATAACAGGACATGCACCTGCATCAACAACCTTGCGTGGTATTAGTAGCTTGACCAATAATCTATAATAGTGCGATGTGTGGTCACTCGTAGGGAACCAATGAAGCTATGCCAACGATGCTCCCCGAGTTTATATAAGTTATAGAAGTTCCCTTAATAAGCACTTCTTTTTCTTCTTCACTTCCCTTTACTTTGCTGTGCTATACTCACTATGCTAGTGTGAGAAATTGGTTTTAATATTTGGCTTTCGCAAGGGGAATTACTGGGCACCTGGGGCTCGATCGTTGGGCCAATTGGTTGGTTATGGTCTGTATTGTGAGAGAAAGGGGAGGCGCCAACATGTCTAAAGACTGGCCGGGTCAAAAGTGCAGGTTTTGTCTCAGTCCTGATGGAGAGGGGTGGGAGCATGCTGGGGAATATATGAATATGTACGTTTTAATATATCAATATGTATGTTTGCCATCTATATAAGTTCAACTCGTGTCGTTACGGTGCACCTCTAGCAAATTCGCTATGCGCCCAGCGCTGTGTTGCCTTTATTTTATAATAAACTGCTTATAAATTTCAGCAGTGAGCTCGTTTCTCACACTAGCACTATAGCCGTACAACATTGGAACAATAAAGGAACAGTACTAGATCATATTGTTTGTCCGTATTGATTCTCCAGTCTCCGTTGCCGGTATCTGGCGCCCGAACTCGTGATGGGATCCTCGGACTACAATGCTGCTTGACTCAGCGTGAGAGGTACGTTCCGAGCGATACGGAAAGCCGGTCGAACCAGCACCGCCCCGCTGCTGACAAAATAAGCAACGCGCGCTCAGAAAAGGAAGCGAATTTCACCAGGGCCGGGTGAGCGGCCGGGGAGAGGCACGGGGAAGCACGCAGCAAAACAGAAAAGGCTGTGCTAAACACCCTCCAAACTATCCTCTCCATGAGAGGTACTGCTTACGATTCTGGGCTTTTAAAAGGGCTATTAGCCTGGGCCCGGAATCATGATTCTATCCCCACAGGAACTGAAGCTTTCACTTCCGAAGCATGGGACAAAACTGCAGGCCAGCTGTGGGATGAGGTGCTTAAATACTTAAAAAGCGGCTTTTGGCTATAGTACCGTGTGGCGAACCGTCACATATACTGCAATCTATAAAAGCAGAACAGTCTGCTCTTGATTCAGCTGCTGCAGCATTAGCTTCTGTGAGAAATGGGTTTTAATATTTGGCTCTCGCAAGGGGAATTACTGGGGACCGTGGAGTTCGACCATTGGGCCGATTGGTCTGTATTGTGTGGGGTATTGGGAGAGAAAGGTGAGGCGCCAACAGGTCTAAAGACTGGCCGGGTCAAAAGTGCAGGTTTTGTCTCAGTCCTGATGGACAGGGGTGGGAGCTTGTTGGGGAATATATGTTAAATATATGAATATGTATGTTGGCCATCTATATAAGTTCAACTTGTGTTGTTAAGGCGCGCCTCTAGCAAATTCGCTATGCGCCCAGCGCTGTGTTGCCTTTATTTTATAATAAACTGGTTATAAATTTTAGCAGTGAGCTCGTTTCTCACAATTTGGTGACCCGACGTGATTACCCTGTCTGCAGCAAGCTTTCAGGACCCTTCAGAAGGGGGGGGCGCCCCCGCCGATTTCGGCGGCCCGGAAGGAGGACCCTGAATGCCTCTCGGAGCACGGGTAAACGATCCAGCCGACATTATAAGATAAAGGCAAGGGAAGGAGCTCCCGGTTGCCGCGGCTGCCTGTAATTCTTGTGCACGAAGACCCGGGCAAGAAAAGGGCTGTAAGTACTGTCCGGTTGGGCGGGTATTGAGGTCGGTGAGAGTGTGTGTGTGTGTGAGACGTGGGCTGGACAGTCCGGACCCACGAAGCGAGTGCGGAGTCCTTCTAACTGCGTTTCCAATATCCCGCGAGGGACTTGGCCAGTGAAGGGACGAAGCGGTTGGTGACGGAAAGCGTGGACCTCGGGAAATGGGGCAAGGGTCGGGTAAACAGACCAGCCCCGGGAAGAACGGGAGCGAAAGGGTACCCAGGGATATACCCCCGGACAGCCCTCTGGGGTTACAGTTAGCGTATTGGGAAGAGAATCCTAATACGCGGGATAAAGATAAGGGAATTATGATATATTATTGCATGGAGAAATGGGCTAGAGAGAAGATCAGATCAGACAATTTATTTTGGCCCCAATATGGGTCCTCGGAAGGATGGATTTGTCAGGCTCTCAACCTTTATGTTAACAGTAAGGAGCCTTTCAATCAGGAGGAGAGTGAATATGCCGCTTGCTGGAAAGGCAACGTTTGGTCAGCAGCGGCAGTAACGGTTTTTAAGGTGAAGGAAGAGGAAGAGCCCGAACCTGAGAAGTGGGAACCACTGAATCATTTACCCCCACCTTATAACCCTACGGCCCCCGTCCTCCCTACGGCCCCCGTCCTCCCTACGGCCCCCGTCCTCCCTGCGTCCCCCGTCCTCCCTTCAGCAACAGCCCCCGTCCCCTCGGCAGCAGCAGCTCCCGTTCCCCCTGCCGAGGAACACACTAGCTCAACCCCAGGTCCCCCCCCCAGCTAGATCCACCCGCCAAAGGAGAGGAGGTAGACAAACTAGAAGACAGACAAATGTCATGGTTTTAGAGGAAGAGTCTACTGACTCAGACAATCCATACGGAGGAGTACCACTATATCCTTTGAGAGAGGTGCCCCTAGGGGGGGGCGAATGGGGGAATTGGATATGTGAATGCTCCTCTCACTTCTACTGAGGTGAGAAACTTTAAGAAGGAATTAAAAGGCCTCCTGGAAGACCCTATTGGAGTAGCAGAACAATTTGATCAATTCTTGGGGCCAAATATTTACACGTGGGAAGAAATGCAATCAATCATGGGAATCCTTTTTACTTCAGAGGAAGACAGATGATTAGAACAGCTGGAATGAGGATTTGGGAAAGGGAAAATCAGCAGGGACCTCCAGGTGATCAAAAGATGCCCCTAGCTTCTCCTAATTGGAACCATAATGATGATAGGGCAGACAAAACATGAATGAATATAGAACCTTGATTATTAGAGGCATAAAGGAAGCAATACCCAGGGGGCAAAACACAAAAAAAGCATTTGATAGTCAACAGGGGAGGGAGGAGACCCCTACTGATTAGCTTGAGAGGTTACGGAAAAATTTACAGCAATATTCAAGAATAGATCCCACCAGTCAGGACGGCCAGATATTGTTAAAGGTTAATTTTGTCATTCATTCCTGGCCGGATATTAGAAAGAAATTGGAAAAAATAGAAGATTGGCAAGATAGAGGACTTCAAGAATTATTGAGGGAAGCACAGAAGGTGTATGTGCGGAGAGATGAGGAAAAAGCAAAAGCAAAGGCTAAGATTATGGTAGCCAGCATGAGGGAAGCAGGCCAGGTGGGGAAATCTGAGAAGAAAACACAATCCTCCCACCCTACACCTTCTCAACCTGTGAAGGATAAAACCCCCAGGCCTCACTGGTACCCGGGGAATGCTCAAACTGGAAGTAAGGGTACTGAATGTTATTATTGTGGGAAAAGTGGTCATTTTAAACGAGATTGTCAAAGGAGGAAGAGAGATCTTAAAGTTTTTGAGGAAGATCAGCAATAGGGGTGTCAGGGGCTCTTTTACCTGGGGCAAAAATACCAACAGGAGCCCTTGATAAAATTAAAAGTAGGACCCCAGGAAGAAATTTTAGAATTTTTAGTAGATACAGGAGCTGAACGTACTTGTGTTACCAAGGTTCCTGAAGGGTGTATGGAGAGTAAAAATACTGTAAAGGTTTTAGGGGCAAAGGGGAAGGGTTTAAAGTCCCAGTAGTTAAGGATGTTAAATTAGAAACTGAGGCTAGAATTGGGGTAGGAGATATTTTGGTAGTGCCAAGCGCAGGATGTAATTTACTAGGGAGAGATTTACAAGTTCAATTGGGCATAGGGGTGATTCCAGAGGATGGGCAGATGAGGGTCAGAATATTACAATTAAACACTGAGGATGAGGCAGAGATTAACCCAGAAGTCTGGGCCAGTGAAGAAAATAGAGGGAGTTTAGACATTGAACCCATACAAGTAACTATAGAGCAACCAGAACATCCTATCAGAGTAAAACAGTATCCCATACCTAAAGAAGGAAGAGAGGGGTTGAAGCCAGTCATAGACCACCTCCTTAAAGATGGAACATTGGAACCTTGTATGTCCCCCCATAACACACCCATACTAGCAGTAAAGAAAGAGGATGGAACTTACAGGTTGGTACAGGACCTGCGGGAGGTGAATAAGAGAACCATGACTCGGTTTCCTGTAGTTTCTAATCCTTACACATTGTTCAGTCACATACCTCCAAATCATAAATGGTATAGTGTAATAGATCTTAAAGATGCCTTCTGGGCCTGCCCACTGGCTGAAAACAGTAGAGATATCTTTGCCTTTGAATGGGAAGATCCAGTCACCAGGAGAAAGCAACAATTGAGGTGGACCAGATTGCCCCAAGGTTTTACAGAATCTCCCAATCTATTTGGTCAAAACCTGGAAAAATGTTATTGTCATTTCCACAGGAAAAGGATGTTTTAATCACACAATATGTAGATGATTTATTAATCTCAGGAGAAGGGGCAGTTGAAGTTAGAAGGACCACCATAAACCTCTTAAATTTCCTGGGAAATTTGGGATTAAGGGTATCAAAAAGTAAATTACAATTTGTGGAACCTGAAGTTAAATATTTAGGGATATGGTTAAGTGATGGAGCCAGGAAGTTAGATCCTGAAAGAGTAGAAGGGATTGTATCTCTCCAAGCCCCTAAAACAAAGAGACAAGTCAGAAGGTTATTAGGATTACTAGGATATTGTAGATTATGGATTGAGGGATATAGTCAGTTAGTCAAGTTTTTATATGAAAATTAGTGGGAGATGATGACTTCATTTGGACAGGGGAAGATGAGGAAAAATTTGAAACAATTAAAAGGCTTTGACCACGGCTCCAGTTTTGAGCCTCCCTTCCCTGAATATGCCATTCCAACTCTTTGTTAATGTGGAGGGAGGGGTGGCTTATGGAGTTCTGACTCAAGAATGGGGAGGATCACGTAAACCAGTAGCATACTTATCAAAGTTACTAGATCCTGTAAGCCGAGGTTGGCCGGCATGCATTCAAGCAGTGGCAGCCACAGCACTCATGGTGGAAGAAAGTAGAAAATTAACTCTAGGAGGAAAACTGGAAGTATATACTCCCCATTCAGTGAGAAATATACTGAACCAAAAAGCAGAAAAATGGCTAACTGATTCTAGGATTTTAAAATATGAAGCAATTTTGATTGATGGTCCAGATCTAACAATCTCCACTAGCCAGAGCCTAAATCCAGCTCAATTTTTATATGGAGAGCCTACAGAAGCTTTAATACACGACTGTCTGGAGGTTATTCAATACCAGACTAAAATAAGGGAAGATTTATTTGAACAGGAATTGCAAGAAGGGGAGAAATATTTTGTGGATGGGTCCTCACGGTGTGTAAATGGGAAACGCTTGTCAGGATATGCAGTGGTTGATGGGCTAAGACTGGAAACTATTGAAAAAGGGAATTACCCTCTCATTGGTCAGCTCAAACCTGTGAGTTATATGCACTGAATCGGGCTTTGCACCTTTTAATGAATAAAGTGGGAACCATTTATACAGACTCTAAGTATGCTTTTGGAATAGTTTGGAAGAAAGGGGAATGTTAAATTCAAAAGGGAAAAATTTGATTCATGAAGCCCTAATTAGAGAAATCTTAGAGGCATTGAAATTACCGGAAGAAATAGCGGTGGTTCATGTAAAAGGACATCAGAAGGGAACTTCGTTAATAATTAGAGGGAACAACTTAGCTGACAGGGAAGCTAAACAAGTAGCAGAAGGAGGAGAGGAGAGGGTCCTCCATGTAGAGGTAACAGCATCAGATGAACAGAAGGAATCACCAGTATTCACTCCTACAGAGGAACAGGCACTTGAAAAGATAGGGGGAAGGAAAGATGATAAAGGGATTTGGAAACTGGAGGATGGGAGACAACTAATTTCCAAAGCCTTAGCCCGAAAAATCCTCGAGCGATTACACCTTAACACCCATTGGGGAACAAGAGCTCTGTGTGATCATTTTCTACGGGATTATGGCTGTATTGGAGTTTACGAGGTAGCTCGGCAGGTAACTAGTAAATGCCTGGTATGTCAAAAAGTAAACAAGAGAGTCATGAGACAAGTTCCATCTGGGGGACGCACTATATCCTTACGCCCATTCCAAGCTATTCAAGTAGATTTTACTGAACTACCTCAGATTAACAGATGGAAATATCTTTTAGTTCTAGTTGATCATTTGACACATTGGGTGGAAGCTGTGCCGGTCTCCAGAGCAACTGCCAATGTAGTAACAAAAGTGATATTGGAAGATATAATTCCCAGATATGGGTTGGTAAATCGGATAGATTCTGATCGAGGTACTCATTTTACATCAAAGGTGGTCCAACAATTAATGGACAGTTTGGGCATACATTGGGAACTTCATACCCCCTGGCACCCACAGAGTTCAGGGAGAGTAGAAAGAATGAACCAAACACTGAAACAAACCCTCACCAAATTAATGATTGAGACCCAGATGACATGGGTTAAGTGCCTACCCTTGGCCCTGCTCCGGATCAGGATACAGCCGAGATCTGATGTTGGTGTATCACCTTATGAAATGATGTTTGGGTTACCTTATTTACAAGGTGGGAGGGAAATGGCTAATTATGAACTGGGGGACAAAAACATTCGAAATTATGTGATGGCAATTGGGAGAACATTACAACATTTACGGGCTCAAGGGATGTTATCTCAGTCAGTTCCTTTAGATTTCCAAATCCACAACTTTAAACCAGGAGATTGGGTTATGATAAAAATGTGGAAAGAACAAACACTTACGCCTCAGTGGGAAGGACCCTTCCAGGTCTTGCTTACTACAGAGACTGCAGTACGGACAGCCGAGAGAGGATGGACACACGCAACGAGAGTTAAAGGACCTGTGGATCCACCCACTGAATGGACTGTGGTACCCCAAATGGAGGACCTAAGGATGGTCATCAGACGAGTTCCAGTATCGGAGCAGGAGCGGTAGTGGTCCTTGCCTGAAAACATAAAACCTCCCTGGACAAGGGATCTAATCCAGGCAGAGTATCAGTGGGATTGAAGGAGGCAAGACCGGGTAGACCTCTGTAATTGCCACGAAGAAGATCTAGAACCATGGCTGTGGGCAGCAACCCCATAGGCTATGTGAGTGGAATTGCAAGTCAAACCGGACTCCTAATTCCCAGGATTAACCACTAAGACATATTCTCAGGCAAGGACCATCAGTTGTTAAAATTGGAGTATTTTGTTGTTTGTTGTAGAATTGTTATTCTAGCTCAAGCCAAATGTAGTATAAAGAAGGGGAGGGATTGTGAGAAATGGGTTTTAATATTTGGCTCTCGCAAGGGGAATTACTGGGGACCGTGGAGTTCGACCATTGGGCCGATTGGTCTGTATTGTGTGGGGTATTGGGAGAGAAAGGTGAGGCGCCAACAGGTCTAAAGACTGGCCGGGTCAAAAGTGCAGGTTTTGTCTCAGTCCTGATGGACAGGGGTGGGAGCTTGTTGGGGAATATATGTTAAATATATGAATATGTATGTTGGCCATCTATATAAGTTCAACTTGTGTTGTTAAGGCGCGCCTCTAGCAAATTCGCTATGCGCCCAGCGCTGTGTTGCCTTTATTTTATAATACTTCTAACCCACACGAAAAAGGGAGATTGGGAAGGCTCCGCCCCCTCCCTCCCCCCCCCCCCCCCCCCGCACAACGTGTGCCGCTCCGTCAGCATCCTCGTCACAACTTCAATTGCCCGCTATTCCTCCTTCTACACGAATTGCGGTTTCCTTATTACCGTTCTTTTCCACGAAAAAATCCCCTGCCGCTACGTCAGTGGCGGTAGAAGCGAATCCCGATCGGACTGAAAACACGCGCGAAATCAAAATGGAGGTCGAAAGGCATGAACACTCACTGCAAGACGCCACGCCCGCCATCTTGGCGACCACACCGCGTTCACCAGACGCCACCACTGCCGTTCGCATCCAGCAGGGAAAAAGCGATAAAAAGGCAGCGAAACCTGTGGTTCAGCGTGTTCTATCCCGTTCATCAACATCTTCCTCTAATACCGCCAGCGACGGCTCGGATTCGGAAAATGAAAACACCGACGCTAAGAAATCAAACAGTGCCAACTTTGTTTCACAGCCCCTCTTAGAAAAACTTGAGTGCTTGGAGGCTCGCGGTTACAGCATTTTTACGACCGCACCCCTCCCGTGAGCCCCGGCGGCATCGACTGAGGCGGCACCGACGGCTCCGACCGAGGCAGCACCGACCGACGCACCACCGACACCGGCAGCACCGACCGTAGCGGTGGCCCCAGCGGCCCCCACGGCGGCCCCCATGGCAGCAGCCACGGCAGCGGCCATCCCCATGGCGGCGGCACAGCAGCGGCCCCCCCCAGCCCGCACCAGCAGTCGTTCCCCCCCAGCGGCTTCAGTTGCGCTACACCCCCCACCTCCTACATCCCAGGCATTGGCAGCAGAAAATATCACTGCGACGGAGGCTACAATCGAATACCAATGGGACGATAGTGTAAGGGATCGGGGGGTGGGAGGGACGGGGAACTGTCCCGCTGCGGCGGTGGAAAGGTATTGTGAGAAATGCAGTAATAGATGGAGAATCTGTAGATTTTCCTGTACGTGCATCTCCTGTGGTATTAGAAGGTCAACAATGAATATGGCAATCTCTGGACTGAAAAATGTTAAAAGAAGCTGGACAAGCCATAGCTACCTATGGGTTAAAGTCAGGATACACAACTGCTATAATTAGTTGTTTTCAACACACTTGTTAGCCCCTTTTGACACACATATGGTGGCAAGTGGCATTTACTACATGATCTGAGAGCAATTAACTCAATCATGGAGGAGATGGGTGCCTTACAACCTGGCCTCCCAACTCCCAGTCCCCCCAAATTGGGACCTGATTATTATTATTGAGGGATTGTTTACAATTTACTTATATCCAGAGAATTCAAAAAAGTTTGCATCTACTGAGCCATTGATTAAGGCAGACCCCACCCAACCATATCAGTGGGTAGCCTAAAGGCATACAGAATTCTCCCACCCTTCCCAAATATATGTGGCTTGGTCTTTGTTCCCATTTAGACAGACTTGTCGTGACTGCCTCATCTATAATTCTATGGATGATATTCTAATTGCAAAAAAGTTAGATCCTAAGACAATACTGTCCGAGTTTCAACCCATGTTAGCGAGCAGACGGTTGGAAATAACAGCACATCAGACCTTGCAAGTTTCGATAAGTGGCAATTCGCTTGCAATGCCGCGGAAGCCACGCCCCAGCAGACTCTTTATAAGGTGTCACTGCTAATCACCTCGTTGGGGCGAGACTTTTGCTAGATCACATCAGCAAATGCAACTTCCTGATAAGGCTTTCCATTAAGTCAGGATTTAGCGATCAAAGAGTGGTCGAGAATCCAGGACACTAAATCTGATCCTGTGCTTCTCACTACTCGTCAGGATCTAACAGGGCCATTTGGTTCCTTTGTCGATACCTTACATATGGCATTAAATCTAATTCAGATTTGACTCACAGTATGAAGGTAAAAATGCTGGATGTTCTGGCATTTGACAATGCTAACGAAAAAGCTAAACAGTTCTCAGCATTTTACCACATGTGCCACTGTCCCACGACTGCTGGACGCAGCAGAATGAATGAAGCACCGACAGACAGCAACGTATCTAGCCACAGCCATAGAAGCAGTCGTGAAACCAGTACGACTACTGCAAAAGGGAAACAACCTGGGTGGAAAACATCGTACTTCTGGGAAACCTAGGTACCTTAAATCAAATTGCCTGACTGCTGGACAGACTCGAAAGTGCTGTGTTCACTGTCACAGACCTAATCATTTTACTCAAGGTTGTCGTAGGCAGGGAAACTGCTCCTGCAGCACGAGTACACCCCACGCGACGACACCAAACCAGGATGCTTGGACCGCCCCCCTCGCAGCCACCTCTGGCAGCGCGTAGCGGACCTGGCAACAGCATTGGATGTCACTCTTGAGCCCACAAAATGTTGTTGTCGAGTCCCATCAGCACGGTCCTCTGGGTCACAAACCCTGTGCTCTGTTAATTGCCAGATCGTCTACCTCTAGATAGGGCATCCTCGTAATTCCTGGTTCAATAGATTCTGATTATGACTGGGCTATGAAAATTATGCTCTATAGCATTACCCCTCCTGTCAGCACTCCTGTTGGGACAGAAATTGCTTAGCTAATACCATTTGAGTCCTGAGTGCCTTAAACTTCTAACAGGATTCGAGGACACAAAGGCTTTGGTTCCACCGATATGCCTAATACCTCATTGGCCTTAGAAATCCAAAAGGGAAAACTAGAACAGATTGTGACTATCAGACACTCTTGTGGCCAAACTATACAGTTTTCAATGATTGTGGATACTGGAGATGATATCACTATTATACCTCGTCATAAATGGAATGGTCTCTAGCCATTGCTCATGGCAAATTCTCCATTGCTCATAGCAAATGACTCCAGAGTCATGGGTTTAAAATATATCCAAACAACCTGGGTCAGCAAAGAGCCGGTGCAATTAGCTTTTACGACGGCAAGTCAATCACTGTAAGATCGTACGTGTTAACCCTTCCAGTTGCTCTGTTGGGCTGAGATGCTTTGAGTTAGCAAAACTCGTTACTGTTCCTTTTCTGTAGCGGCTACTGGTCAGCAACCGACCCTCAAATTAAAATGGAAAACAGCTAATCCAGTCTGGGTGGAACGGTGGTCGCTCAGACATGATAGGCTGCAAGTTGTTAAGACCCTACTGCAGAAACAATTGCAACTAGGGCACACCTTGCTAGCCGCCCCCTCCCCTCCCCATACCCCGCGCCCCTTTTCTGGTACGACTCTAGTCTACCAAAGCTCTGCTCTGATTTAAAGCAACAGTGCTAATTTCATAATTTCTGATTGTAATGTCTTTCAGAGTTCTGTTATTTAGAGTTTTTACAAGTCTTCCTAGTAAGCATAATGAATAGTAAGCAGTTGGTATTTCCAGGTACTTAGTACATAGTAATTGTAGTAAGGTATACATACTTAGTAATGAGTTCAAATTGTAAGATTTTCGTGTGGTTCAAACCTCCTTAGTTGTGTGCCTAGGCATTTCAAAGGAGCTCCATGTAATATGGTTAAAGTTTGTAGTAGATAGGTATTCATTCTTAAAAATATTCCTTAGCTAATGTCAAATCTTTCTATTTCCTTCTTAGACATTGACTAGAAAACATAAAAACATACAAAAAATAGTAAAAAAAAGAAGACATGTACAAAAAAAAATTTTAAAATACAAATATATATAACAGAACAGAAACAAAAATATTACAACTTATATAAAAAAGTACAATAAAAAATAACAAAGTAATAACAAAAAATAATTATAGAGAACAAATTGAAAACAAACAAATTTAAAATAACAAATTAACATAATAATAATAAGAGCAGCAATAAAAACAAAATATAACAAACTAAAAACTCACAAGGATTACTAACAAAAAAATAGCTATTAACAAAAACCATAAGGATTATTACCAAAAACCAAATAAGGATTATCAAGACTACTAGATTAAAACAAACAAACAAAAACCTTATAAAGAAAAATTCAAGAAAATTAAAATGAAAAATGGCAATAAAAAAGAATTACAAGAAAAGAAGGTTAAAAAATAAAGCAAAAATTAAAATTAAAATAGAAAATAGATTAAATAAAACATGCAAAAATAAAAAATTAATTAAAATAAACAATATAATAATAAAAAATAAAATATTAAAAGCTAGATAAAGAATAAATAAATTAATTAGAATACAAAATTAAAATAAAAAAATTAAAATTGCAATAACAAAATAAAAATAATAATTTTTAAAAAGTTAAAAAATATTTTTAAATGACAAAAAACTAAATTGAAAGTAATACTAAAAATATTAAAATAAAATACAAAAATAACAAAAAAATTTTAAATATAAAAATTAGATTAAAATTGACAAAAAATAATTTAAGTATAGATATAAATACAGAAAAAGATACATTAAAATGGTGTAAAAAATAAAACAATTAATTAAAAATTAAAGAAAATACAATAAGAGCTAGATTAAAATTAAAAAATATTGTAAAAAAAATGTACAAAAGTAATCAATAAATTCAAAGTAAAATAATATTAAAAAAACCCAACCAAAATTAGAATAAAAAGAAAAATTAATTTAATAAAAAATGAAATTTAAAATATGAAAAAATAAAAAATATATTGCAAAAAATAAAATAATAAAAAAGGAAAAATAGAAAAAATACAAATCAAAAATTAAAATAAAATTTAAATAAAAAATTTGAAATCATATAAAAATAATGGAAAAAAATTCAAATTAAACTTACAAAAAAGAATAATAAAATCAAAGCAAAACAAATGTATTAAAAATAGATAAAGAAATTGATTTAAAAATGAAAAATTTAAATAATTGCAAATTCAAAAATGGATTACATTAAAAACAAATTTAAAAATATATGGAATCATAGATTCATAGCATGAGTCAGGGTTGGCAGGGATCACAAGGATCATCTAGTTCCAACCCCAATGCTGTGGGCAGGGACACTTCACAATAGATCAGGCCGGCCAGAGCCTCCATAAGCCTGGCCTTAAACACTTCCAGGGATGGGGCCTCAGCCACCTCCCTGGACAACCCATTCCAGGGCTTGACTGCTCTCATGGTGAAGAACTTCTTCCTCACGTCCAGCCTGAATCTCCCCACCCACAGCTTCATTCCATTTTCCCTAGTCCTGTCACTTCCTGACACCCTAGGAAATCCCTCCCCAGCATTCTTGTAGGCTTTCTTTAGATACTGGATGGCCACAATAAGGTCACCTTGAGACTTCTTTTCTGTCAACTGCAATCATCGCAATAAACAATGACAGAAGAATCAAGACCATGAGGAAACAGCATTTCCCATGAAGTCAAACATCGATCACAATAACTGTTATGATAATCTGGGATCAAAAGCATCGATCAGAAGAATGTACCACAGCACTATGTGAATTAGGACTGAATATTATGGTGGTTTGATTGTTGTGTGATTAGAGAAAATGTTCATATGGACTCAAATGTTATCTCACCAGTTTGCTATAATTTTACACACTTAGAGGGAAAATCTAAATTCATTATAACACAACATGCATTTTCATTTGAGGTTGGAGACAACAACAAACACATGAATTAAACAAAAAAATAAATGGGGAAAAGAGAGAATACCCCATAGCAAAAAAAGTTTTTTTAATGGTACCAACAAGAGATAGTTAGCTCATGTCAACACCTAGAAACATCAACTTTGCAAAGTGCTGCAACCCTCTCACCACAAGACAGCACGAACATGGCACAACTGTCATGAAGGTGACAGTCAGCAAACCTGCCTAGCACTGACCTCAACAACTGTCACAATAATCCAAGATGTCAACAGAAAGCATCTAACTTAGAAATGAGTGTCATGACTGCATAACTGTTGTGCGAACATTGAGAGATCAGTATTACTGGGATGAGCAAAAACACATTATTATGTGTAATTTTATATTGGGCAAAGCAACGAAGCTTCTTTGCTCTTGCTGTTTGCCTACAAGTTTTCTGTCTGTGAAGTTAGAGCCTGGCCAGATCTACCTTTACAGATTAAAGAAATCTTGCTACCATTAAACAATTCATGTTTTTTGACCAGCCTAGAGATAAAGAAAGATGCAACATACCACTAAAGCAGATTGTAAAAGACAGTGCTAAGGATTGCATTTGTGTCTTAATCTCTGTGTGTATTGTGTTCAGGCACAATCAAGTCTTCTCTGTCAATAAGAAGAGTGAAATGTAAAGATCGGAGCTATTAAGATCTAACTTCTTTACAGTGTTTGCTATCTCTGACCATGTATTATGCCAACTCTGTTAGAACATTCTAACTAGCTCAGCTTGAGCATTGTGCCTTGTATGGGTTACATCAGTCTGATAGACATGCTGCACTACAGAACTTTTGCTTTTGCTATACAGCTTAGCTTTAACTTGCTTGCTTCTGTGTATGCAAGTAGCATCTTGTATGGGATGAGAACAACTCCCATGACCAGATTGCTCACAAAAATAAAAAGGGGGATTTGTGGCAATGCCAGTGACTAGCAGTGTGAGCAATCTGGCAGTGTAGGCTTAGAGCCTAAGCCTAGAGTGGTAGGCCATGCTCAGCGTAAGTGCAAAAGTTGCTAGCAGTGTAGCAAAACAGTGCTGTGCCTGCACCATGTAACTAAAGCAGGACACTGGTAACTATAAACACAGCAAGTTATCTGGGAATAACAGGACACGCACCTGCATCAACAACCTTGCGTGGTATTAGTGGCTTGACCAATAATCTGTAATAGTGCGATGTGTGGTCACTCGTGGGGAACCAATGAAGCTATGCCAACGATGCTCCCCGAGTTTATATAAGTTATAGAAGTTCCTTTAATACACACTTCACTTCCTTTTCTTCTTCACTTCACTTTACTTTGCTGTGCTATACTCACTATGCTTGCACTATAGCTGTACAATATTGGAACAATAAAGGAACAATACCAGATCATATTGGTTGTCCATATTGACTCTAGTCTCCGTCGCCGATAGCCAATAACCATTTTGTTGATGGATTAGCATTTTCAAAGGCTAATAATTTTAGCATTTGATCCTGCCCTCCCTCATCCAGATCTGGATTGCTCTGCAGAGCCCAAATCAATAGAGTGTTCATAAGGTTTGGTGACCCCTTGTTTAATACTGGTGAAGGCAGGCTCTTTACACTCTCCTGGGATGGTATAAAAGGCATCTTGGGCTAATCGAGCCATTACATGATGAATAGCTGTGGGGAACTGAACTGCAGTTGGCATTGACCAACTCATATGGACCCCACCCTGTTAACATTTCAACAGTTACTCCATATAATGGATCATTAGTCCCCCTTTGCCTTTGGGCTTCTAATGTAGCTCTGCTATGCCAGTCCTGTTCCCACAACATATATTGTGATGGTGTTAATAATAGTCTTGCCAAGTTTTTACAATCAAAAGCACAGTTTATATCTGCTTGGAAAATCCATCCCAACATTTGTTGTGCAGGCTCAGAATTAATTCCATAGTCTGATACTGCGTGCCTAGCCTGTTGCAAAATTTTCCAATCTTGAATTTCCCAGTGGCCAGTACCAATCTGGGTGTTCACAGTCACCAGACATGCTATCACTGATTCCACCTGCTATTGTCCCTCTATAAGAGCATCCTTAACAGTTCCAGACCACCACTGAATCTTTGCCGATGAAGCGTCTGGTCAAATATGAGTGGCAGCCTCTGTATCCACCTTTTGCCCTTCCTGTAAAACTTCAGTAGATGAAAACAACACTTGCTGGGGCTGTGGAACATCTATCTTTGTTGCATTTGTTGCATCTGTTGTCTCAAGAGTTTCTAGTTTTTTCAAGACTTCTTCCAGCATTTTATTTACCTTAGGACCCACCACAGATCTGGGCGAATTTGTGCCACTGTTATGACCACTCAGACATTTAGATTGGTGTAAGCACTAAAAAGGAAAATTGTCTCCAGAGGAGCGGCTCTCTATTTCTGTGCATTGTCGGTATTCCTGTCAGGGCAAACACTTTGATCCGCCCTGTGTTTTGTCACTTTGTTTAGCGATTCCACCTCCTTCTTGCTCCATCTGTGCCACCACAGGTTGTTCCACCTCGGTGTTAGAGTCCTGATCTACCTTAATGTCTGCTCTTGTTTTAGCAATTGGAGCAGACATTCCTTTTACTGCACCTAAAGTTCAGGAGCCCAAGAAAAACCTCTTGATACAAGAAGGCTCCTTAATGCTAGCAGTAGACGACTCCTTAACACTAGCGGTAGGTGATTCCTTTGCCATAACAGCTGGAGCTGTCACTAATGCTTGGGCGGCAGCCATAGCAACACGCTGTTCTGCCTGCATTTCCTTCAGGCTGTTAATAATCACCCTCCAGGTGACTCCTAATTCTTTAGCAGCTTTTGCAACATCTTTTTCCCTTTGTATTATTGTATCCCAAAGTTTATATCCAACCTCTCACCATGCTTGTGGACTAAATAAAAGTGGGATTTCTTGCATGAATCCCTTATCTTGGGCCCAACGTATTAATCCATGGACCTTCTTCAAGTCACAGGGCTCACTTCTCTTAGAGAGAATATTCCCTAGTAACTGCACTTCCGCCTCTGTTTCCATTTCCATAGGTTTACAGTGCCTACCTTATGGGGGTGAGTCGTGACCTCACTTCCAGCTTCCCGCTGCAATTGCCTGGTGGTGACAACCCCATCCGCATTTCCCGACTGCACATAAGAAGAATCGTAGCTCAAAGCAACCAGCAGCACTTCAGTTTCATCCCTGCTCACAGGGCACCATTTGTCGGGAAGAGCGCAATGGAGACTATGACAAGCACCAATATGGTTAAAGCATAGCTCAACTTTATCCTGATATCTCTTGCTTTTATAGACCTCTAATGGTCCAGCCTGTTTACGAAGCACTTTGCATAGCTAGTTTCTGTGGTTAGCAATTCCTTCTTTCCTAAGTCAGGCAGCTGCAAAACCAGCTTTTTCATCAGTTGCCAGGTTTCCTTTTTTCAGCCTTCAAAGCTGCTCCAAGGGCGAGTGGCCCGTTGCCCCAGCTCCTACACTTCTTCACAGGCCTGATAGTGTGGATTGTTCATGACTCCCATCAGGTGTTGTGGTGGTGAAAGAAAGTTCAGTTCTCACACACACACAAAGAAACCACAGCTAACTCAGTCGGAGGAGCAAAATGGATAATCTATATTTACAAGCAGGAGGAGATGTAGTGAATATATATATACACAATATACAGTATTTACAATATATACAGCAAAGAACATAACACAGAAAACCTGCCTCCAAGGAGAGGGGACCCCACAATCCCCCTTCTTACACTTCCCCCCTTTTTTTTTCAAAAAAGTGTTAGAGAAAAGGTAATTATTAAGGAGGAAATTCTGTTAGCTCAAAGAGTATGCAAGAATTAGTTTCTTATCTGGTTAGTTGAAGGTCAGC
The DNA here is from genome assembly GCA_015227895.2 of Colaptes auratus. Classification (NCBI taxonomy): domain Eukaryota; kingdom Metazoa; phylum Chordata; class Aves; order Piciformes; family Picidae; genus Colaptes; species Colaptes auratus. The sequence continues at coordinate 49,819,229 of CM037631.1, forward strand.
ACCTGCCAGCACAGACAGAAAACAGCTGTTGCTCAGAGAGACTGAAACAGACAGACTGAACTGACTGAGATTCAAACTGAACTAAAGCTAAAATTTAAAATTGCATTCTACCAATATACCAATGAAATTAATTTAGAATATCTTTGTTTTCATTCTTATACCGAAACATTCAGCCAGAGTGTTCCAGTAACTGTCACTTTCTTAAAGGCACAGCCTAAAATGGTCACAATCCACCCCTTCTAAACAATAGATGGCTGGAAAAATAGTTCTGAAACCTGAGAAATGAATTCTAGTGTCACTTCTCCTCAGTACTTTGACATAGAGCATAAGCCACAACACACAACACTCATAGAGCCCTATATTGAATGTCCTATACATACCTTATGTACAACGTAAATTTATTTAAAGTCTACAGCAAACAGTTAAATCTGCGACTTGGAATGCAAAGACCTTGAACCAGTTCTTTGTTCCGGTGAGAGAGAGAGAGAGAGAGAAAAGAAAGAAAAGAAAGAAAAGAAAGAAAGAAAGAAAGAAAGAAAGAAAGAAAGAAAGAAAGAAAGAGAAAGAGAAAGAGAGAGAGAAAGAGAGAGAGGAAGAGAGAAAGAGAGAAGAGAGAAAGAGAGGAAGAGAAAGAGAAAGAGAGAAAGAAAGAGAGAGAAAGAGAGAGAGAAAAGAAAGAAGAAAGAAAGAAAGAAAGAAAGAAAGAAAGAAAGAAGAAAGAAAGAAAGAAAGAAGAGAGAGAAAGAAAGAGAGGAAGAGAGAGAGGAAGAGAGAGAGAAGAGAGAGAAAAGAGAGGAAGAGAGAGAGAGGAAGAGAGAAAGAAAAGAGAGACAGAGAGAGAGAGAAAGAGAGAGAGAGAGAAAGAGAGAAGGAGAGAAAGAAAGAAAGAGAGAAAGAAATAAAGAAAGACCCCAAAGTACAAACAAACAACAGTATCGGACAGGTGATTGCCCATTGGAATGGGCTGCCCGGGGGGGGGTGGTGGAGTCACCGTCATTGGAGGTGTTCAGGAGGAGACTTGATGGGGTGCTTGGTGCCATGATCTAGTTGTTTGGGTGGGTTGGATTGGTTGATAGGTTGGACGTGATAATCTTGAAGGTCTCTTCCAACCTGGTTTATTGTATTTTATTGTATTCTACTACTCTTCTTCATTTAAGAGGCCTGCAGATAAAATAAGAAAAAACCAAAACCAAACAGAAAATATAAACAGCTTTACAAAAGTACATCAAAGCGAATGCTAAAGCAGTTTTAATTAAAATTAATTCTCTTCTGTGGTCCTCTTTTGTGGATGACACTACTGGCTTCCAAGAATATGCAGATATGTATTAAAATGTTGAAAAATTGGAGGAAAAAAACCCAAATGTAACAACACTGGAATAAATTAATCTTTTGCTTGTGTAGTAGAGTTGATCTCCATAAGAATGGGCTGGTAGCATGACATTTAAGGGAAATAGTTTCCTTCTTAAATTAAAAAGGAAATCTTTGTCTTTGACAGCTTTCTAAACTGTACACAGAGGTATCATACAACTCCAGGACACCTTTCATTATCTTTGAGAAATAGAAGTGTTTGATTTGAAATGTGGATAGTCAGTTCAAGAGACTAAAATCATTCTGCTTGGTTGAGTATACCAACTTTGTTTAGTCTAGATATATAATATTCTCTTATTTCAGATGGAGTCACAGAGGAAAGTGTCTTTTCTACAGTGTGTGGAGTTTTGTTGAACATTAACCACATTACTATCAGATGCAGTTGGAGCTGAGGGACAGAATTTTGGTTTGTTCTCTTAGATTTCGCATTTCCTGCTCATTTTGCACAACTGCCTATGGAAAGGGAAACTGCTCAAATACTTGTTCAGCCTGCAAACTGTTTCAATTTGTATGCAAGACATGGGCAAGCTAAGGCAAGATAAGGCAAGCTATGACTCCAGTTATAAATACAGCACTCAGTCGAGTTAAGAAACATTTCCACATTGCAAAAGAAGTTTCAGATCCTAGGTCCCACTGAATTCTGAATTTCAGTCCCACAAAGAAGTAACTTATGTAATGCCTGGCACCATCCTCTCACTCTGAAAAGTGCCACTGCCTAAATTTCACTGAGTTTGTTACAGACATTAAATCTACAGGCTGAGAAATACAGTCATGTGTACTCACTTGACTTGATTGCTTAACCCTTCTTAACCCTTCACCTTTATACCTCTACTGAAAATTATGGGGCTTTGTATTTCTGTGTTTCCACTGAGTAGGATGAGGCATTAGGACAGGTTGCCCAGAGAAGCTGTGGGTAAACCCCATTACAATTAATCATGAATTTGGGTGGAGATTTGAGCAATATGTTCTGGTGAAAGATACCCTTGCTTATGGCAAGGGAGTTGAACTGGGTGATCTTTAGACGTCTGTGGGGCCTCTGGTAGTGGAGAAGGGAGCTACTGTCATGGCTTCTGTATGACACTTTGAGAAGGTCCACCAACCCCAAATCCAACCCACCGGTGGCCAAGGCCAAGCCAGTCAGCACACCTGGACCAGATATTTAAAAGCAGAAAAGCTGTTGGATGGTTTCTTTTGTGTTGAGAGGTCTTCGTTTTGCAGAAAGAGTAGGATCTGAAGGAGACAACCATACGCACACTGGCATAGTTTATAGAGCAGAGAGAAAAAATATTTTACCCCCCAGAGCAAAGTAAAATAAAGATGCTCTCACATGGGATTGGAAAGGGTTGGAAGTAAAATGGAAGTGTTGTTCACAACTATACGCAGAAATGACAAAATACCCTAATTCATGCTCAGCCTCAGCCTCAGCCTGGGTTTACAACAATGCCTTTAAACCCAAAATTTTTTCAAAACCTCCTCCAGTTAGGCCTAAACTCCAGGCCTCAAATGTTCCCCCCCCATTATGATGCCTGTCTGCATCCCCCATTACCAAACCCATGTGACACAGCAAAAATTTGGCTTGGCAGCTGCAAGCCCCAATTGACAGCATTGTCAAGACTGAACCAGGCCTCACTCCCCTACAAGGAGATAACACCATGTATGTCCTCCTGGGAGCAGAGAGAGAGGGAAAAAGGGCAGAACAAGCAGAAATGCTTGGGTTTATAGGGATGCAGGGCTCATGGGAATGAAATACAAAAGATTACGATTTGCTGTTCACCTCCTGGACTTCTGTAGTCTCTGGAGGTCTGTACTTTATGGTTTTTAAAGGCACCCAGCCTCAAAACCACAACAGACACGAAGGTCAGTGAGGAAAGAGCGAGGGAGATGTGCTGGAATAATTATTCAATTTCAGCCTGTGGCAAGATGGCAGCCTGAACTGTTGCAGCTCATGGAAAACAATGGTAGAGCAGAATCCTGTCTGCAGCCCATGGAGAATTCCACACCATAGCAAGGGACTGCTCCTGTAGAAATCCATACTGTGATGGATAGACCACCAGGGTCTCAGTCCGGGTGCTCAACCTCAGGTGCTCATGTGGTGTTGCAAGCTTTATTGATTAACTCTGTCAGAGGTTTAATACAAGAATTTTCTCTACTACTTGTTCTTAAAAATTATTCAAGTATGTTTTCAATTGCGTTTGTGTGGTGGGGTGAGAAAATTCTCCCCCACACACAAAAAACCCACAGCTAACTCGGTTGGAAATGCAAATGAAATAAGCTATATTTACATGCATAAATGGAATGCAATGAATATGTACACAAATATACAATATTTACAATATATACAGAAATATACAGCAATGAACATAATACAGAAGAGTTTTTTCCCTCCAGCCCGCCAGGGGGGTTCCATGAACCCCCCTCTCTCCCTCCCTACCTCCCTTTTTTTCCCAAAAAGGGTTAGAGAGAGAGAGAGAAAGGCAATTAAGGAGAAAAATTCTGTTAGCTCAAAGTGTATGCAAGAATCAGTTTTTCTTATCTGGTTAGCTTTGTTAATTCAAGGTCGATCCTGTCTTGCAAAGCTGTTGCTTCAGAGGGAGAAACAGGCCCACACGAACAGAGGGAGAAAAGTACAGACTGAACCCAGGCTGAACACAGACTGAACTGACAGAACTTAAACCTAAAGTTGCATTCTACCAATCTACCAATGAAATTAGTTTAGACTATCTTGTTGATAATTAAATATCAAAAACATTCAGCCAGAGTGTTCCAGCAATTGTCCCTTTTCTTAAAGGCACAGCCTAAACCGGTCACAATCCACCCCCTGCTAAACAATTTCATTGGCTGTTCATACTGTCCATCCAATCTAAAACAATATTTACAGTTTTTAAATAAAGTTCATAGTCCATTCGGACTATCCTCAGATGTTGATGATTCAGAAGTCCAAGAAAATCGGGAAACAAGAAAATGGTAAACAGTTTGTCTCTTCGCAGACGAAGTGAAGAAAATGAATCAGGGACTCTCAGTTGACTCAGGGCTCTCAGGGTTCTCAGGGTTCATACACCGTAGTTTCCTCATGGATTCTTCCTTTGGGCGCGATGTAGCTGTACAACATTCTGAAATTAAACTCTCTCAGCTAAAGTTAAATTTCTTTGTGGAATACACTGGATTTCACTATTCTCTTGCATTTCCCAGTAAGTGTGAACCGGACCTTCAGCTGAAACCACCCCTCGGACAGGTTTAGCCTCTCCTGAGGGAGAAAATAACCAAACAGTTTTACCTAACAGATTCTTTTCTCTAACAACAGGAACTCTATCACCTTCCACTTTCTGTAGCAGATTTGAATATGCAGGTCAAGATCAGTTCACTGAACCTCTACTATTTACCAGCCAGGTTACTTGTGCTAAATGTTTTTCCCAGTTTTTCAAAGATCCACCCCCCATGGCTTTAAGAGTGGTCTTCAGCAAACCATTGTAGCGTTCAATCTTTCCTGCAGCTAATGCATAGTAGGGGATGTGGAATATCCACTCAATGCCGTGCTCTTTTGCCCAGTACTTTACAAGATTGTTTTTGAAATTAGTTCTGTTGTCTGACTCAATCCTCTCTGGAGTTCTGTGTCTCCACAGGATTTGTCTCTCCAGACCAAGAATGGTGGTGTGTGCAGTTGCATTTGGAACTGATAAGTTTCCAACCATCCAGTGTTTGCCTCTACCATGGTAAGCACATACTGCTTACCAGAACGAGAACGTGGTAGAGTGATGTAGTCAATCTGCCAAGCTTCACCATACTTGGACCATCTGTCACCATACCACAAGGGCTTAATTCACTTTGCCTGCTTAATAGCAGCACAAATGTTACAGTCATGGATGACTTGTGTGATAGCATCCATGGAAATGTCTATGGATCTGTCACGTGCCCACTGGTAGGTTGCATCTCTGCCTTGATGCCCTGACGAATTGTGAGCCCACCGAGCTAAGAATATCTCACCTCGGTGTTTCCAGTCGAGATCAAGATCAGAGTCCATGTCTACTTGAGAAACTCTTGCAGCTAGATCTGCCTGATGGTTGTGTTGCTGTTCCTCAGTAGCTTTGCTCTTAGGAATGTGAGCATCAATGTGTCTCACCTTCACTGGAATTCCCTCAATTCGATCAGCAATGTCCTGCCACAGGTCAGCTGCCCATATAGGCTTTCCTTTTCTCTGCCAACCATTCTTTTTCCAGTTCTTTAGCCAACCCCACAGAGCATTGGCTACCATCCATGAGTCGGTGTAGAGATAAAGCTTTGGCCACCTCTCACGTTCAGCTACGTCGAGAGCTAGCTGGGCAGCTTTTACCTCTGCGAACTGACTGGATTCTCCTTCTCCATCCTTTGCCTCTGCAACTTGGCGTGTTGGACTCCACACTGCAGACTTCCACCTTCACTTGTTCCCGACAAGACGACAGGAACCGTCTGTGAACAAAGCATATTTTTTTCATCATCAGAAAGGTCATTGTAAGGAGGAGCTTCCTCAGCACGAGTTACTCTCTCCTCTGGAGGGTTAGTACAGTTGGTACCTTCAGGCCAACTTGAGATCACCTCCACCAGACCAGGTTTTTCAAGATGTCCCATTTGAACTCTTTGTGTTATCAGAGCCATCCACTTAGACCATGTAGAATCTGTGGCATGATGTGGTGTAGAACCTTTGCCTTTGAACATCCAATTCAAAACTGGTAATCTGGGAGCTAAGAGAAGTTGTGATTCAGTTCCAATTACCTCAGAAGCTGCTTTTACTCCTTCATAGGCAGCTAGAATCTCTTTGTTGGAGTATAATTTACCTCTGAATCTCTGTCACCGGTGTCCACTTTCTGCTGAAAGGTCCTCCACAGGAAATCAAAACAGCATCTCTGGATATTTTCTCAGCTTCCTGTGATGCCTTTCAAATAAGGTGTGGTGTTTTTATTGTTGTTTTGGGGTTTTATTTGTTTGGTTGGTTTTGTTTGTTTGATTTTCTTATTATTCTTTTAAATATTGACTAGTTTCATCTTTGATTATTTTGTTTCATTTTGATGACTAAATATCTGAATTACATTCATATTTAACCAGGAGTTTACATTGTAAATGCATTGTCATTTTTATTATAAATGTAATACAATTAAATTATTAGTATTGAAGTTTACATGTTTTTTTTTTCTCCTGAGTGAATGCTTAAAATAAACTGGTCTTAATTTTTAGGAGTTTGCATGCATTTTTAAATTATCCTCAGTTTTTCATTCTCATGTCAATTTTTCTACTTTCTTTTTCCTCCAACATTGTGAGGAAATTTAGAAAAAAATCCAAAATACAACACTTTTATAAAATAATGTGACCATAGCATCAAAATGTAATTTCTCTTTATCACCTACTGCAAAAATAAAAGGTAAATTACGCAGTATTCCTATCAGAAGGTAATCAAGCAAAGTAAGTCTGCATCAGTAATGGAAGAAATACTCACATACAAAGACAAATCTGAAGCAGTGAAGAAACCATCCTTTTTTTTTTTTTTTAAACTAGAAACTGCTTCAAATAGTATCAAAGCTACTGCAGTGCTTACAGATAAAATGTTCTTATTCCTAATGTCTGATATTTCCCAAAAAAGCATTTGTTGATGTTTTCTTGTATTCATCATTTATGTAACAAACTTCTTGTAGCACCTCAGAACAAATATTGTACTTGTTATATGCTAACTTATCTATCAAGATAGTGAATGCTTATTTTTTTGTCTGTTCTTGCCAGTTAGCATACTTAGCATCAGTGACCGAAGGCATGCTTGGAACAAAGTATCATTACAGTTTTTGGCTTTAATGTATTCTAAGAAATTTTAATACTGCACACAGAGTTCCTTTCTAAAATTCAAGTATTCAATTCCAATCTAGAGTTATTATCCAAACAAGGGGAAGTAATGAGATATTATTGGGCAAGCAAAGGTACATCTTGAATGCTATGACAGGCTTATAAATGAACAACAAATTACTAAGAAAAATAATATATATTTCATCCATCTCTTCTTAAATTTTCTGCTGGGATGGTGGTAACAAAACTTTAGTATGTCTTTCATGGTCAGTAAAACCCCATATAGAGTGGCTACTTTAAATTAAATCTTATTTTACAAGTAATCACTGGATTTTATTAATTTTTGTCAAATATAGAAATCTGAGGTTGCATGAATTACTGTCAGATTCCTTATTAATAGACTTTCAGTCTCCTGTGAACTTCGTGGACTTAATTTGGCTCCAGTTTTATTAGAATCATAGAATCCTAGAATTCTTTTCATTGAAAAAGACCTCTACAATCATTGAGTCCAACCATCAATGCAACACTATCATGACAATTAAATGATGTTCTGAAGTGCCATATGTACACAGTTTCTTAACACCTCCAGGGATGGTGACTCCACTAACTCTCTGGAGAGCATATTCCAACATATGACCACTGTTAAGTAAAACATTTTTTCCTAATATTCCATCTCAGTCTCCCCTTGTGCAACTCGAGGCCATTTTCTCTTGTTCTATCACTTGATACTGTGGAGAAGAGACCAATGCCCACTTCACTACAACTGCTTTACAGATATTTGTCGAAAGCAATAAGGTCTTCCCTTAAAGGGAACAGTGGATATGAAGATTAAAATAAGAAAGAATGTAAAAATGACAGAAAAGAGAATGGATGGGCAGTGTATCTTTTGTGCTTGTTTTTGTTTAGAGTTCATATTTAGAAATGAAAATCATGTTTGTACCAGAAAAAAATGAAAAACAGCAGCAACAGCAACAAATCTGATATGTCCTCAAGATAAACAAGGTGGAAGGAGTATTTGTTGTGCTTTGTTTTTTTTTTTTTGGTTTTTTTTTTTTACTTAAATCCTAAGAGCTGGAAAGAAGAGGGAATTTTATGTTTTCATCATCATTACATTACTGTATATGAATTTTAATTTGTTTAAGACATTTTCTTGAAAATCACAGAAACATACTTCCATGAGGAAAAGCTGTTTAAGAAAGACATCTCTGCTCTTGTTCCTGTAATAAGATTGCTGTGGATTAACTTATTTATTTATTTATTTATTTAATTTTTAATATTTAGCTGAAATTACATAGCTACAAACACTGCCTGTCAAATAAGATAGATATTGGTGGTCAAAATCAGGTTTTGTGATATTTTTTTAAACCATTATTTACTATGATCCTGTATTTGAAAAAGTATATTATGATAAATAGGAATTGGGAAATAAAATAACCAAGACAAAACATCAAAAAAAATGCTCAGCCCTGTAGAACAGCATCTTTCTGTAGAATCTGGATGTAAAATCTGGCAATATTTATTTAGCAATGAAACTTCCTCAGTGCCACGTCATAGGGTAATAACAATTTATTAGCAGTTGAAAGTTTCAAATGAAAATATGTAGTGTAAGAAAGCAAATAAATGATGACCTGAATAATCATTTTGCTGATAACAATCTCAAAAAGGATAATTACTTAACCCATCACCTCTATAAAGAACTCCAACACGAAGGTACTAAATAATTAAATCTAGTTTTATTGAACAATTCTGGACTATGAACAAAATCCCATTTTTTGTTTCTGCTTCATATATTAAATGTGTATGTATGTAACTGAGTAATGTAAGTTTAATCATAACACATCTGTTCTAAAACATGTCAATGAGAACAATAAATTACACAGTCTGCCACAGCATACTCCTGGAGAAACTGGATGCTTATGGCTTGGGTGGATGGATGCTTCGTTGGGTTAAAAACTGGTTGGATGGCCAGGACCAAAGGGTGATGGTGAGCAGAGTTAAAACAAGTTGGTGGTCAGTCACAAGTGGTGTTCCCTGGAGCTCTGTATTTGGGTCAGTGTTGTTTAATATCTTTATCAATTATTTGGACAAGGGGATTGAGTGCTCCCTCAGTGAGTTTGCAGAGAACACCAAACTGGGTGGGAGTGCTGATCTGCTCAGTGGTAGGTAAGATAATAGTTTACTCAAATTGGTATACCTGATTAAACAACATAAAATTCCATCTTGACAGTAATATCTTTATATGGGTCTTTATTTCTGTGAGTATTGAAATCTTTTCATTTGTTGCCTTTTAATCCACAGTATTTTTTTGGATGTATTAGACTCTCACTGATGACCACAACTGAACTGGTTTATTGCTGGCTTCTGCTGCTGCTTCTGCTTTTGCTAAGGTAATTGCATAGTGTACCATCTCAGTAAACTATTTATCTCAACCCAGAGCTGGTTATTTGTGTTACTTCCCATCTGTGCGGGGAAAGAGGGACTTGTGAGAACCCACTGTGTTAATCCAGGACAGCATCTAATCTTCATTAATCACTCAGGTAGATGATTTTGCACAGCAAAGTATTTTTACTTCTTTACAACTGCCTCTTCTGGACCTCCACTCTTGAGAGAATGGAGAATGTTTAAAATATTAAAAATGTCTTCTTCCCCCTTCAGAGCAAAAAATTATCGTTTCTTGTGGACTATTTGACTATTTTCTAATCCAGTTATTGTTCAAAATTAGTTAGCATTTTCTTATAATTCATAATCCTTTAGTTTTAAATTAAATATGTGATTCCACATTACTTCATAGAATGATGGTGAGGACTTGTGGTGGGTGAACCCAATGGTCACTTCTACATCAGTATTTATCTGAAAAAAAATGGGGGAAAAAATCTTTTGTAGGAATGTCAGAATGTCTGCCATCCCACTGAATACTGAGAATATCCAAGTTTAAGTTGTAGACACTATGGAGATGATCACACAGCAAGGCAGCATACATTCATGAGCCAAGGTAAAAGGTTTTAAGTCTCCCATGGTCAAGTAAATGTAAAATGCAAAGGTATGTAATTGCTTTGTGCTGTGCTTCTAAGGAATTAAGAGATATCTCTAGCAATTATGGTTATTACCAGCAATGTGAAGTATCTGCTATCTTCAGAGTTAATGCTGGAAAGTTTTGCTAACTCCATTTTACAGAAGCAGCAAAGAAAATAAAGATAATCCTATGTCACATGTATCAACGATTCCTTATATGTTTATGAATTAGTAGAATAAATATTTAAGACAATAAAAAATACTCCAGCAAATTTAGAGCAGTCAACCATTTCTGGAGTCTTTGGTGGTTTGTTATTGTTGGGATTTTGGGGGCAAAAGGGGAGTCTTGTAGTATATACTTGCAGTTCAGTTATGTTTGTAGGCATTTTTGAATGAGTTCTTAGAAAGTTAACAGAGATTTTTACTAATACTTTGGACTTTTGGTGAAATAAGAACATCACTGATTCATAGAATCATAGCAGAATTTGGATTGGAAGGAACTTTTAGGGTCATCTAGTTCAAACCCTCTGCAGTAAGCAGGGACTTCTTTAACTAGAACATGTTGGTCAGAGCCCCATCCAATTTGACTGTTTCCAAGGGTGGAGTATCTACCACCTCTTTGGGTAACCTGTTCCAGTGTTTCACCATCCACATTGTAAAGCATTTCCTTCTTGCATCTGGTCTAAATATATCCTCTTTTAGTTTAAAACCATTACACCTGTCAAAACAGATCTGACTGAAAAATTGTCCCTATCTTTCTTACAAGCCCCTTAAAGTACCCTAAGGTTTCCCTGGAGCAGCCTTTTCTCCAGTCTTTTCCTCATAGGACAGATGTGCCATCATTTTTGTAGTGGTGGAGCTCTTTTGTGTTAATTTGTCAAGATTTGTAATTTGTAAATCTACAAAAGCAGAAGCACCTATAAAATAAAAGTCTAAAAATAACCCAGCAAGATTTCTTAGTTACATTATCTCATAATAACATTGCCTCATTTACAGCCCACAAGAATCTGGTTTGTTACATCTCATACTGCAAGCAACAAGAGCTAAATGAATGTGCAAGCATAAAGCAGATGTCATACTTGAATTTATTACATCTCAGGAGACTTCCTGTCTAATGTCCTGAAATACAAGAGTTTACAGTCATTGTGGTTTTGTTGTTTCAGCTTCCGGTGGGTGTCTATTAAAAAATGCTTAGTGCTTCAAAACACAGACAATTAGTAACAAGCTATTACAATTCAACCATAATATTGGTATGTTTTCTTTCTATCTGCTTTATCTTGCTATCTTTTTCGTCTGGAATTAGATGGCTCCTTTCCCCAATTTCTGTTCCACCTAAGCAACTAGTCTAGCTTTTAAACTGGCTCTACAAGTGGAGGATTGGTCAATGGACAATGTGGGTGTCAATTCATCCACATGAAGGATGTAGGAGTCAAAAATATCAAAAAGAACTACCCCCCATAGTATCACCACCACCTCCAAAAAGAATTGTCATAGTTGTAGCTGACTCTCTTCTGAAAGGAACAGAGGATATGACAAGGTTGGTGAGGGGTTTGGAACACAAGCCCTATGAGGAGGGGCTGAGGGAGCTGGGGTTGCTTAGCCTGGAGAGGAGGAGACTCAGGCGTGACCTTATTGCTCTCTACAACTACCTGAGGGGAGATTGCAGACAGGCAGAGGTTGGTCTCTTTTCCCAGGCAGGCAGCACCAGAACAAGAGGACACAGTCTCAGGCTGCACCAGGGGAGGTTTAGACTGGATGTTAGGAGGAAGTTCTTTACAGAGAGAGTGATTGCCCGTTGGAATGGTCTGCCGAGGGAGGTGGTGGAGTCACCATCATTGGAGGTATTCAGGAGGAGACTTGATGGGGTACTGGGTGCCATGATCTAGTTGTTTAGGTGGTTTGGATTGGTTGATAGGTTGGACACGATGATCTTGAAGGTCTCTTCCAACCTGGATTTATTGTGTGAGAAACGAGCTCACTGCTAAAATTTATAACCAGTTTATTATAAAATAAAGGCAACACAGCGCTGGGCGCATAGCGAATTTGCTAGAGGCGCGCCTTAACAACACAAGTTGAACTTATATAGATGGCCAACATACATATTCATATATTTAACATATATTCCCCAACAAGCTCCCACCCCTGTCCATCAGGACTGAGACAAAACCTGCACTTTTGACCCGGCCAGTCTTTAGACCTGTTGGCGCCTCACCTTTCTCTCCCAATACCCCACACAATACAGACCAATCGGCCCAATGGTCGAACTCCACGGTCCCCAGTAATTCCCCTTGCGAGAGCCAAATATTAAAACCCATTTCTCACAATCCCTCCCCTTCTTTATACTACATTTGGCTTGAGCTAGAATAACAATTCTACAACAAACAACAAAATACTCCAATTTTAACAACTGATGGTCCTTGCCTGAGAATATGTCTTAGTGGTTAATCCTGGGAATTAGGAGTCCGGTTTGACTTGCAATTCCACTCACATAGCCTATGGGGTTGCTGCCCACAGCCATGGTTCTAGATCTTCTTCGTGGCAATTACAGAGGTCTACCCGGTCTTGCCTCCTTCAATCCCACTGATACTCTGCCTGGATTAGATCCCTTGTCCAGGGAGGTTTTATGTTTTCAGGCAAGGACCACTACCGCTCCTGCTCCGATACTGGAACTCGTCTGATGACCATCCTTAGGTCCTCCATTTGGGGTACCACAGTCCATTCAGTGGGTGGATCCACAGGTCCTTTAACTCTCGTTGCGTGTGTCCATCCTCTCTCGGCTGTCCGTACTGCAGTCTCTGTAGTAAGCAAGACCTGGAAGGGTCCTTCCCACTGAGGCGTAAGTGTTTGTTCTTTCCACATTTTTATCATAACCCAATCTCCTGGTTTAAAGTTGTGGATTTGGAAATCTAAAGGAACTGACTGAGATAACATCCCTTGAGCCCGTAAATGTTGTAATGTTCTCCCAATTGCCATCACATAATTTCGAATGTTTTTGTCCCCCAGTTCATAATTAGCCATTTCCCTCCCACCTTGTAAATAAGGTAACCCAAACATCATTTCATAAGGTGATACACCAACGTCAGATCTCGGCTGTATCCTGATCCGGAGCAGGGCCAAGGGTAGGCACTTAACCCATGTCATCTGGGTCTCAATCATTAATTTGGTGAGGGTTTGTTTCAGTGTTTGGTTCATTCTTTCTACTCTCCCTGAACTCTGTGGGTGCCAGGGGGTATGAAGTTCCCAATGTATGCCCAAACTGTCCATTAATTGTTGGACCACCTTTGATGTAAAATGAGTACCTCGATCAGAATCTATCCGATTTACCAACCCATATCTGGGAATTATATCTTCCAATATCACTTTTGTTACTACATTGGCAGTTGCTCTGGAGACCGGCACAGCTTCCACCCAATGTGTCAAATGATCAACTAGAACTAAAAGATATTTCCATCTGTTAATCTGAGGTAGTTCAGTAAAATCTACTTGAATAGCTTGGAATGGGCGTAAGGATATAGTGCGTCCCCCAGATGGAACTTGTCTCATGACTCTCTTGTTTACTTTTTGACATACCAGGCATTTACTAGTTACCTGCCGAGCTACCTCGTAAACTCCAATACAGCCATAATCCCGTAGAAAATGATCACACAGAGCTCTTGTTCCCCAATGGGTGTTAAGGTGTAATCGCTCGAGGATTTTTCGGGCTAAGGCTTTGGAAATTAGTTGTCTCCCATCCTCCAGTTTCCAAATCCCTTTATCATCTTTCCTTCCCCCTATCTTTTCAAGTGCCTGTTCCTCTGTAGGAGTGAATACTGGTGATTCCTTCTGTTCATCTGATGCTGTTACCTCTACATGGAGGACCCTCTCCTCTCCTCCTTCTGCTACTTGTTTAGCTTCCCTGTCAGCTAAGTTGTTCCCTCTAATTATTAACGAAGTTCCCTTCTGATGTCCTTTTACATGAACCACCGCTATTTCTTCCGGTAATTTCAATGCCTCTAAGATTTCTCTAATTAGGGCTTCATGAATCAAATTTTTCCCTTTTGAATTTAACATTCCCCTTTCTTCCCAAATTTTTCCAAACGTATGAACTATTCCAAAAGCATACTTAGAGTCTGTATAAATGGTTCCCACTTTATTCATTAAAAGGTGCAAAGCCCGATTCAGTGCATATAACTCACAGGTTTGAGCTGACCAATGAGAGGGTAATTTCCCTTTTTCAATAGTTTCCAGTCTTAGCCCATCAACCACTGCATATCCTGACAAGCGTTTCCCATTTACACACCGTGAGGACCCATCCACAAAATATTTCTCCCCTTCTTGCAATTCCTGTTCAAATAAATCTTCCCTTATTTTAGTCTGGTATTGAATAACCTCCAGACAGTCGTGTATTAAAGCTTCTGTAGGCTCTCCATATAAAAATTGAGCTGGATTTAGGCTCTGGCTAGTGGAGATTGTTAGATCTGGACCATCAATCAAAATTGCTTCATATTTTAAAATCCTAGAATCAGTTAGCCATTTTTCTGCTTTTTGGTTCAGTATATTTCTCACTGAATGGGGAGTATATACTTCCAGTTTTCCTCCTAGAGTTAATTTTCTACTTTCTTCCACCATGAGTGCTGTGGCTGCCACTGCTTGAATGCATGCCGGCCAACCTCGGCTTACAGGATCTAGTAACTTTGATAAGTATGCTACTGGTTTACGTGATCCTCCCCATTCTTGAGTCAGAACTCCATAAGCCACCCCTCCCTCCACATTAACAAAGAGTTGGAATGGCATATTCAGGGAAGGGAGGCTCAAAACTGGAGCCGTGGTCAAAGCCTTTTTAATTGTTTCAAATTTTTCCTCATCTTCCCCTGTCCAAATGAAGTCATCATCTCCCACTAATTTTTCATATAAAAACTTGACTAACTGACTATATCCCTCAATCCATAATCTACAATATCCTAGTAATCCTAATAACCTTCTGACTTGTCTCTTTGTTTTAGGGGCTTGGAGAGATACAATCCCTTCTACTCTTTCAGGATCTAACTTCCTGGCTCCATCACTTAACCATATCCCTAAATATTTAACTTCAGGTTCCACAAATTGTAATTTACTTTTTGATACCCTTAATCCCAAATTTCCCAGGAAATTTAAGAGGTTTATGGTGGTCCTTCTAACTTCAACTGCCCCTTCTCCTGAGATTAATAAATCATCTACATATTGTGTGATTAAAACATCCTTTTCCTGTGGAAATGACAATAACAATTTTTCCAGGTTTTGACCAAATAGATTGGGAGATTCTGTAAAACCTTGGGGCAATCTGGTCCACCTCAATTGTTGCTTTCTCCTGGTGACTGGATCTTCCCATTCAAAGGCAAAGATATCTCTACTGTTTTCAGCCAGTGGGCAGGCCCAGAAGGCATCTTTAAGATCTATTACACTATACCATTTATGATTTGGAGGTATGTGACTGAACAATGTGTAAGGATTAGAAACTACAGGAAACCGAGTCATGGTTCTCTTATTCACCTCCCGCAGGTCCTGTACCAACCTGTAAGTTCCATCCTCTTTCTTTACTGCTAGTATGGGTGTGTTATGGGGGGACATACAAGGTTCCAATGTTCCATCTTTAAGGAGGTGGTCTATGACTGGCTTCAACCCCTCTCTTCCTTCTTTAGGTATGGGATACTGTTTTACTCTGATAGGATGTTCTGGTTGCTCTATAGTTACTTGTATGGGTTCAATGTCTAAACTCCCTCTATTTTCTTCACTGGCCCAGACTTCTGGGTTAATCTCTGCCTCATCCTCAGTGTTTAATTGTAATATTCTGACCCTCATCTGCCCATCCTCTGGAATCACCCCTATGCCCAATTGAACTTGTAAATCTCTCCCTAGTAAATTACATCCTGCGCTTGGCACTACCAAAATATCTCCTACCCCAATTCTAGCCTCAGTTTCTAATTTAACATCCTTAACTACTGGGACTTTAAACCCTTCCCCCTTTGCCCCTAAAACCTTTACAGTATTTTTACTCTCCATACACCCTTCAGGAACCTTGGTAACACAAGTACGTTCAGCTCCTGTATCTACTAAAAATTCTAAAATTTCTTCCTGGGGTCCTACTTTTAATTTTATCAAGGGCTCCTGTTGGTATTTTTGCCCCAGGTAAAAGAGCCCCTGACACCCCTATTGCTGATCTTCCTCAAAAACTTTAAGATCTCTCTTCCTCCTTTGACAATCTCGTTTAAAATGACCACTTTTCCCACAATAATAACATTCAGTACCCTTACTTCCAGTTTGAGCATTCCCCGGGTACCAGTGAGGCCTGGGGGTTTTATCCTTCACAGGTTGAGAAGGTGTAGGGTGGGAGGATTGTGTTTTCTTCTCAGATTTCCCCACCTGGCCTGCTTCCCTCATGCTGGCTACCATAATCTTAGCCTTTGCTTTTGCTTTTTCCTCATCTCTCCGCACATACACCTTCTGTGCTTCCCTCAATAATTCTTGAAGTCCTCTATCTTGCCAATCTTCTATTTTTTCCAATTTCTTTCTAATATCCGGCCAGGAATGAATGACAAAATTAACCTTTAACAATATCTGGCCGTCCTGACTGGTGGGATCTATTCTTGAATATTGCTGTAAATTTTTCCGTAACCTCTCAAGCTAATCAGTAGGGGTCTCCTCCCTCCCCTGTTGACTATCAAATGCTTTTTTTGTGTTTTGCCCCCTGGGTATTGCTTCCTTTATGCCTCTAATAATCAAGGTTCTATATTCATTCATGTTTTGTCTGCCCCTATCATCATTATGGTTCCAATTAGGAGAAGCTAGGGGCATCTTTTGATCACCTGGAGGTCCCTGCTGATTTTCCCTTTCCCAAATCCTCATTCCAGCTGTTCTAATCATCTGTCTTTCCTCTGAAGTAAAAAGGATTCCCATGATTGATTGCATTTCTTCCCACGTGTAAATATTTGGCCCCAAGAATTGATCAAATTGTTCTGCTACTCCAATAGGGTCTTCCAGGAGGCCTTTTAATTCCTTCTTAAAGTTTCTCACCTCAGTAGAAGTGAGAGGAGCATTCACATATCCAATTCCCCCATTCGCCCCCCCTAGGGGCACCTCTCTCAAAGGATATAGTGGTACTCCTCCGTATGGATTGTCTGAGTCAGTAGACTCTTCCTCTAAAACCATGACATTTGTCTGTCTTCTAGTTTGTCTACCTCCTCTCCTTTGGCGGGTGGATCTAGCTGGGGGGGGCTGGGGGTTGAGCTAGTGTGTTCCTCGGCAGGGGGAACGGGAGCTGCTGCTGCCGAGGGGACGGGGGCTGTTGCTGAAGGGAGGACGGGGGACGCAGGGAGGACGGGGGCCGTAGGGAGGACGGGGGCCGTAGGGAGGACGGGGGCCGTAGGGTTATAAGGTGGGGGTAAATGATTCAGTGGTTCCCACTTCTCAGGTTCGGGCTCTTCCTCTTCCTTCACCTTAAAAACCGTTACTGCCGCTGCTGACCAAACGTTGCCTTTCCAGCAAGCGGCATATTCACTCTCCTCCTGATTGAAAGGCTCCTTACTGTTAACATAAAGGTTGAGAGCCTGACAAATCCATCCTTCCGAGGACCCATATTGGGGCCAAAATAAATTGTCTGATCTGATCTTCTCTCTAGCCCATTTCTCCATGCAATAATATATCATAATTCCCTTATCTTTATCCCGCGTATTAGGATTCTCTTCCCAATACGCTAACTGTAACCCCAGAGGGCTGTCCGGGGGTATATCCCTGGGTACCCTTTCGCTCCCGTTCTTCCCCGGGGCTGGTCTGTTTACCCGACCCTTGCCCCATTTCCCGAGGTCCACGCTTTCCGTCACCAACCGCTTCGTCCCTTCACTGGCCAAGTCCCTTGCGGGATATTGGAAACGCAGTTAGAAGGACTCCGCACTCGCTTCGTGGGTCCGGACTGTCCAGCCCACGTCTCACACACACACACACTCTCACCGACCTCAATACCCGCCCAACCGGACAGTACTTACAGCCCTTTTCTTGCCCGGGTCTTCGTGCACAAGAATTACAGGCAGCCGCGGCAACCGGGAGCTCCTTCCCTTGCCTTTATCTTATAATGTCGGCAGGATCGTTTACCCGTGCTCCGAGAGGCTTTCAGGGTCCTCCTTCCGGGCCGCCGAAATCGGCGGGGGCGCCCCCCCCTTCTGAAGGGTCCTGAAAGCTTGCTGCAGACAGGGTAATCACGTCGGGGTCACCAAATTGTGAGAAACGAGCTCACTGCTAAAATTTATAACCAGTTTATTATAAAATAAAGGCAACACAGCGCTGGGCGCATAGCGAATTTGCTAGAGGCGCGCCTTAACAACACAAGTTGAACTTATATAGATGGCCAACATACATATTCATATATTTAACATATATTCCCCAACAAGCTCCCACCCCTGTCCATCAGGACTGAGACAAAACCTGCACTTTTGACCCGGCCAGTCTTTAGACCTGTTGGCGCCTCACCTTTCTCTCCCAATACCCCACACAATACAGACCAATCGGCCCAATGGTCGAACTCCACGGTCCCCAGTAATTCCCCTTGCGAGAGCCAAATATTAAAACCCATTTCTCACAATTGTATTGTATTGTATATACTGGACAGCTCCTTCTCATAGGGAAGTCTGTTGTCTCCTGGGAGTCCAAATTAAAGATAACACTAAAAAATACCAAGCCTGGTGCAGCCCTCAGACTACTACCCTCTATTACTCTTTCATATAGGTGGTGAAGAATCTGTAACACATTGCCCAGGGGCAATGAAAAGATAATTTAGGGTCCTAGGATGGTTAGGGGATCTGCAGCACAGGTTAACTTTTCCTTGCTCTTTCCAGTGGTGGGCAGAGACATTATGTCCTTTTGAGCCATGAGCTGCCCAGGGCAAAATGACATAAAAGTAT
Organism: Colaptes auratus; assembly: GCA_015227895.2. Lineage (NCBI taxonomy): Eukaryota > Metazoa > Chordata > Aves > Piciformes > Picidae > Colaptes > Colaptes auratus. The sequence continues at coordinate 49,838,320 of CM037631.1, forward strand.
TTTACCCCCAAGGGAGTGAAGTGAAATAAAAGAAAATAAAAACCAAAACACTTACACAGAATTGGAAGCTAAATATGAATGCTATTTACAAATATATGCAGAAATACAACAGGTATTCGGGTAAAATGAATATATATACAAATTACACCCAGTTCTCCACCTGCAGCAAAACCTTCCAAAACCTGTCCCCCCCCAGCTCAACCTCCAGGAGAAGGAAAAACTCCCCCCACCCCCCCACCCCCTGCCAGTTTTACCAGACCTCAATTTCCCTGCTAGGCTGGATGCATCAGGCCTTCATCAGGCCTGAATGCCCACATACACAGGCCTTGCTGCACCCCCACACTATGCTGAAATTGTGTAGCAAGAAATTAGCTTTCTCAAAATTGCAGAAGGTCACAGAAGGTTGCAGAAGGCCAAAAATTCCCCAGCACTGCATGGAGATACCAGGAGACACACCAGGAGCAGAGAGAAGAGAGGAAAGAGGGACAACAGACTGTGATGTCTATTTATATAGAGGCTGTGGGATGATGGGATGAAATAACATGAAATCATAATATCCTGTGTCAACCCCCTAGACAGTCTAGCCTTTGGACAACTTTTTTATCTCTATGGTGTTAAATCCATAACATGGGCAAATCAGTTCCATTAATACACAGCTCTGTGGCTGGTGTCAATGTAAAGGTTTTGGGTTCTTTCACAATGGGTTAGCCCACAAGGCACCAGCCATGCTGGCACCAGATGGAAGACACCTTTCTCAAAGAGGAAGGAGGGTCTTTGTCCAGGAACTAGTGGGCCTCATTGATAGGGTTTCAAACTAGATGTGAAGGGGGAGGGGGAAGAAGTCAGGCTTGCCTGTGGCATTGACTCACTGGGGGTTCCTGAGGCAGTAGAAGTCAGCAAGGAAAGCCCCATGAAACTCCTCAAGGGAATCAAGGGGAGCTCTGCTAAGAAAGTGATGAAGCCAACAGCCTAGCTGAAGTGATTCTACATGCATGTACACAGCATAGGTAACAAACAGGAGGAGTTGGAAGCTACTATGTGGCTAGAAAACTAGACCTGATAGACATCACTGAAATTTGGTGGGGTGAATCATAGGACTGGAGTGTAGCTATTGGCAGATACAGGCTGTTCAGAAAGGACAGGTGAGGAAGGAGAAGTGGATAGATTGTGAAGAACTGTCCCCATGAATAGGTTGAAAGCTTATGGATAAGAATTAAGGACAAAAACAACCAAGGAAACTTTATGGTTCAGGACATCTGATCAAGGAGAGGCCACTGATGAAGCCTTCCTACTCCAGCTAGTGAAGTTTTCACACTAGCAGGCTTCGTCCTGCCAGAGGACTTCAACTACCCCAACAGCTTCTGGAAAAATAGCACAGAAAGCTGTATGCAATTGAGGAGACTCCTGTAGTGCCTCAATGATGACAGACAGCTCTGTCATCAGAATGCAATACTGAAATGCAATACTGGACCTGATGGTCACAAATGCAAGTGAACTCATCAGTGATGTCAGCACTGAGGGCAGCCTGGGCTGCAGTGATCATTCACTGGTAAAGTCTGCAGTCCTAGGATCAGGGGCCAGAAAGGAGTATAGTCGGGACTATAAATTTTAGGATGGCAAACTTCCAGCTCCTTAAGCAGTTAGTCAGTAGGACCCACTTTGAAAGGCTACTCAGGGGCAGGGGAGCAGAGCAGAGCTGGCAGATTTATAAGGACATCCTTAGAGTGCAAGAGCTCTCCATTCCCAGGTATAAGAAACTGGGCAAGGAATGACCTACTGGTCAAAATAAAAGAGTAAGAGCGAACTTCAATACAATACAATACAATACAATACAATACAATACAATACAATACACCAGGTTGAAAGAGACCTTCAAGATCATCGCATCCAACCCATCAACCAATCCAACCCACCTAAACAACTAAACAATGCAGCCAAGCATCCCATCAAGTCTCCTCCTAAACACCTCCAATGAAGGTGACTCCACCACCTCCACGGGTACCTGATTCCAATGGGCAATCACTCTCTCTGTATAGAACGTCTTCCTAACATCCAGCCTAAACCTGCCCTGGCGCAGCTTGAGACTGTGTCCTCTTGTTCTGGTCCTGGCTGCCTGGGAGAAGAGACCAACCTCTGCCTGGCTACAACCTCCCTTCAGGTAGTTGTAGACAGCAATAAGGTCACCCCTGAGTCTCCTCCTCTCCAGGCTAAGCAACCCCAGCTCCCTCAGTCTTTCTTCATAGGGCTTGTCTTCCAAACCCCTCACCAACTTCATTGCCCTTCTCTGGACACGTTCCAGCAAGACAACATCCTTCCTAAATTGAGGGGCCCAGAACTGGACACAGGACTCAAGGTGCGGCCTAACCAGTGCAGTGTACAGGGGCAGAATGACCTCCCTGCTCCTGCTGGCCACACTGTTCCTGATGCAGGCCAGGATGCCATTGGCCCTCTTGGCTGTCTGGGCACACTGCAAGCTCATGTTCAGCCTCCCATCAACCAGCACCCCCAGGTCCCTCTCTGCCTGGCCGCTCTCCAGCCACTCTGACCCCAGCCTGCAGAACTGCATGGGGTTGTTGTGGCCAATGTCCAGAACCCGGCACTTGGATGTGTTCAATCTCATGCCATTGGATTCTGCCCATCTGTCCAGCCGGTCGAGGTCCCTCTGCAAAGCCTCTCTACCCTCCAGCAGATCAACTCCTGCCCCCAGCTTGGTGTCGTCCACAAATTTACTGATGATGGACTCAATGCCCTCATCAATAAAGATGTTGAAGAGCATGGGGCCCAGCATCGATCCCCGGGGGACACCGCTAGTGACTGGCTGTTGTAGAATGGCTTAAATCTAAGGGACATGACTCTGTGGAACAGAAGAAACAGAAGAGCTGTGCTAAATGCCCTCCAAACTGTCCTCTCCGAGAGAGGTATTCCTGACAATTCTGGCATTTTGAAAGGGCTAACTATCCTTTCCGTGAGAGATATTACTGAGATTACTGGGATTTTGAAAGGGCTATTAGCATGGGCCCGGAATCATGATTTTATCCCCAGAGCAACCGAAGCTTTTACTACCGAAGCACGGGACAAAACTAGAGCCCAGCTGTGGGATGAGGTGCTAAACACCAGCCACCATCCCAGCAGGAAGGAAGCGATAAAAAGGCAGCGAAACTTGTGGTTCAGCGTGTTTGATCCCATTCATCAACATCTCCTTCTAATATCGCCAACGAGAGCTCGGATTCGGAAGAGATAACACCGACGCTGAGAAATCAAACAGTGCCAACTTTGTTTCACAGTCCCTCTTAGAAAAATGGAGCGCTTGGAGGCTCGCGGTTACGGCATTCTTACGACCGCACCTCTTCCGCGAGCCCCGACGGCCCCCACGGGCACCGACGGCTCCGACCGAGGCGGCACCGACCGACGCACCACCGACACCGGCAGCACGGACTGTAGCGGCCCCCACGGCAGCAGCCACGGCAGCGGCCCCAGCGGCCGTCCCCATGGCGGCGGCACGGCGGCGGCCCGGCAGTGGCCAGCACCAGCGGTCACCTCACCCCCGCCCCCCCCCCCCCCCCCCCCCCCCGCTTCCTACGTCCCAGACATTGTCAGCAGAAAACATCACTACGACGGAGGCTACAATCGAATTCCGATGGGACGATAGTGTAAGGGATCGGGAGGTGGGAGGGACGGGGAACTGTCCTGCTGCGCCGCTGGAAAGGTATTGTGAGAAATGCAGTAATAGAAGGGAATCTGTAGATTTTCTGTACATGCGTCTCCTGTGGTATTATTCTGGCATTTGACAATGCTAACGAAAAAGCTAAACAGGTTCTCAGCATTTTACCAATAGGTCATTCTTGAGTCCACAAAATGTTGTCGAGTCCCATCAACACGGTCCTCTGGGTCACCAACCCTGTTCTCTGTTCATTGGCAGATCGTCTATCTCTAGACAGGGCATCCTTATAATTCCTGGTTCAGTAGATTCTGATTATGATTGGGCTAAGAAAGTTATGCTCTATAGCATTACCCCTCCTGTTAGCACTCTTGTTGGGACGGAAATTGTTCAGCTAATACCATTTGAGTCCTGAGTGCCTAAAACTTTTAACAGGATTTGAGGATAAGAAGGTTAAGGGAAAACTAGAACAGATTGTGACTATCAGACATCCTTGTGGCCAACCTATACAGTTCTCAATGATGTGGATGCTGGAGCTGATGTCACTATTGTATCTCGTCATAAATGGAATGGTCTCGAGTTTAAAAGGTTTAAAGGGTTTTAATTGTATCCAAACAAACTGGGTCAGCAAAGAGCCAGTGCAATTAGCTTTTAGCAATTAGCAAATCAATCACTGTAAGACCGTACGTGTTAACCCTTCCAGTTACTCTATTGGGTTGAGACACCTTAAGTTAGCTAGGAGCAAAACTTGTTTCTGTTCCTTTTCTGTGGCGGCTGCTGGTCAGCAACCAACCCTCAAATTAAAATGGAAAACAGCTAATCCAGTATGGGTGGAGCAGTGGTCGCTCAGGCATGATAGGCTGCAAGTTGTTAGGACCCTTACCGCAGAAACAATTGCAACTACTGCACACCTTGCCCCCCCTCGTCTCTTTTCTGGTACGACTCCAGTCTACCAAAGCTCTGTTCTGATTTAAAGCAACAGTGCTAATTTCATAGTTTCTGATTGTAATGTCTTTCAAAGTTCGGTTATTTAGAGTTTTGTTAAGTTGTCCTAGTAAGCATAATGAATAGTAAGCATTTGATATTTCCAGGTACTTAGTATATAGTAATTGTAGCAAGGTATAAGGACTTAGTAATGAGTTCACATTGTAAGATTTGTTATGGTTCGAACCTTCTTAGTTGTGTGCCTAGGCATTTCAAAGGAGCTCCATGTAATATACTTAAGGTTTGTAGTAAATAGTAATATAGTTAAGGTTTGTAGTAAATAGCTATTAATTTTTTAAAGTATTCCTTAGCTAATGTGTAGAACAATCAAGACTATGAGGAAACAGCATTTCCCATGAAGTTGAACATCGATCACAATAACTGTTATGATAATCTGGGATCAAAAGCATCGATCAGAAGAATGTACCACAGCACTATGTGAATTAGGACTGAATATTATGGTTGTTTGATTGTTGTGTGATTAGAGAAAATGTTCATATGGACTCAAATGTTATCTCACCAGTTTGCTATAATTTTACACACTTAGAGGGAAAATCTAAATTCATTATAACACAACATGCATTTTCATTTTAGGTTGGAGACTACAACAAACACATGCATGCCAAAAAGAAAAAAAAAAGGGGGGGGGGGAAGAGATAACACCCCATAGCAAAGAAGTTTTTTAATGGTACCAACAAGAAATAGTTAGTTCATGTCAACACCTAGAAACATAAAACTTTGCAAAGTGCTGCAACCCTCTCACCACAAGACAGCACGAACGTGGCACGGCTGTCATGAAGGTGACGGTCAGCAAACCTGCCTAGCACTGACCTCAACACCTGTCACAATAATCCAAGATGTCAACAGAAAGTATCTAATTTATAACTGAGTGTCATGACTGCTTAACTGTTGTGTGAACATTTAGAGATCAGTATTACTAGGATGAGCAAAAACACATGATTATGTGTAATTTTCTATTGGGTAAAGCAATGAAGCCATTTTGCTCTTGCTGTTTGCCTGCAAGTTTTCTGTCTGTGAAGCTAGAGCCTGGCCAGATCTACCTTTACAGATTAAAGAAATCTTGCTACCATTAAACAATACATGATTTTTGACCATCCTAGATGAAATAAAGATGCAACATACCACTAAAGCAAATTGTAAAAGACAGTGCTAAGGATTGCATTTGTGTCTTAATCTCTGTGTGTATTGTGTTCAGACATAATCAAGTCTTCTCTGTCAATAAGAAGAGTGAAATGTGGAGATCGGAACTATTACGATCTGAGTTCTTTACAGTGTTTGCTATCTCTGACCATGTATTATGCCAACTCTGTTAGAACTTTCTAACTAGCTGAACTTAAGCATTGTGCCTTGTATGGGTTATATCAGTCTGTTCGACATGCTGTGTTATAAAACTTTTGCTTTTGCTGTACAGCTTAGCTTTAACTTGCTTGCTTCTGTGTATGCAAGAGTATCTTGTATGGGATGAGAACAACTCCCATGAGCAGATTGCTCACAAAAACAAAAAGGGGAATTTGTGGCAATGCCGGTGACGAGCAGTGTGAGCAATCTGGCAGTGTAGGCTTAGAGCCTGACATGGTGGTTGGCCATGCTCAGCATAAGTGCAAAAGTTGCTATCAGTGTAGCAAAACAGCGCTGTGCCTGCACCATGTAACTAAAGCAGGACACTGGTAGCTACAAACACAGCAAGTTATCTTGTTGGTCAGCTAAACAGGCTAATATTACTATTGTAATTTTAGATCAATTGCTTTTAGATCAAAATAGTTTAAGGCATGCATATTTACAGAATAGAGCTGCTATTTGATTTTTTGCTTTTAGCTAATGGTCATGGCTGTGAGGATTTTGAAGGCATGTGTTGTTTTAATTTGTCTGATCATAGTCAATCAATTTATAAAAGGATTGCTTGGTTGGAAAATCATACTCAATCAATTGTTAAAAATGTAAATCCTATAGATCAATGGTTTCAATCTTGGTTTGGAAATATGTCTCCTTGGTTATTAGGTCTGCTTAAAGAAGGTTTACGCTGGATTGGAATTGTTCTGTTGATATTGCTTGTTTTGCATATTGCATATGGATGTATTATGAGAAGTGTAAATGATATAACATCTCGAGCTTTTCTTGTACAAAAGAAAAAGGGGGGAATTGTTGTAGAATGGCTTAAATCTAAGGGACGTGACTCTGTGGAACAGCTACTTGAGCAGAATGTGTAGGCCTTACTCCATCTTGTTGTTTACTGCTCATAGTTAGCTGACTTGCTGAAGCAGCAAGGTCACTATGGCCTCGTAGCTGTTCTCGCAGCTGTGTGTTTGTAAGATAACTGGATGGGAAAGGGACAGCTAGGTAAGATAATTGGATGGGAAAGGAAGAGCTAGTGAGAAGGGAGTTTTCTGGGAATGTACACAGAGCCTTTGATATTGTACACAGACCTAATTGCAGGTGGGCTGGATATTATAATGTTGCCTTCAGTCAGAGACCAATAGAATAGTGATGCTTGTGCATATTTAGCTGAGATGCTATATAAGCTGTGTATCCGGGCAATAAAGTTGAAGCGTGCTTATCAATCACATTGATTGCTGCTGTCTTCCCTCGCCGCTCTCCGATAACTGGCCACCAGCTGGATGTGGCACCATTCACCACCACTCTCTGGGCTTGGCCCTCCAGCTAGTTCCTAACCCAGTGCAGAGTACACCTTTCCAAGCCATGGGCTGCCAGCTTGGCCAGGAGTTTGCTGTGGGGGACGGTGTCAAAGGCCTTGCTGAAGTCCAGGTAGACCACATCCACAGCCTTCCCCACATCCAGCAAGCGGGTCACCTGATCATAGGAGGAGATCAGGTTGGTCAAGCAGGACCTGCCCTTCCTAAATCCCTGCTGGCTGGGCCTGAGCCCTTGGCCATCCTGTAAGTGCTGCGTGATTGCACTCAAGATGACCTGTTCCATAATCTTGCCTGGCACTGAGGTCAGGCTGACAGGTCTGTAATTCCCTGGCTCATCCAACCAGCCAATCTTGTGGATGGGCATCATTTTGGCCAGCTTCCAGTCATCTTGGTGAATGGTGCCACATCTGGCTGGCGGCCTGTCACTAGTGGTGTGCCCCAGGGATCAGTGCTGGGCCCCATGCTCTTCAACATCTTTATTGATGATCTGAATGAGGGCATCGAGTCCATCATCAGTAAATTTGTGGATGACACCAAGCTGGGGGCAGTAGTTGATCTGCTGGAGGGCAGAGAGGCTTTGCAGAGGGACCTCGACAGGCTGGACAGATGGGCAGAATCCAACGGCATGAGATTGAACACATCCAAGTGCCGGGTTCTGGACATTGGCCACAACAACCCCATGCAGTTCTGCAGGCTGGGGTCAGAGTGGCTGGAGAGCGGCCAGGCAGAGAGGGACCTGGGGGTGCTGGTTGATGGGAGGCTGAACATGAGCTTGCAGTGTGCCCAGACAGCCAAGAGGGCCAATGGCATCCTGGCCTGCATCAGGAACAGTGTGGCCAGCAGGAGCAGGGAGGTCATTCTGCCCCTGTACACTGCACTGGTTAGGACGCACCTTGAGTCCTGTGTCCAGTTCTGGGCCCCTCAATTTAGGAAAGATGTTGTCTTGCTGGAACGTGTCCAGAGAAGGTCAACGAAGTTGGTGAGGGGTTTGGAAGACAAGCCCTATGAGGAGAGGCTGAGGGAGCTGGGGTTGCTTAGCCTGGAGAGGAGGAGACTCAGGGGTGACCTTACTGCTGTCTACAACTACCTGAAGGGAGGTTGTAGCCAGGCAGAGGTTGGTCTCTTCTCCCAGGCAGCCAGTACCAGAACAAGAGGACACAGTCTCAGGCTGCGCCAGGGCAGGTTTAGACTGGATCTTAGGAAGAAGTTCTATACCGAGAGAGTGATTGCCCATTGGAATCGGCTGCCCGTGGAGGTGGTGGAGTCACCTTCATTGGAGGTGTTCAAGAAGAGGCTTGATGGGGTGCTTGGTGCCACGGTTTAGTTGTTTAGTTGTTTAGGTGGGTTGTATTGTTTTGTATTGTGTTGTATTGTATTGTATTGTATTGTATTGTATTGTATTGTATTGTATTTAGGTGGGTTGGATTGGTTGATAGGTTGGACGCGATGATCTTGAAGGTCTCTTCCAACCTGGTGTATTGTATTGTATCTTGGACCTCTCCAGTGATCCAGGACTGTTGAAAAATGATGGAGAGTGGCTTGGCCAGCTACCTGCCAGCTCTCTGATTACCCTAGGACTGATCCTTCACAGTACATAAATATACCATTCGGACATTCTTAGGCTCTTCAATTCACTCTGGCAGCCACCATTTGGTTCTGCCTGTAGTATGCTTCATTGTATTTTGCATCCAATTTGTTTTCTGTACAGGCTTAGAAAAACTTTCCTTCCTTTGGGCCTCTCCTCTGGAGTCAAAACTGAGCGCAGAAGGTACCAGGTAATGAATATACTCTGAAACTAGTTATTTATGTCCTTTAAATGAAAACACTACAGAGAAGCATTAACCATATATGTTAATGGCTTGGACAGGGTTCGTTTTGTAGCACTTAATGGTTTCTAAGTGCTGTGCTAAGAAATCTGAGAAAGCTAAGGTGATGGAGTGTACAGTCTCATTTTGAGGGCCTTTGTACAAAGGAAAGACAACAAAGCTAACTATAAAAAAATTAGCTATATTAAATCTAAAGAAGAGATCAGTATATTTTCCTGGACCACCTATGAATTTCTCCAGGATCCCAGGAATCATCAACTGAGCCATAATAATTGATAGTCCTGTCATAAGCTGAAAAGAACATATAATGTCTGCTTAGAGGTTCTGGTGTTATACAGTGCACTTATTCACTTTGTGACCTTCAAGATTGTCCTCCCATCATTGTTACCTTATTTAAAGCCTTATATAGTTTAGCTTCAGCTTCCTGCCAATAAGTAACTTTACATTTTCTCTGCGTCCTTAAATAACATTTTCCTATTAATATTGTTTATGTTCTTAACGACTATGATCATCCCACTTGCAAACTTTTTTAACAAGCAAAATAGATCATAACCTCCTGTTTTATATCTCAGGAAAAATAAATCGGTTAGTAATTCTTACAGCTGGTCCTTCTCATTTTTATTTTTTTAACATCTATTTAGAACTGAAGATGCCAGAATCAAACCCCACTTTGCTCATATAAGGAAATACTTTCTTTTTTTTTAATGTGACAGCTGTACAGCAATTTTTTTTAACCTTTTTTTTAAGGTTGCATTTTCATTCATAAATAGGGCTTACTTCTTGGATAACAATGTCACACAGCAAGCTTGTGTTAGGCTGACTTTCCTAATGACCACAAGTCTTCTGCAAGCCATTGTTTTCAGAAATAATGTTACTGCATAGCTGATAATTCGTTGATTTTGTGTGCATCTGTAGTGGGACAAAAAAGACTTCTCCTCCTGTAAACTGCTTCCTAGATAACTTGATGTAGTGTATTATAAATTTTTCCCTATTACTGAACGTATGCATCATCTCCAAATAAGGTGCATAGAGTATACTCTTTCATGTCATTGTCAACAATAATTAAGGAATGGTCAAGAACCAATACACCAAGATCTTATAAAATGTCGTATATTTAGATTAGGACACAATTGTTTTAGTCATTTTTTAATCCATGCAGGTAGTGTAATTTTAAATTCCTCTTTTGCTTCTTTTATCCTTTCTGCTTTGTTATCTTGAACTGTGAATAGCCAGATTAAAGAACTATATGATTTATGCATTCATGTATGCAGTATGCTGAAAATCAAAATCAAGTAGATGATTACATGAACTTTCATTCAGATTGAGAGCCAAATATGCAGACAATTTTTGCAGAACAGTGTTCATGGCATGCAAATCAAAGCTGAGTACTGCAAATCATGCTGCAAAATGAGGTTTATTTTTTATATGAAGTTGTTTTTGCAAATGTTACTTAACTGAGTGGAATCTCAAATACTGATACTCTGTTCATAACTACATGTAACTTCTCAATGACACTTTACACCTGAAGTTTATTTTGCTTAAACAAAACATTTGAGAGATAAATCTATCTTAGAAAGTAAATTTAATGCTGCATTCCCTTTTAATGTTAGAGATTGTGACCGGTTGAGGCTATGCCTTTAAGAAAGAGACAGTTGCTGAACACTCTGGATGAATGTTTTTGATATTTGAACAAAAACAAGATAGTCTAAACTAATTTCATTGGTAGATTGTAGAATGCAATTTTAAGTTTGGGTTCTGTTAGTTCAGTCTGGTCTGGGTTCAGGCTGTGTGCAGTCTGTGCCTCTCTGTCCTGTGGGCTGGACGGCTTCTCTCTTTCTGAAGCAGGAATGGCCTTGAGTTAACAGCTAACCAGATAAGAAAACTAATTCTTGCATGTGCTTTTGAGCTAACAGAATTTTTCTTCCTTAATTGCCTTTCTCTCTCTCTCTAACCCTTTTTGGGAAAAAGGGGAGGTAGGGAGGGAGAGAGGGGTGTTCAGGGAACCCCCCTGGCCGGCTGGAGGGAAAAGGCTTTTCTGCATTGTATTCATTGTTGTGTATTTCTGTATATATTGTAAATATTGTATATTTGTGTACATATTCATTGCATTCCATTTATGCCTGTAAATATAGCTTTCATCTGCTTTTCTGACTGAGCTAGCTGTGGTTTCTTTCTTTTTTTGTGTGTGGGAAGGGAACTTTCTCACCCCACCACATATTTTTAATTGGCGGCCCAACGCGCGGCTTGTGGATAGTTGCTGTCCAGAAGCAGAGCAAAAGTTGCTTGATTTATTGTCTGCTCAGGTCAGAGTTGCAAAGATGAAAGTGTTTTGGCTTTTAGAGCATCTGTTTTTTTCAATTTTTGGGGTCCTTATCTATAAGCATGTTCTAGGATTGATTTTCGGTCGCTTAGGCAGATACTTGATGTATAAATTGTATTTATGGTTTAAGTATAAGATTCAGCTTCTCTATGACCGGTGTCTGGGATTCTTTTGGCTTAATAGATACAGGAATGTGACATCAACCACTCTGCCCATAGAGATAAAGGAGTTTAAGATCCCAGTAGGTGAAAGGGTTGTTTTAAGTGATGGCTGGGATCCAAAGGTGATTTATTAGATGTGTGCAATCCTGCTGTTGGTGATAAGCAATGCGTACTTGTTATACACGCTGTACCGGGAGCGAAGAGTGGCTAAGGCCTGTTTTGTAATTAGGTGTAGACCCAAGAGGAGAAAGAACAGCTCTAACTCGACCCCAGAAATATCTAGTGATGAGGAGAATGGAGGATCTGTATCAGTTAAAGATAAAGCTAAAAACTCAATCGGAAAGGCTGCTCTGAACGGTGCTGTTGGTGGTTCTGGCAATCAGCCAGCGGCAGCGGCAGCGCCTAACATGGCGGCTCCCCCGTCCTCGGCAGCCATTAGCAAGGCAAAGCCATTTCCTTCTTCTTCTTCCGCAGGACCGGAAGTGTCCTCCACAGCAGCTAATCTGTCTCAAAACCTGTCAGCTTCTGTTAAGCCAGCTGTAAATTCAAACACAGCTCCAGTTAAGCAGGTAGCTGTTTTAAATACAAGAAGTGGAAAGAGAAAAGCTGACCCAGGAACTGATGCTGGTGAGGGAACGTCTGCTTTAGGAGACCCTGCTGAGGAGGAGGAGAAGGTTTGTCTTAAAGATATAGCTGAGTTATTGAGATCATCACTGGATGGAGATGCAGGGCAAATTGCTGATAGCAGAACAACTAGAGGTGGTACTCCTGACCTTAAAGAGATTCTTAGGAGAGTGACAATAAGATTAATGGGGCAACAAGTTCAGGAAGAGGAGGCACAGGAAGAGGAGACAGATGATATTCTGGACTGTTCTTCCCCAAGAGAAGAGCTAAGGAATGTGAGTAAAGATTACATCAGAGCAGATAAGGAGCCAATCCTAGCTTGGCTTGGTAGATGCTACGATACAGGTGCTCCAGCTCTAATGGTTGGAGACAAGTCAGCAGCTCAACTAGGAACTCTCTCAAAGGATAATGGAATAGAGAGACATCTAGGCAGGACTCTCGGTAAGGTTACTCTGTGGATACGCCTTTTAATGGCAACTCTCATGAGATATCCTTCCCGAGATGATCTCCCATGGAATCCTAAGCCCTGGACTACCATAGAGGAAGGAACTAAGCGTCTGAGAGAATTTGATGTGAGAGAGGTACTCTATGGTGGCCATGAGACTCTGAATCCTGATGAAATTCCTGTAGGAACTGGTCTTGCTAAAAAGCTCATCAAACTTGCTCCTCCTAACTATGCAAATATTCTGGCAAGCAGGATTGTGGCAAGAAATTATGGCGGAGCTTCTCCTACAGCTGGCCAATTCACTGATCAAATGAGGCAATTGGAGGATAACATGACACGTGTTTCATTGGTTTCAGCCATTGAAACTCTGTCTGGTGAAATGAAAAATTGCATTAAAGAGCTGAAGGATGAAATTGTAAATTCCATCTCCCAATTGACACAGAGAGATAATTCCAATTCTTCCTCCGGATGGATACAGATTTCCTCTGTGAGGAATAGACATCCTCCAAGGAGGTCATTCCAAAACAGGTCATTCCAAAACAGATCCAACCAAAACAGAGCACCAAGGCAGTCATGTGGGAGTATTTGGATAACTCTGCGTGATCAGTTTGGTGAGAACATGAACAGATGGGATGGTCAACCAACTGCTAATCTTTTCAGGAGACTGAGGGAACTGCAAAGTGGCAGAACCCGAGGTAGCAATACCAGAAGGGTAGCTGTTACTTCCACAGTTCCCCAGGACAACTCTAATAGCTCCAACAGTGGCTCCAGTTCTAACACTGCACACTGTGCTCATTACACATGTGGGCATGTTCCTCATAATTAGGGGTGCCCTGCCTCCCGCCAGGGGGAGGAGAGGGGTAACAGAGATAACAGAATCTATTGGGATGTGTACATCCAGTGGCCTGGCACTTCACAATTTCAGAAGTACAGGGCCTTGGTTGACACAGGGGCTCAGTGCACCATAATGCCATCAAATTATCAGGGATCAGAAGCTATAACTATTCTGGGAGTCACTGGTGGATCTCAAGAGTTAACTAAGGTGGAGGTTGATAGAAGTTTAACTGCTAAACAGTGGAGGAAGCATACAGTTGTGACCGGACCTGACGCACCTTGTATTCTGGGAATTGATTTTCTGAGAGAAGGGCGTTTAAAAGACCCTAGAGGTTACAAATGGGCTTTTGGAGTAGTGTGGTCGGAGGGAATTTTTCCCGTGGCTCGGACATAAGACCAACTCAATATGAGTGATAAAACAAGTGCCACTTTATTTTGGTTTGCATCAGACTTTATAACCAACATGGGCCTGCCAGGCACAATCTTATTGGTTCTAACATAAAGGGTCCTGATTACACACTCCTCCCACCTGTGGTCTTTCACAGTGGCCCCCACCTGTTGTCTTTCAGTGCAGTTTGTTTACCAAGTTCTCAAGGACAGACCGTCCTTGAAGGCTTGCTGGCTGACATCCAGCTCAGCCTATAGTTATGCTAACGGCCCAAACTTACCAACTTATTTACATACTTATTTACTTGATCACTGTCAAAGCCTGGGTTGTGCACTGCTTCTAGGGGCCCACGCCCTCTCTCTTTAAGCCGTTCTTCAACAATTCCCCCATACTTACACTATGCATAATACAACCATAACCAATTCTCAATACAATTAACATCAACAAACTTCGTCCTAACCAGCGCAACCCCTCCTTAAGCAATCCCGTTACCCAAGGAGAAAGGTTACCAAACATAGACTGCAACCAAATGTAAACGGATTAACATCCTTCACAATCATGTCCTTATCCCAAAAGGTCCACTGCTGCTCAATTTTGAAGCAGGGCATGCCGCATGCTATTCTGGCCCTGTAATAATTGCTCCAAAACTTCAGTTGTGATGTTGGCCTGCTTTATAGACCAACAGGCAAGCTTTTCCAATTGAATTAAGGCCGGCTTAGCCACTGCCCCAAGTACATAAGTGATTCATTACAAAAAGGGCCTTGGCTAGTTGTTCCTGTGGGTCACTTATTTATGAATATTTTTCCAAATACTGTGTCAATGTCTGGTTCATACATTCTACTATGGCCTGACCCGTGGGTGAATTTGGAATTCCTGTAACATGTTGAATTCCCCATTGTTGACAAAACTTTCTAATTCTTTCACTAGTATAAACAGGCCCATTATCTGTTTTTATTTTCTTTGGAACTCCCATAACAGCAAAACAAACTGTCAAATGCCATTGTACATGCAAGGCTCTTTCCATATGTTTGAGTCCGTGACCACATTCAAAGGGATGTGTAACCACCTTGAGAAGGCCCAAACAGCAGCAGCAAGTTCAAGAGTTTGTAAAGAGGCTCCTTTTTTCTGCTTCCAAGAGTTTGTATTTCCATTGTCCGTTTTCCTGCCAGGTCGCTGCTGCATGTCGTGACTTCTGTCCGGCATCCGTGAAGATTGTGGTTGCGTTTGCTAGTGGCTTGTTGCTCCTCTTCGGCGGCGCGATCCATTCTTGTTGAGCCATCCATTTCAAAACAAATGAAGCTAATGATTGCACATCCAGTGGGCACGGAAATGATAATAGGCTGAGCTGCAGGGCAGGAGAGTTCTGAATGGCCCACTCCAGATCGTCCCTCCTTATCAGTAGATAAATAGTGCCTGGTTTTGCACCTGTGATCTGGAGGACTCGCCCCCACCCTTTCTTGATTAACTCAGCCAAATTTTCAGGTTTTTGTTGGATAGTTGTTTTTGGCTGCAATGAAGTGAACAGCCACTCCACTACCATACTCTCCCCTTTTTTCTTTTTGCATTGTGTCAATGCACCCAGGAGCTGTCTTTGTCCTTGGAGCACAGTAACATCCCCCTTTTTCTTTTAGCATCCCTTCTTTCCTTCTGTCTAGGTGGAGTGAGCAGAGCCAGCGCAGCAAATGCCTGCATTTGTGCACTGGCTATTTCCCTCCCAAGCTGCTGAATGGTCTCTAAGACAAACACCTGGGCCCCAACGGGGACCCTGGACATTCTCTCCAACATCTCCTCAACTGTAGCTGTACTTGGCAAAGTGACCAATATAGTTCTGGTTTTTGCATTATGATTATTCCCTCTAATATCAACTTACCACTCATACTAGATAGCTCCTCCTCACTGTCACAATCGCTAGTGTCACCTTTATCATTCTGCGTCACTTGAATACCGATCTGTACTCCATGTGGTGGGAGGGGCGCTGTTGGCGGTGGTGGAAGTTCTCCTTCGCGGCAAGAAAGTGCCTGCCATGCTGAACACGAGGATGGTAAAAGCGGGCTCGCTGAAGAAGGTTGTCTGTTAGGCGGAACAACCGGCATAGAATAGCCCATGGGCGGCTTAGCTGTGTAATTGCTCCCAAGACCAAACAGTCCCTCAGTATTCTGCTGTTGAAAGGGGTTGAGCTGTTGAGTCGCCACGGCAGCTAGTCCTATTTCCAGTTTATATCTCTTTATACTGTCAATTATCTCCCGCCATGGCTTCATGAGTTTCTGGACATTCTCATCCCCGTCTATAACCAAGTCCCAAAGTATCTCTCCATAATCTCTCCACTCCTCCTCATCAGAATAAGACTCGGGGGTGGGAAAACAGCCTTGGGCTGCTCCAAATGCTAAAAGTTCCAGCAACTGCTTCAATGAGAAGTCTACGTTCCGTTTTTCTAAAAAGCTTTGTAATAAAGCGAGGGCTACCTCTTTATCCATTGCGCGCTATTCCGCTCCGCGTCCTACCGCACTCTGCGTCCAACCGCATTCCACGTCCTACCACGATCCATGTCCTACCACGCTCCGCGTCTCACCGCGCTCCGCGTCCAACCACGTTCTGTGTCCTACCATGATCCGTGTCCTACCACGCTCCGCGTCTCACCACGCTCCGCGTCCAACCATGTTCTGTGTCCTACCACGATCCGTGTCCTACCACGCTCCGCGTCTCACCGCGCTCCGCGTCCAACCGCGTTCCGTGTCCTACCACGTTCGCAACCCCCCCCCCCCGGACAGTGCAGGCCCCTTGCAGGTTGCTCTAGGCAGCCTTCTTTTCGAGATGCCCTCCGGCCGCTACTGCCGATGCTACGTCCGAGTCGCGTCCTCTGGTACTTTTAATAACTTTTTCATAACTTTTTCATATCTTTTTCGTCCCTGTTCAGGCGCCACTGTGGTCAGAGGGAATTTTTCCCGTGGCTCGGACATGAGACCAACTCAATATGAGTGATAAAACAAGTGCCACTTTATTTTGGTTTGCATCAGACTTTATAACCAGCATGGGCCTGCCAGGCACAATCTTATTGGTTCTAACATAAAGGGTCCTGATTACACACTCCTCCCACCTGTGGTCTTTCACAGTGGCCCCCACCTGTTGTCTTTCAGTGCAGTTTGTTTACCAAGTTCTCAAGGACAGACCGTCCTTGAAGGCTTGCTGGCTGACATCCAGCTCAGCCTATAGTTATGCTAACGGCCCAAACTTACCAACTTATTTACATACTTATGTACTTGATCACCGTCAAAGCCTGGGTTGTGCACTGCTTCTAGGGGCCCATGCCCTCTCTCTTTAAGCCGTTCTTCAACAGAGTAGCATCTGTAGAAATTGATGGACAAAACCTGAAGCTGTCTGTTAGACCTGAGCTTTCTGATGAATCTGAGGTTGTGGGACAACACAAGATTGAGGACATTAAATTGCCGGTTGCTTCTCAGACTGTGCATCACAGACAATACAGAACCAACCGTGACTCTTTGTTGCCCATTCAGAATCTGATTCGTCAGTTGGAGAGCCAGAAAGTCATCAGCAAAACTCATTCACCTTTCAACAGTCCAGTGTGGCCCATGTAAAAGCAGAATGGAGACTGGCGTCTGACAGTCGACTACTGTGCCCTGAATGAAGTAACTCCACCTATGAGTGCAGCAGTATCAGACATGATGGAACTCCAATATGAGCTGGAATCCAAAGAGGCCAAATGGTATGCTACCATAGACATTGCTAATGCCTTCTTCTCTATTCCCGTAGCAGAGGAATGCAGGCCTCAGTTTGCTTTCACCTGGAGAGGAATCCAGTACACTTTCAACAGATTGCCAATGGGCTGGATCCACAGCTCCAGCATCTGTCATGCAGTGACCCATGCTGCTCTGGAGAAAGGTGGTGCTCCAGAACACATCCAGTTCATTGATGATATCATCGTCTGGGGTAAAACTGCTGAGGAAGTCTTCGAGAAAGGTAACAAAATCATTGACCTTCTTCTGAATGCAGGTTTCGCGATCAAGCGAGACAAGGTGAAAGGACCTACCAGAGAGATCCAGTTTCTGGGAGTGCGGTGGCAGGATGGACGCCGACACATTCCAGTGGATGTGGTAAATAGAGTCTCTACCATGGCAAATCCCATGAACAAGCAAGAAACTCTACATTTCTTGGGAATAGTGGGATTTTGGAGACTGCACATTCCTGGATACAGTCAGATTGTGAAACCTCTGTATGATGTGACTCGAAAGAGAAACAGTTCCCACTGGGTACCTGAACAACAAGCAGCTTTTGACCAGATAAAGCAAGAAGTAGTTCAATCAATGGGTCTGGGACCTGTCCGAGATGGTCCAGACATTAAGAACATTTTGTACACGGCTGCAAGTGACAATGGTCCAACCTGGTGCTTGTGGCAAAGAGCTCCTGGTGAGACACGTGGATGACCTCTTGGTTTTTGGAGTCGAGGTTACAGAGGTTCAGAGGCAAATTATACTCCAACAGAGAAAGAGATTCTAGCTGCCTATGAAGGAGTAAAAGCAGCTTCTGAAGTGATTGGAACTGAATCACAACTTCTCCTAGCTCCCAGATTACCAGTTTTGAATTGGATGTTCAAAGGCAAAGGTTCCACACCACATCATGCAACAGATTCCACCTGGTCTAAGTGGATGGCTCTGATAACACAGAGAGCTCGAATGGGAAATCTTGAAAGACCTGGTCTGGTGGAGGTGATCTCAAGTTGGCCTGAAGGTACCAACTGTACTAACCCTCCAGAGGAGAGAGTAACTCGTGCTGAGGAAGCTCCTCCTTACAATGACCTTTCTGATGATGAAAAGCAATATGCTTTGTTCACAGACGGTTCCTGTCGTCTTGTCGGGAACAAGCGAAGGTGGAAGTCTGCAGTGTGGAGTCCAACACGCCAAGTTGCAGAGGCAAAGGATGGAGAAGGAGAATCCAGTCAGTTCGCAGAGGTAAAAGCTGTCCAGCTAGCTCTCGACATAGCTGAACGTGAGAGGTGGCCAAAGCTTTATCTCTACACCGACTCATGGATGGTAGCCAATGCTCTGTGGGGTTGGCTAAAGAACTGGAAAAAGAATGGTTGGCAGAGAAAAGGAAAGCCTATATGGGCAGCTGACCTGTGGCAGGACATTGCTGATTGAATTGAGAGAATTCCAGTGAAGGTGAGACACATTGATGCTCACATCCCTAAGAGCAAAGCTACTGAGGAACAGCAACACAACCATCAAGCAGATCTAGCTGCAAGAGTTTCTCAAGTAGACATGGACTCTGATCTTGATCTCGACTGGAAACACCGAGGTGAGATATTCTTAGCTCGGTGGGCTCACGATTCGTCAGGACATCAAGGCAGAGATGCAACCTACCAGTGGGCACGTGACAGATCCATAGACATTTCCATGGATGCTATCACACAAGTCATCCATGGCTGTGACATTTGTGCTGCTATTAAGCAGGCAAAGCAAATTAAGCCCTTACGGTATGGTGACAGATGGTCCAAGTACAAGTATGGTGAAGCTTGGCAGATTGACTACATCACTCTACCACATTCTCGTTCTGGTAAGCAGTATGTGCTTACTATGGTGTAAAGGTCTAATGTCTCGATCCAGAGAGGGAAAGAGATTCAGGTTTTTAATGAATATTCCCGTGTTGTGAAATTAGAGGCACAAACGAGGCCAAAATATCAACAGCTAGACTATTTATTACATAAATACAGTGGATGGACATAAATAAAGTGGATAGATCAGAAGGGGAGAGAGAGAGAATAGAGAGAGAAGAGAGAAAAGGAAAGGAATTACATTACCACACCCCTCACCCCCCAAGACAGTTTGAGTCTGTGGAGGAAAGGTGCTGCAGGAGATGTTGGGTCTGTAGAGAAACAGTGCTGCGGGAGATGTTGGGTCTGTAGAGGAAGGGTGCTGAGGCTTTGGCTGTAGAAGGGATGTGGTCCTCTGGGCAGCTTCTTCAGCTCCATGAGTTGCAGCAGGCGGAACTTAGGGCACGGAGAGAGGGTTTTCAGAGTCCAGGATCCGTTGTGTTGGCCCGTGATCTTTCCAGCGTGTGGTGCTGCATCTTGCTTCTCCAGCTTTCTTCTTCAATTTTCTTCTCCAAAAGCCAGTAGTTGCTCCAGTCTTTTATACAGTTTTTTAGTCCTCAGGCAAGTGTCCAGGCATTGTTCCCCAGGATATCGTTCTGGGAAATCATCCTTAGGTAAGTGTCCAGGTATCTTCCCCAGGAAATCTTTTTGTGTACTCAAGTGAGTTTGGGCAGCCGTCTGGATGGAGGGGGGGAGGAGGCCTCCACCTCCTCCTGCTCCATCTACCTACCCACACACCCTTTACACATCAGGGAATCCATTGTCCTTTCCTGGGGTATCTGATGGCTGGAAATGGTCTTGTCCTGAAGGCATGATGGCTGGGCCCTTGGACCATTGCTGTAGACCAGCTGCAGTTCAGTGAGCAATGTTATCTTTGCACCTTCCAAGAGTCTTTCCAGTGGCTCTGCCCAACGCACATCAGCTATTGTCTGGGCAAGCAGCAAGTGATTTTATCTTTGTTGAGTCACACCAGGAGAGACAAGCTTAAGACTCTCACATATGGTAGAGGCAAACACTGGATGGTTGGAAACTTATCCAGTTCCACATGCAACTGCACACAACACCATTCTTGGTCTGGAGATACAAATCCTGTGGAGACACGGAACTCCAGTTAGGATTGAGTCAGACAACGGAACTCATTTCAAAAACAACCTTGTAAAGAGCTGGGCAAAAGAGCACAGCATTGAGTGGATATTCCACATTCCCTACTATGCACCAGCTGCAGGGAAGATTGAACACTACAACAGTTTGTTGAAGACCACTCTTAAAGCCATGGGGGGTGGATCTTTGAAAAACTGGGAAAAACATTTAGCACAAGCAACCTGGCTGGTAAATAGTAGAGGTTCAGTGAACCGAGCTGGACCTGCACACTCAGATCTGCTACAGAATGTAGAAGGTGATAGAGTTCCTGTTGTTAGAGAAAAGAATCTGTTAGGTAAAACTGGGTATTTTCTCCCTCAGGAGAGGCTAAACCTGTCCGAGGGGTGGTTTCAGCTGAAGGTCTGGGTCACACTTACTGGGTAATGCAAGAGAATGGTGAAATTCAGTGTATCCCACAAGGAAATTTAACTTTAGCTGAAAGAGTTTAATTTCAGAATGTTGTACAGCTACATCACATCCAAAGGAAGAATCCATGAGGAAACTATGGTGCATGAACCCTGAGAATCCTGAGAGCCCTGAGTCAACTGAGAGTCCCTGTTTCCCCGTTTCCCTGTTTCCCTTTTCTTCGCTTCGTCTGCAAAGAGACAAACTGTTTTCCATTTTTTTCTTTTTTCCCGATTTTCTTGGACTTCTGAATCATCTACATGTGAGGATAGCGGGATGGACTATGAACTTTACTTAAAAAAAGTGGATATTGTTTTAGATTGGATGGACAGTATGAACAGCCAATGAAATTGTTTAGCAGGGGTGGATTGTGACCGGTTTAGGCTGTGCCTTTAAGAAAAGGGACAATTGCTGGAACACTCTGGCTGAATGTTTTTGATATTTAATTATCAACAAGATAGTCTAAACTAATTTCATTGGTAGATTGGTAGAATGCAACTTTAGGTTTAAGTTCTGTCAGTTCAGTCTGTGTTCAGCCTGGGTTCAGTCTGTACTTTTCTCCCTCTGTTCGTGTGGGCCTGTTTCTCCCTCTGAAGCAACAGCATTGCAAGACAGGATCGACCTTGAATTAACAAAGCTAACCAGATAAGAAAACTGATTCTTGCATACACTTTGAGCTAACAGAATTTTTCTCCTTAATTGCCTTTCTCTCTCTCTCTCTAACCCTTTTTGGGAAAAAAAGGGAGGTAGGGAGGGAGAGAGGGGGGTTCATGGAACCCCCTGGCGGGCTGGAGGGAAAAAACTCTTCTGTATTATGTTCATTGCTGTATATTTCTGTATATATTGTAAATATTGTATATTTGTGTACATATTCATTGCATTCCATTTATGCATGTAAATATAGCTTATTTCATTTGCATTTCCAACCGAGTTAGCTGTGGGTTTTTTGTGTGTGGGGGAGAATTTTCTCACCCCACCACACAAACGCAATTGAAAACATACTTGAATAATTTTTAAGAACAAGTAGTAGAGAAAATTCTTGTATTAAACCTCTGACAGAGTTAATCAATAAAGCTTGCAACACCACATGAGCACCTGAGGTTGAGCACCCGGACTGAGACCCTGGTGGTCTATCCATCACAGTATGGATTTCTACAGGAGCAGTCCCTTGCTATGGTGTGGAATTCTCCATGGGCTGCAGACAGGATTCTGCTCTACCATTGTTTTCCATGAGCTGCAACAGTTCAGGCTGCCATCTTGCCACAGGCTGAAATTGAATAATTATTCCAGCACATCTCCCTCGCTCTTTCCTCACTGACCTTCGTGTCTGTTGTGGTTTTGAGGCTGGGTGCCTTTAAAAACCATAAAGTACAGACCTCCAGAGACTACAGAAGTCCAGGAGGTGAACAGCAAATCGTAATCTTTTGTATTTCATTCCCATGAGCCCTGCATCCCTATAAACCCAAGCATTTCTGCTTGTTCTGCCCTTTTTCCCTCTCTCTCTGCTCCCAGGAGGACATACATGGTGTTATCTCCTTGTAGGGGAGTGAGGCCTGGTTCAGTCTTGACAATGCTGTCAATTGGGGCTTGCAGCTGCCAAGCCAAATTTTTGCTGTGTCACATGGGTTTGGTAATGGGGGATGCAGACAGGCATCATAATGGGGGGGGAACATTTGAGGCCTGGAGTTTAGGCCTAACTGGAGGAGGTTTTGAAAAAATTTTGGGTTTAAAGGCATTGTTGTAAACCCAGGCTGAGGCTGAGGCTGAGCATGAATTAGGGTATTTTGTCATTTCTGCGTATAGTTGTGAACAACACTTCCATTTTACTTCCAACCCTTTCCAATCCCATGTGAGAGCATCTTTATTTTACTTTGCTCTGGGGGGTAAAATATTTTTTCTCTCTGCTCTATAAACTATGCCAGTGTGCGTATGGTTGTCTCCTTCAGATCCTACTCTTTCTGCAAAACGAAGACCTCTCAACACAAAAGAAACCATCCAACAGCTTTTCTGCTTTTAAATATCTGGTCCAGGTGTGCTGACTGGCTTGGCCTTGGCCACCGGTGGGTTGGATTTGGGGTTGGTGGACCTTCTCAAAGTGTCATACAGAAGCCATGACAGTAGCTCCCTTCTCCACTACCAGAGGCCCCACAGACGTCTAAAGATCACCCAGTTCAACTCCCTTGCCATAAGCAAGGGTATCTTTCACCAGAACATATTGCTCAAATCTCCACCCAAATTCATGATTAATTGTAATGGGGTTTACCCACAGCTTCTCTGGGCAACCTGTCCTAATGCCTCATCCTACTCAGTGGAAACACAGAAATACAAAGCCCCATAATTTTCAGTAGAGGTATAAAGGTGAAGGGTTAAGAAGGGTTAAGCAATCAAGTCAAGTGAGTACACATGACTGTATTTCTCAGCCTGTAGATTTAATGTCTGTAACAAACTCAGTGAAATTTAGGCAGTGGCACTTTTCAGAGTGAGAGGATGGTGCCAGGCATTACATAAGTTACTTCTTTGTGGGACTGAAATTCAGAATTCAGTGGGACCTAGGATCTGAAACTTCTTTTGCAATGTGGAAATGTTTCTTAACTCGACTGAGTGCTGTATTTATAACTGGAGTCATAGCTTGCCTTATCTTGCCTTAGCTTGCCCATGTCTTGCATACAAATTGAAACAGTTTGCAGGCTGAACAAGTATTTGAGCAGTTTCCCTTTCCATAGGCAGTTGTGCAAAATGAGCAGGAAATGCGAAATCTAAGAGAACAAACCAAAATTCTGTCCCTCAGCTCCAACTGCATCTGATAGTAATGTGGTTAATGTTCAACAAAACTCCACACACTGTAGAAAAGACACTTTCCTCTGTGACTCCATCTGAAATAAGAGAATATTATATATCTAGACTAAACAAAGTTGGTATACTCAACCAAGCAGAATGATTTTAGTCTCTTGAACTGACTATCCACATTTCAAATCAAACACTTCTATTTCTCAAAGATAATGAAAGGTGTCCTGGAGTTGTATGATACCTCTGTGTACAGTTTAGAAAGCTGTCAAAGACAAAGATTTCCTTTTTAATTTAAGAAGGAAACTATTTCCCTTAAATGTCATGCTACCAGCCCATTCTTATGGAGATGAACTCTACTACACAAGCAAAAGATTAATTTATTCCAGTGTTGTTACATTTGGGTTTTTTTTCCTCCAATTTTTCAACATTTTAATACATATCTGCATATTCTTGGAAGCCAGTAGTGTCATCCACAAAAGAGGACCACAGAAGAGAATTAATTTTAATTAAAACTGCTTTAGCATTCGCTTTGATGTACTTTTGTAAAGCTGTTTATATTTTCTGTTTGGTTTTGGTTTTTTCTTATTTTATCTGCAGGCCTCTTAAATGAAGAAGAGTAGTAGAATACAATAAAATACAATAAACCAGGTTGGAAGAGACCTTCAAGATTATCACGTCCAACCTATCAACCAATCCAACCCACCCAAACAACTAGATCATGGCACCAAGCACCCCATCAAGTCTCCTCCTGAACACCTCCAATGACGGTGACTCCACCACCCCCCCCCGGGCAGCCCATTCCAATGGGCAATCACCTGTCCGATACTGTTGTTTGTTTGTACTTTGGGGTCTTTCTTTATTTCTTTCTCTCTTTCTTTCTTTCTCTCCTTCTTTCTCTCCTTCTTTCTCTCCTTCTCTCTTTCTCTCCTTCTCTCTTTCTCTCTCTCTCTCTTTCTCTCTCTCTCTGTCTCTCTTTCTCTTTCTCTCTTCCTCTCTTTCTCTCTTCCTCTCTTTCTCTCTTCCTCTCTCTCTTCCTCTCTCTCTTCCTCTCTTTCTTTCTCTCTCTTTCTTTCTTTCTTTCTTTCTTTCTTTCTTTCTTTCTTTCTTTCTTTCTTTCTTTCTTTCTTTCTTTCTTTCTTTCTTTTCTCTCTCTCTTTCTCTCTCTTTCTTTCTCTCTTTCTCTTTCTCTCTTCCTCTCTTTCTCTCTTCCTCTCTTTCTCTCTTCCTCTCTCTCTTTCTCTCTCTCTTTCTCTTTCTCTTTCTTTCTTTCTTTTTCTTTCTTTCTTTCTTTCTTTCTTTCTTTCTTTCTTTTCTTTCTTTTCTTTTTTTCTCTCTCTCTCTCTCTCTCACCGGAACAAAGAACTGGTTCAAGGTCTTTGCATTCCAAGTCGCAGATTTAACTGTTTGCTGTAGACTTTAAATAAATTTACGTTGTACATAAGGTATGTATAGGACATTCAATATAGGGCTCTATGAGTGTTGTGTGTTGTGGCTTATGCTCTATGTCAAAGTACTGAGGAGAAGTGACACTAGAATTCATTTCTCAGGTTTCAGAACTATTTTTCCAGCCATCTATTGTTTAGAAGGGGTGGATTGTGACCATTTTAGGCTGTGCCTTTAAGAAAGTGACAGTTACTGGAACACTCTGGCTGAATGTTTCGGTATAAGAATGAAAACAAAGATATTCTAAATTAATTTCATTGGTATATTGGTAGAATGCAATTTTAAATTTTAGCTTTAGTCAGTTTGAATCTCAGTCAGTTCAGTCTGTCTGTTTCAGTCTCTCTGAGCAACAGCTGTTTTCTGTCTGTGCTGGCAGGTGCTGACCTTCAACTAACCAGATAAGAAACTAATTCTTGCATACTCTTTGAGCTAACAGAATTTCCTCCTTAATAATTACCTTTTCTCTAACACTTTTTTGAAAAAAAAAGGGGGGAAGTGTAAGAAGGGGATTGTGGGGTCCCCTCTCCTTGGAGGCAGGTTTCTGTGTTATGTTCTTTGCTGTATATATTGTAAATACTGTATATGTGTATATATATATTCACTACATTCCTCCTGCTTGTAAATATAGATTATCCATTTTGCTCCTCCGACTGAGTTAGCTGTGGTTTCTTTGTGTGTGTGTGAGAACTGAACTTTCTTTCACCACCACAACACCTGATGGGAGTCATGAACAATCCACACTATCAGGCCTGTGAAGAAGTGTAGGAGCTGGGGCAACGGGCCACTCGCCCTTGGAGCAGCTTTGAAGGCTGAAAAAAGGAAACCTGGCAACTGATGAAAAAGCTGGTTTTGCAGCTGCCTGACTTAGGAAAGAAGGAATTGCTAACCACAGAAACTAGCTATGCAAAGTGCTTCGTAAACAGGCTGGACCATTAGAGGTCTATAAAAGCAAGAGATATCAGGATAAAGTTGAGCTATGCTTTAACCATATTGGTGCTTGTCATAGTCTCCATTGCGCTCTTCCCGACAAATGGTGCCCTGTGAGCAGGGATGAAACTGAAGTGCTGCTGGTTGCTTTGAGCTACGATTCTTCTTATGTGCAGTCGGGAAATGCGGATGGGGTTGTCACCACCAGGCAATTGCAGCGGGAAGCTGGAAGTGAGGTCACGACTCACCCCATAAGGTAGGCACTGTAAACCTATGGAAATGGAAACAGAGGCGGAAGTGCAGTTACTAGGGAATATTCTCTCTAAGAGAAGTGAGCCCTGTGACTTGAAGAAGGTCCATGGATTAATACGTTGGGCCCAAGATAAGGGATTCATGCAAGAAATCCCACTTTTATTTAGTCCACAAGCATGGTGAGAGGTTGGATATAAACTTTGGGATACAATAATACAAAGGGAAAAAGATGTTGCAAAAGCTGCTAAAGAATTAGGAGTCACCTGGAGGGTGATTATTAACAGCCTGAAGGAAATGCAGGCAGAACAGCGTGTTGCTATGGCTGCCGCCCAAGCATTAGTGACAGCTCCAGCTGTTATGGCAAAGGAATCACCTACCGCTAGTGTTAAGGAGTCGTCTACTGCTAGCATTAAGGAGCCTTCTTGTATCAAGAGGTTTTTCTTGGGCTCCTGAACTTTAGGTGCAGTAAAAGGAATGTCTGCTCCAATTGCTAAAACAAGAGCAGACATAAGGTAGATCAGGACTCTAACACCGAGGTGGAACAACCTGTGGTGGCACAGATGGAGCAAGAAGGAGGTGGAATCGCTAAACAAAGTGACAAAACACAGGGCGGATCAAAGTGTTTGCCCTGACAGGAATACCGACAATGCACAGAAATAGAGAGCCGCTCCTCTGGAGACAATTTTCCTTTTTAGTGCTTACACCAATCTAAATGTCTGAGTGGTCATAACAGTGGCACAAATTCGCCCAGATCTGTGGTGGGTCCTAAGGTAAATAAAATGCTGGAAGAAGTCTTGAAAAAACTAGAAACTCTTGAGACAACAGATGCAACAAATGCAACAAAGATAGATGTTCCACAGCCCCAGCAAGTGTTGTTTTCATCTACTGAAGTTTTACAGGAAGGGCAAAAGGTGGATACAGAGGCTGCCACTCATATTTGACCAGACGCTTCATCGGCAAAGATTCAGTGGTGGTCTGGAACTGTTAAGGATGCTCTTATAGAGGGACAATAGCAGGTGGAATCAGTGATAGCATGTCTGGTGACTGTGAACACCCAGATTGGTACTGGCCACTGGGAAATTCAAGATTGGAAAATTTTGCAACAGGCTAGGCACGCAGTATCAGACTATGGAATTAATTCTGAGCCTGCACAACAAATGTTGGGATGGATTTTCCAAGCAGATATAAACTGTGCTTTTGATTGTAAAAACTTGGCAAGACTATTATTAACACCATCACAATATATGTTGTGGGAACAGGACTGGCATAGCAGAGCTACATTAGAAGCCCAAAGGCAAAGGGGGACTAATGATCCATTATATGGAGTAACTGTTGAAATGTTAACAGGGTGGGGTCCATATGAGTTGGTCAATGCCCAACTGCAGTTCAGTTCCCCACAGCTATTCATCATGTAATGGCTCGATTAGCCCAAGATGCCTTTTATACCATCCCAGGAGAGTGTAAAGAGCCTGCCTTCACCAGTATTAAACAAGGGGTCACCAAACCTTATGAACACTCTATTGATTGGGCTCTGCAGAGCAATCCAGATCTGGATGAGGGAGGGCAGGATCAAATGCTAAAATTATTAGCCTTTGAAAATGCTAATCCATCAACAAAATGGTTATTGGCTATCGGCGACGGAGACTAGAGTCAATATGGACAACCAATATGATCTGGTATTGTTCCTTTATTGTTCCAATATTGTACAGCTATAGTGCAAGCATAGTGAGTATAGCACAGCAAAGTAAAGTGAAGTGAAGAAGAAAAGGAAGTGAAGTGTGTATTAAAGGAACTTCTATAACTTATATAAACTCGGGGAGCATCGTTGGCATAGCTTCATTGGTTCCCCACGAGTGACCACACATCGCACTATTACAGATTATTGGTCAAGCCACTAATACCACGCAAGGTTGTTGATGCAGGTGCGTGTCCTGTTATTCCCAGATAACTTGCTGTGTTTATAGTTACCAGTGTCCTGCTTTAGTTACATGGTGCAGGCACAGCACTGTTTTGCTACACTGCTAGCAACTTTTGCACTTACGCTGAGCATGGCCTACCACTCTAGGCTTAGGCTCTAAGCCTACACTGCCAGATTGCTCACACTGCTAGTCACTGGCATTGCCACAAATCCCCCTTTTTATTTTTGTGAGCAATCTGGTCATGGGAGTTGTTCTCATCCCATACAAGATGCTACTTGCATACACAGAAGCAAGCAAGTTAAAGCTAAGCTGTATAGCAAAAGCAAAAGTTCTGTAGTGCAGCATGTCTATCAGACTGATGTAACCCATACAAGGCACAATGCTCAAGCTGAGCTAGTTAGAATGTTCTAACAGAGTTGGCATAATACATGGTCAAAGATAGCAAACATTGTAAAGAAGTTAGATCTTAATAGCTCCGATCTTTACATTTCACTCTTCTTATTGACAGAGAAGACTTGATTGTGCCTGAACACAATACACACAGAGATTAAGACACAAATGCAATCCTTAGCACTGTCTTTACAATCTGCTTTAGTGGTATGTTGCATCTTTCTTTATCTCTAGGCTGGTCAAAAAACATGAATTGTTTAATGGTAGCAAGATTCTTTAATCTGTAAAGGTAGATCTGGCCAGGCTCTAACTTCACAGACAGAAAACTTGTAGGCAAACAGCAAGAGCAAAGAAGCTTCGTTGCTTTGCCCAATATAAAATTACACATAATAATGTGTTTTTGCTCATCCCAGTAATACTGATCTCTCAATGTTCGCACAACAGTTATGCAGTCATGACACTCATTCTAAGTTAGATGCTTTCTGTTGACATCTTGGATTATTGTGACAGTTGTTGAGGTCAGTGCTAGGCAGGTTTGCTGACTGTCACCTTCATGACAGTTGTGCCATGTTCGTGCTGTCTTGTGGTGAGAGGGTTGCAGCACTTTGCAAAGTTGATGTTTCTAGGTGTTGACATGAGCTAACTATCTCTTGTTGGTACCATTAAAAAAAATTTTTTTGCTATGGGGTATTCTCTCTTTTCCCCATTTATTTTTTTTGTTTAATTCATGTGTTTGTTGTTGTCTCCAACCTCAAATGAAAATGCATGTTGTGTTATAATGAATTTAGATTTTCCCTCTAAGTGTGTAAAATTATAGCAAACTGGTGAGATAACATTTGAGTCCATATGAACATTTTCTCTAATCACACAACAATCAAACCACCATAATATTCAGTCCTAATTCACATAGTGCTGTGGTACATGCTTCTGATTGATGCTTTTGATCTCAGATTATCATAACAGTTATTGTGATCGATGTTTGACTTCATGGGAAATGCTGTTTCCTCATGGTCTTGATTCTTCTGTCATTGTTTATTGCGATGATTGCAGTTGACAGAAAAGAAGTCTCAAGGTGACCTTATGTGGCCATCCAGTATCTAAAGAAAGCCTACAAGAATGCTGGGGAGGGATTTCCTAGGGTGTCAGGAAGTGACAGGACTAGGGAAAATGGAATGAAGCTGTGGGTGGGGAAATTCAGGCTGGACGTGAGGAAGAAGTTCTTCACCATGAGAGCAGTCAAGCCCTGGAATGGGTTGTCCAGGGAGGTGGCTGAGGCCCCATCCCTGGAAGTGTTTAAGGCCAGGCTTATGGAGGCTCTGGCCGGCCTGATCTATTGTGAAGTGTCCCTGCCCACAGCATTGGGGTTGGAACTAGATGATCCTTGTGATCCCTGCCAACCCTGACTCATGCTATGAATCTATGATTCCATATATTTTTAAATTTGTTTTTAATGTAATCCATTTTTGAATTTGCAATTATTTAAATTTTCATTTTAAATCAATTTCTTTATCTATTTTTAATACATTTGTTTTGCTTTGATTTATTATTCTTTTTGTAAGTTTAATTTGAATTTTTTTCCATTATTTTTATATGATTTCAAATTTTTTATTTAAATTTTATTTAATTTTGATTTGTATTTTTATTTTTCCTTTTTATTATTTTATTTTTTGCAATATATTTTTATTTTTTCATATTTTAAATTTCATTTTTTATTAAATTAATTTTTCTTTTTATTCTAATTTTGGTTGGGTTTTTTTAATATTATTTTACTTTGAATTTATTGATTACTTTTGTACATTTTTTTTACAATATTTTTTATTTTTAATCTAGCTCTTATTGTATTTTCTTTAATTTTTAATTAATTGTTTTATTTTTTACACCATTTTAATGTATCTTTTTCTGTATTTATATCTATACTTAAATTATTTTTTGTCAATTTTAATCTAATTTTATATTTAAAATTTTTGTTATTTTTGTATTTTATTTTAATATTTTTAGTATTACTTTCAATTTAGTTTTTTGTCATTTAAAAATAATTTTTAACTTTTAAAAAATATTATTTTTATTTTGTTATTGCAATTTTAATTTTTTATTTTAATTTTGTATTCTAATTAATTTATTTATTCTTTATCTAGCTTTTAATATTTTATTTTTATTATTATATTGTTTATTTTAATTAATTTTTTATTTTTGCATGTTTTATTTAATCTATTTTCTATTTTAATTTTAATTTTTGCTTTATTTTTTAACCTTCTTTTCTTGTAATTCTTTTTTATTGCCATTTTTCATTTTAATTTTCTTGAATTTTCTTTATAAGGTTTTTGTTTGTTTGTTTTAATCTAGTAGTCTTGATAATCCTTATTTGGTTTTTGGTAATAATCCTTATGGTTTTTGTTAATAGCTATTTTTTTGTTAGTAATCCTTGTGAGTTTTTAGTTTGTTATATTTTGTTTTTATTGCTGCTCTTATTATTATTATGTTAATTTGTTATTTTAAATTTGTTTGTTTTCAATTTGTTCTCTATAATTATTTTTTGTTATTACTTTGTTATTTTTTATTGTACTTTTTTATATAAGTTGTAATATTTTTGTTTCTGTTCTGTTATATATATTTGTATTTTAAAATTTTTTTTTGTACATGTCTTCTTTTTTTTACTATTTTTTGTATGTTTTTATGTTTTCTAGTCAATGTCTAAGAAGGAAATAGAAAGATTTGACATTAGCTAAGGAATATTTTTAAGAATGAATACCTATCTACTACAAACTTTAACCATATTACATGGAGCTCCTTTGAAATGCCTAGGCACACAACTAAGGAGGTTTGAACCACACGAAAATCTTACAATTTGAACTCATTACTAAGTATGTATACCTTACTACAATTACTATGTACTAAGTACCTGGAAATACCAACTGCTTACTATTCATTATGCTTACTAGGAAGACTTGTAAAAACTCTAAATAACAGAACTCTGAAAGACATTACAATCAGAAATTATGAAATTAGCACTGTTGCTTTAAATCAGAGCAGAGCTTTGGTAGACTAGAGTCGTACCAGAAAAGGGGCGCGGGGTATGGGGAGGGGAGGGGGCGGCTAGCAAGGTGTGCCCTAGTTGCAATTGTTTCTGCAGTAGGGTCTTAACAACTTGCAGCCTATCATGTCTGAGCGACCACCGTTCCACCCAGACTGGATTAGCTGTTTTCCATTTTAATTTGAGGGTCGGTTGCTGACCAGTAGCCGCTACAGAAAAGGAACAGTAACGAGTTTTGCTAACTCAAAGCATCTCAGCCCAACAGAGCAACTGGAAGGGTTAACACGTACGATCTTACAGTGATTGACTTGCCGTCGTAAAAGCTAATTGCACCGGCTCTTTGCTGACCCAGGTTGTTTGGATATATTTTAAACCCATGACTCTGGAGTCATTTGCTATGAGCAATGGAGAATTTGCCATGAGCAATGGCTAGAGACCATTCCATTTATGACGAGGTATAATAGTGATATCATCTCCAGTATCCACAATCATTGAAAACTGTATAGTTTGGCCACAAGAGTGTCTGATAGTCACAATCTGTTCTAGTTTTCCCTTTTGGATTTCTAAGGCCAATGAGGTATTAGGCATATCGGTGGAACCAAAGCCTTTGTGTCCTCGAATCCTGTTAGAAGTTTAAGGCACTCAGGACTCAAATGGTATTAGCTAAGCAATTTCTGTCCCAACAGGAGTGCTGACAGGAGGGGTAATGCTATAGAGCATAATTTTCATAGCCCAGTCATAATCAGAATCTATTGAACCAGGAATTACGAGGATGCCCTATCTAGAGGTAGACGATCTGGCAATTAACAGAGCACAGGGTTTTGGACCCAGAGGACCGTGCTGATGGGACTCGACAACAACATTTTGTGGGCTCAAGAGTGACATCCAATGCTGTTGCCAGGTCCGCTACGCGCTGCCAGAGGTGGCTGCGAGGGGGGCGGTCCAAGCATCCTGGTTTGGTGTCGTCGCGTGGGGTGTACTCGTGCTGCAGGAGCAGTTTCCCTGCCTACGACAACCTTGAGTAAAATGATTAGGTCTGTGACAGTGAACACAGCACTTTCGAGTCTGTCCAGCAGTCAGGCAATTTGATTTAAGGTACCTAGGTTTCCCAGAAGTACGATGTTTTCCACCCAGGTTGTTTCCCTTTTGCAGTAGTCGTACTGGTTTCACGACTGCTTCTATGGCTGTGGCTAGATACGTTGCTGTCTGTCGGTGCTTCATTCATTCTGCTGCGTCCAGCAGTCGTGGGACAGTGGCACATGTTGGTAAAATGCTGAGAACCTGTTTAGCTTTTTCGTTAGCATTGTCAAATGCCAGAACATCCAGCATTTTTACCTTCATACTGTGAGTCAAATCTGAATTAGTATTTAATGCCATATGTAAGGTATCGACAAAGGAACCAAATGGCCCTGTTAGATCCTGACGAGTAGTGAGAAGCACAGGATCAGATTTAGTGTCCTGGATTCTCGACCACTCTTTGATCGCTAAATCCTGACTTAATTGGAAAGCCTTATCAGGAAGTTGCATTTGCTGATGTGATCTAGCAAAAGTCTCGCCCCAACGAGGTGATTAGCAGTGACACCTTATAAAGAGTCTGCTGGGGCGTGGCTTCCGCGGCATTGCAAGCGAATTGCCACTTATCGAAACTTGCAAGGTCTGATGTGCTGTTATTTCCAACCGTCTGCTCGCTAACATGGGTTGAAACTCGGACAGTATTGTCTTAGGATCTAACTTTTTTGCAATTAGAATATCATCCATAGAATTATAGATGAGGCAGTCACGACAAGTCTGTCTAAATGGGAACAAAGACCAAGCCACATATATTTGGGAAGGGTGGGAGAATTCTGTATGCCTTTAGGCTACCCACTGATATGGTTGGGTGGGGTCTGCCTTAATCAATGGCTCAGTAGATGCAAACTTTTTTGAATTCTCTGGATATAAGTAAATTGTAAACAATCCCTCAATAATAATAATCAGGTCCCAATTTGGGGGGACTGGGAGTTGGGAGGCCAGGTTGTAAGGCACCCATCTCCTCCATGATTGAGTTAATTGCTCTCAGATCATGTAGTAAATGCCACTTGCCACCATATGTGTGTCAAAAGGGGCTAACAAGTGTGTTGAAAACAACTAATTATAGCAGTTGTGTATCCTGACTTTAACCCATAGGTAGCTATGGCTTGTCCAGCTTCTTTAACATTTTTCAGTCCAGAGATTGCCATATTCATTGTTGACCTTCTAATACCACAGGAGATGCACGTACAGGAAAATCTACAGATTCTCCATCTATTACTGCATTTCTCACAATACCTTTCCACCGCCGCAGCGGGACAGTTCCCCGTCCCTCCCACCCCCCGATCCTTACACTATCGTCCCATTGGTATTCGATTGTAGCCTCCGTCGCAGTGATATTTTCTGCTGCCAATGCCTGGGATGTAGGAGGTGGGGGGTGTAGCGCAACTGAAGCCGCTGGGGGGGAACGACTGCTGGTGCGGGCTGGGGGGGCCGCTGCTGTGCCGCCGCCATGGGGATGGCCGCTGCCGTGGCTGCTGCCATGGGGGCCGCCGTGGGGGCCGCTGGGGCCACCGCTACGGTCGGTGCTGCCGGTGTCGGTGGTGCGTCGGTCGGTGCTGCCTCGGTCGGAGCCGTCGGTGCCGCCTCAGTCGATGCCGCCGGGGCTCACGGGAGGGGTGCGGTCGTAAAAATGCTGTAACCGCGAGCCTCCAAGCACTCAATTTTTTCTAAGAGGGGCTGTGAAACAAAGTTGGCACTGTTTGATTTCTTAGCGTCGGTGTTTTCATTTTCCGAATCCGAGCCGTCGCTGGCGGTATTAGAGGAAGATGTTGATGAACGGGATAGAACACGCTGAACCACAGGTTTCGCTGCCTTTTTATCGCTTTTTCCCTGCTGGATGCGAACGGCAGTGGTGGCGTCTGGTGAACGCGGTGTGGTCGCCAAGATGGCGGGCGTGGCGTCTTGCAGTGAGTGTTCATGCTTTTCGACCTCCATTTTGATTTCGCGCGTGTTTTCAGTCCGATCGGGATTCGCTTCTACCGCCACTGACGTAGCGGCAGGGGATTTTTTCGTGGAAAAGAACGGTAATAAGGAAACCGCAATTCGTGTAGAAGGAGGAATAGCGGGCAATTGAAGTTGTGACGAGGATGCTGACGGAGCGGCACACGTTGTGCGGGGGGGGGGGGGGGGGGAGGGGGCGGAGCCTTCCCAATCTCCCTTTTTCGTGTGGGTTAGAAGTATTATAAAATAAAGGCAACACAGCGCTGGGCGCATAGCGAATTTGCTAGAGGCGCGCCTTAACAACACAAGTTGAACTTATATAGATGGCTGTTGTGAAGAGGTTATTAAATTTATTGAATATGAAATATGAATTATGAAAATTAATTTTATTAATTATCAAATTATTAAAACCAATGAATCAACAACTTATATATATGTTCTAGTGCACGTTCGTGAAATACATTCCATAAATGGCTTAGTGTTATGATCAGAACTTAATTAAACTATCTACAAAACTATATGTATGTTATATAATGAAGAGTGCAGTTCCGCCGCTTGGCCACTAGTTGGCGACTCGGCGGAACGCGGGTGGCTTCTGGCTATATACAAAAATATTGCGATCTTCTGTGCGTCAGCGATGACTGCTACACGCGGATGCTTTAAACTGAGTGCTAGTGGGTGGGAAAGCACGCGGAAGATACTCTGTAGCTGTTGCTTGTAGCGAGGTGGGGGTCCGGCTGACGACTGCCGCTGGACTGATTCCTAGTAGACTTGAAACGGTGGTGTGGGTATTATCTCCTCTCTCCTCAGCAGTGGAGAAGGAATGCTGGAACCTGGGCTGGCTTGGAAGCAGGTTCCTTCAGGACTCGGTCGGTCCTGGGAGTCGGCTCGCACGGCAGGGCGGGGCGACGGTTGCCGGTAGGCGGGTCAGAGGTTCCGGTCGGACAACAATAGCTATGGGGTCTGCCTCGTGGCGACGGATCTCGGCGCTGAGGTAAACAGCCTCGGAGAGAGAATGCGGCTGCGCTGAGCTGCGACTTCTCCGTTTCTGGCCTTAAAGGCACAGCGGGACGATCGGGGTGGTCCCGGGCTTGGTGCAATATAGGCAAAACAATGCTTTAGTCTCCTGCGGTTACAGGGCTTGGAGCGGCACACGTGGCGGCTCTCCTCCCGCTACGGCGGGGCTAGGTATATGCGGAATTAGTCTCTAGTAAGTCCCTTCTCCCCGACAGCTGGGCAGATCTTACCCTCGGGGGTGGTCCAGTCCTCCGGTAGCACGGTGGGCTTTACCGGTCGGTACGACGGCTGTAACGCTTGCTTCTCGGCTCAGCGAAGGTCCTCCCTCTGGGGTGTCCTCACGAAAGAGTGCTTCTCACGATGCAGAGGCTTCAGTATGCGTGCATGTATACAGAAGCTAATAACGATAAGCTCAATGGCAGAGGCCGTGGCCGAGAGCTCCTCTTCGAGCGAGTACAGAGACAAAGTGAACGAGGGGGAGTTGTTTACCACAGGGTAATAATTAAGATTTCTCGAGGCGGGATTTGGCCAATGGGCATTCTCATAGGCAATGGCTTCAGCCTATAGAAAGCGTGAAGCTGGAAATATGCCATACTTGGTGTTGCACACGCACTGCATACGCTCAGTGCGTGCGGCCTGGCATGCTTGGCTTGTCTCCTCCTGAAGGAGGGAAACTGGTCACATGCAGGGACCAATAGGCAGAATTCTGCCTCACCACAATGGCCAACATAATATTCATATATTTAACATATATTCCCCAACAAGCTCCCACCCTGTCCATCAGGACTGAGACAAAACCTGCACTTTTGACCCGGCCAGTCTTTAGACCTGTTGGCGCCTCACCTTTCTCTCCCAATACCCACACAATACAGACCAATCGGCCCAATGGTCGAACTCCACGGTCCCCAGTAATTCCCTTGCGAGAGCCAAATATTAAAACCCATTTCTCACAATCCCTCCTCTTTATACTACATTTGGCTTGAGCTAGATAACAATTCTACAAACACACAAAATACTCCAATTTTAACAACTGATGGTCCTTGCCTGAGAATATGTCTTAGTGGTTAATCCTGGGAATTAGGAGTCCGGTTTGACTTGCAATTCCACTCACATAGCCTAGGGGTTGCTGCCCACAGCCATGGTTCTAGATCTTCTTCGTGGCAATTACAGAGGTCTACCCGGTCTTGCCTCCTTCAATCCCACTGATACTCTGCCTGGATTAGATCCCTTGTCCAGGGAGGTTTTATGTTTTCAGGCAAGGACCACTACCGCTCCTGCTCCGATACTGGAACTCGTCTGATGACCATCCTTAGGTCCTCCATTTGGGGTACCACAGTCATTCAGTGGGTGGATCCCAGGTCCTTTAACTCTCGTTGCGTGTGTCCATCCTCTCTCGGCTGTCCGTACTGCAGTCTCTGTAGTAAGCAAGACCTGGAAGGGTCCTCCCACTGAGGCGTAAGTGTTTGTTCTTTCCACATTTTTATCATAACCCAATCTCCTGGTTTAAAGTTGTGGATTTGGAAATCTAAAGGAACTGACTGAGATAACATCCCTTGAGCCCGTAAATGTTGTAATGTTCTCCCAATGCCATCACATAATTTCGAATGTTTTTGTCCCCCAGTTCATAATTAGCCATTTCCCTCCCACCTTGTAAATAAGTAACCCAAACATCATTTCATAAGGTGATACACCAACGTCAGATCTCGGCTGTATCCTGATCCGGAGCAGGGCCAAGGGTAGGCACTTAACCCATGTCATCTGGGTCTCAATCATTAATTTGGTGAGGGTTTGTTTCAGTGTTTGGTTCATTCTTTCTACTCTCCCTGAACTCTGTGGGTGCCAGGGGGTATGAAGTTCCCAATGTATGCCCAAACTGTCCATTAATTGTTGGACCACCTTTGATGTAAAATGAGTACCTCGATCAGAATCTATCCGATTTACCAACCCATATCTGGGAATTATATCTTCCAATATCACTTTTGTTACTACATTGGCAGTTGCTCTGGAGACCGGCACAGCTTCCACCCAATGTGTCAAATGATCAACTAGAACTAAAAGATATTTCCATCTGTTAATCTGAGGTAGTTCAGTAAAATCTACTTGAATAGCTTGGAATGGGCGTAAGGATATAGTGCGTCCCCCAGATGGAACTTGTCTCATGACTCTCTTGTTTACTTTTTGACATACAGGCATTTACTAGTTACCTGCCGAGCTACCTCGTAAACTCCAATACAGCCATAATCCCGTAGAAAATGATCACACAGAGCTCTTGTTCCCCAATGGGTGTTAAGGTGTAATCGCTCGAGGATTTTTCGGGCTAAGGCTTTGGAAATTAGTTGTCTCCCATCCTCCAGTTTCCAAATCCTTTATCATCTTTCCTTCCCCCTATCTTTCAAGTGCCTGTTCCTCTGTAGGAGTGAATACTGGTGATTCCTTCTGTTCATCTGATGCTGTTACCTCTACATGGAGGACCCTCTCCTCTCCTCCTTCTGCTACTTGTTTAGTCCCTGTCAGCTAAGTTGTTCCCTCTAATTATTAACGAAGTTCCCTTCTGATGTCCTTTTACATGAACCACCGCTATTTCTTCGGTAATTTCAATGCCTCTAAGATTTCTCTAATTAGGGCTTCATGAATCAAATTTTTCCCTTTTGAATTTAACATTCCCCTTTCTTCCAAATTTTTCCAAACGTATGAACTATTCCAAAAGCATACTTAGAGTCTGTATAAATGGTTCCCACTTTATTCATTAAAAGGTGCAAAGCCCGATTCAGTGCATATAACTCACAGGTTTGAGCTGACCAATGAGAGGGTAATTTCCCTTTTCAATAGTTTCCAGTCTTAGCCATCAACCACTGCATATCCTGACAAGCGTTTCCCATTTACACACCGTGAGGAC
This sequence comes from Colaptes auratus, assembly GCA_015227895.2. Taxonomy (NCBI): domain Eukaryota; kingdom Metazoa; phylum Chordata; class Aves; order Piciformes; family Picidae; genus Colaptes; species Colaptes auratus. The sequence goes on from CM037631.1 coordinate 49,877,056, forward strand.
CCATCCACAAAATATTTCTCCCCTTCTTGCAATTCCTGTTCAAATAAATCTTCCTTATTTTAGTCTGGTATTGAATAACCTCCAGACAGTCGTGTATTAAAGCTTCTGTAGGCTCTCCATATAAAATTGAGCTGGATTTAGGCTCTGGCTAGTGGAGATTGTTAGATCTGGACCATCAATCAAAATTGCTTCATATTTTAAAATCCTAGAATCAGTTAGCCATTTTCTGCTTTTGGTTCAGTATATTTCTCACTGAATGGGGAGTATATACTTCCAGTTTTCCTCCTAGAGTTAATTTTCTACTTTCTTCCACCATGAGTGCTGTGGCTGCCACTGCTTGAATGCATGCCGGCCAACCTCGGCTTACAGGATCTAGTAACTTTGATAAGTATGCTACTGGTTTACGTGATCCTCCCCATTCTTGAGTCAGAACTCCATAAGCCACCCCTCCCTCCACATTAACAAAGAGTTGGAATGGCATATTCAGGGAAGGGAGGCTCAAAACTGGAGCCGTGGTCAAAGCCTTTTTAATTGTTTCAAATTTTTCCTCATCTCCCCTGTCCAAATGAAGTCATCATCTCCCACTAATTTTTCATATAAAAACTTGACTAACTGACTATATCCCCAATCCATAAATCTACAATATCCTAGTAATCCTAATAACCTTCTGACTTGTCTCTTTGTTTTAGGGGCTTGGAGAGATACAATCCCTTCTACTCTTTCAGGATCTAACTTCCTGGCTCCATCACTTAACCATATCCCTAAATATTTAACTTCAGGTTCCACAAATTGTAATTTACTTTTTGATACCCTTAATCCCAAATTTCCCAGGAAATTAAGAGGTTTATGGTGGTCCTTCTAACTTCAACTGCCCCTTCTCCTGAGATTAATAAATCATCTACATATTGTGTGATTAAAACATCCTTTTCCTGTGGAAATGACAATAACAATTTTTCCAGGTTTTGACCAAATAGATTGGGAGATTCTGTAAACCTTGGGGCAATCTGGTCCACCTCAATTGTTGCTTTCTCCTGGTGACTGGATCTTCCCATTCAAAGGCAAAGATATCTCTACTGTTTTCAGCCAGTGGGCAGGCCCAGAAGGCATCTTTAAGATCTATTACACTATACCATTTATGATTTGGAGGTATGTGACTGAACAATGTGTAAGGATTAGAAACTACAGGAAACCGAGTCATGGTTCTCTTATTCACCTCCCGCAGGTCCTGTACCAACCTGTAAGTTCCATCCTCTTTCTTTACTGCTAGTATGGGTGTGTTATGGGGGGACATACAAGGTTCCAATGTTCCATCTTTAGGAGGTGGTCTATGACTGGCTTCAACCCCTCTCTTCCTTCTTAGGTATGGGATACTGTTTACTCTGATAGGATGTTCTGGTTGCTCTATAGTTACTTGTATGGGTTCAATGTCTAAACTCCCTCTATTTTCTTCACTGGCCCAGACTTCTGGGTTAATCTCTGCCTCATCCTCAGTGTTTAATTGTAATATTCTGACCCTCATCTGCCCATCCTCTGGAATCACCCCTATGCCCAATTGAACTTGTAAATCTCTCCCTAGTAAATTACATCCTGCGCTTGGCACTACCAAAATATCTCCTACCCCAATTCTAGCCTCAGTTTCTAATTTAACATCCTTAACTACTGGGACTTTAAACCCTTCCCCTTTGCCCCTAAAACCTTTACAGTATTTTTACTCTCCATACACCCTTCAGGAACCTTGGTAACACAAGTACGTTCAGCTCCTGTATCTACTAAAAATTCTAAAATTTCTTCCTGGGGTCCTACTTTTAATTTTATCAAGGGCTCCTGTTGGTATTTTTGCCCCAGGTAAAAGAGCCCCTGACACCCCTATTGCTGATCTTCCTCAAAAACTTTAAGATCTCTCTTCCTCCTTTGACAATCTCGTTTAAAATGACCACTTTCCCACAATAATAACATTCAGTACCCTTACTTCCAGTTGAGCATTCCCCGGGTACCAGTGAGGCCTGGGGGTTTTATCCTTCACAGGTTGAGAAGGTGTAGGGTGGGAGGATTGTGTTTTCTTCTCAGATTTCCCCACCTGGCCTGCTTCCCTCATGCTGGCTACCATAATCTTAGCCTTTGCTTTTGCTTTTTCCTCATCTCTCCGCACATACACCTTCTGTGCTTCCCTCAATAATTCTTGAAGTCCTCTATCTTGCCAATCTTCTATTTTTTCCAATTTCTTTCTAATATCCGGCCAGGAATGAATGACAAAATTAACCTTTAACAATATCTGGCCGTCCTGACTGGTGGGATCTATTCTTGAATATTGCTGTAAATTTTTCCGTAACCTCTCAAGCTAATCAGTAGGGGTCTCCTCCCTCCTGTTGACTATCAAATGCTTTTTTTGTGTTTTGCCCCTGGGTATTGCTTCCTTTATGCCTCTAATAATCAAGGTTCTATATTCATTCATGTTTTGTCTGCCCCTATCATCATTATGGTTCAATTAGGAGAAGCTAGGGGCATCTTTTGATCACCTGGAGGTCCCTGCTGATTTTCCCTTTCCCAAATCCTCATTCCAGCTGTTCTAATCATCTGCTTTCCTCTGAAGTAAAAAGGATTCCCATGATTGATTGCATTTCTTCCCACGTGTAAATATTTGGCCCCAAGAATTGATCAAATTGTTCTGCTACTCCAATAGGGTCTTCCAGGAGGCCTTTTAATTCCTTCTTAAAGTTTCTCACCTCAGTAGAAGTGAGAGGAGCATTCACATATCCAATTCCCCCATTCGCCCCCCCTAGGGGCACCTCTCTCAAAGGATATAGTGGTACTCCTCCGTATGGATTGTCTGAGTCAGTAGACTCTTCCTCTAAAACCATGACATTTGTCTGTCTTCTAGTTTGTCTACCTCCTCTCTTTGGCGGGTGGATCTAGCGGGGGGGGGCTGGGGGTGAGCTAGTGTGTTCCTCGGCAGGGGGAACGGGAGCTGCTGCTGCCGAGGGGACGGGGGCTGTTGCTGAAGGGAGGACGGGGGACGCAGGGAGGACGGGGGCCGTAGGGAGGACGGGGGCCGTAGGGAGGACGGGGGCCGTAGGGTTTAAGGTGGGGGTAAATGATTCAGTGGTTCCCACTTCTCAGGTTCGGGCTCTTCCTCTTCCTTCACCTTAAAAACCGTTACTGCCGCTGCTGACCAAACGTTGCCTTTCAGCAAGCGGCATATTCACTCTCCTCCTGATTGAAAGGCTCCTTACTGTTAACATAAAGGTTGAGAGCCTGACAAATCCATCCTTCCGAGGACCCATATTGGGGCCAAAATAAATTGTCTGATCTGATCTTCTCTCTAGCCCATTTCTCCATGCAATAATATATCATAATTCCCTTATCTTTATCCCGCGTATTAGGATTCTCTTCCAATACGCTAACTGTAACCCAGAGGGCTGTCGGGGTATATCCCTGGGTACCCTTTCGCTCCCGTTCTTCCCGGGGCTGGTCTGTTTACCCGACCCTTGCCCCATTTCCCGGGTCCACGCTTTCCGTCACCAACCGCTTCGTCCCTTCACTGGCCAAGTCCCTCGCGGGATATTGGAAACGCAGTTAGAAGGACTCCGCACTCGCTTCGTGGGTCCGGACTGTCCAGCCCACGTCTCACACACACACACACTCTCACCGACCTCAATACCCGCCCAACCGGACAGTACTTACAGCCCTTTTCTTGCCCGGGTCTTCGTGCACAAGAATTACAGGCAGCCGCGGCAACCGGGAGCTCCTTCCCTTGCCTTTATCTTATAATGTCGGCTGGATCGTTTACCCGTGCTCCGAGAGGCATTCAGGGTCCTCCTTCCGGGCCGCCGAAATCGGCGGGGGCGCCCCCCCCCTTCTGAAGGGTCCTGAAAGCTTGCTGCAGACAGGGTAATCACGTCGGGTCACCAAATTGTGAGAAACGAGCTCACTGCTAAAATTTATAACCAGTTTATTATAAAATAAAGGCAACACAGCGCTGGGCGCATAGCGAATTTGCTAGAGGCGCGCCTTAACAACACAAGTTGAACTTATATAGATGGCCAACATACATATTCATATATTTAACATATTCCCCAACAAGCTCCCACCCTGTCCATCAGGACTGAGACAAAACCTGCACTTTTGACCCGGCCAGTCTTTAGACCTGTTGGCGCCTCACCTTTCTCTCCCATACCCCACACACAATACAGACCAATCGGCCCAATGGTCGAACTCCACGGTCCCCAGTAATTCCCCTTGCGAGAGCCAAATATTAAAACCCATTTCTCACAGAAGCTAATGCTGCAGCAGCTTGAATCAAGAGCAGACTGTTCTGCTTTTATAGATTGCAGTATATGTGACGGTCGCCACACGGTACTATAGCCAAAAGCCGCTTTTTAAGTATTTAAGCACCTCATCCCACAGCTGGCCTGCAGTTTGTCCCATGCTTCGGAAGTGAAAGCTTCAGTTCCTGTGGGGATAGAATCATGATTCCGGGCCCAGGCTAATAGCCCTTTTAAAAGCCCAGAATCGTAAGCAGTACCTCTCATGGAGAGGATAGTTTGAGTGTGCTTGTTTAGCACAGCCTTTTCTGTTTGCGCATGCTTCCCCGTGCCTCTCCACGGCCGCTCACCCGGCCTGGTGAAATTCGCTTCCTTTTCTGAGCGCGCGTTGCTTATTTTGTCAGCAGCGGGGCGGTGCTGGTTCGACCGGCTTTCCGTATCGCTCGGAACGTACCTCTCACGCTGAGTCAAGCAGCATTGTAGTCCGAGGATCCCATCACGAGTTCGGGCGCCAGATACCGGCAACGGAGACTGGAGAATCAATACGGACAAACAATATGATCTAGTACTGTTCCTTATTGTTCCAATGTTGTAGGGCTATAGTGCTAGTGTGAGAAACGAGCTCACTGCTGAAATTTATAAGCAGTTTATTATAAAATAAAGGCAACACAGCGCTGGGCGCATAGCGAATTTGCTAGAGGTGCACCGTAACGACACGAGTTGAACTTTATAGATGGCAAACATACATATTGATATATTAAAACGTACATATTCATATATTCCCAGCATGCTCCCACCCCTCTCCATCAGGACTGAGACAAAACCTGCACTTTTGACCGGCCAGTCTTTAGACATGTGGCGCCTCCCCTTTCTCTCACAATACAGACCATAACCAACCAATTGGCCCAACGATCGAGCCCAGGTGCCCAGTAATTCCCCTTGCAAAAGCCAAATATTAAAACCAATTCTCACACTAGCATAGTGAGTATAGCACAGCAAAGTAAAGGGAAGTGAAGAAGAAAAAGAAGTGCTTATTAAGGGAACTTCTATAACTTATATAAACTCGGGGAGCATCGTTGGCATAGCTTCATTGGTTCCCTACGAGTGACCACACATCGCACTATTATAGATTATTGGTCAAGCTACTAATACCACGCAAGGTTGTTGATGCAGGTGCATGTCCTGTTATTCCCAGATAACTTGCTGTGTTTATAGCTACCAGTGTCCTGCTTTAGTTACATGGTGCAGGCACAGCACTGTTTTGCTACACTGCTAGCAACTTTTGCTTATGCACTTACGCTGAGCATGGCCTACCACCATGTCAGGCTTTAAGCCTACACTGCCAGATTGCTTGCACTGCTCATCACTGGCATTGCCACAATTTGCCACCCTCCTGAAAGGGCCATTGATTAGGACGGGTTGGACTTGATGATCTTTGAGGTCTCTTCAAACTTGGTGATACTGCGATACTGTAATATGCTGACTAGAGCCTCTCATGCTCACACTATCAACCCAAGCTGCTTTTATAGCTGAAGCAGCCAAAGATGCTGTAGAGGGTCAGACCAGGTTCGTGCTGCAGCTTTATGTCTGGGACAAAAAAACTGGAAGGGCAGCAGTGGGAAATTGGTTTGTTATAAATGTGGTCAAATTGGGCATATTAGAAGTAAGTGTAAATCTACTGTTTAGTGTGATAACTTTCAAAATGTTTCTCATTCTATTGCCGCTTGTCGCCAGTTGGAAAACGGGGCAGTCGGAGCAGAAAATAGTTCCTCACCCTTCTCCTGCCCTGTGGTTGCAGCACCTTTGCTGGCCTTGCCAGCCCACACTTTAATATATAAGCATACCTTATTATAATTTATTATTATGATTTGTATTTGATGGTAATAGATATGATAATAATAGTATATATTAGCCATGATGGGCAAGTTTATGTTAAAATAAGTTGTTTATGAATTTAGATTTTAAATTTGTTTTCTTTATACCTTTCTTTTTTGTTTTCTTTTTCTGTGTGCCATGGCATCTCTTCTTGTTGTCTCTCCTTTTTTTGACATTGATTTAATAATTTAATTTTAACATAGTTTTTAAAGTTTTAAGGATTTTGGTATTAGTGTAAGTAAGGGTTTGATATAGGTATATTATAGAATGAAATTTTTTAGTGGCTTTTTTGTATTATAATAGCTTTAAGGATTATATATTAAAAAAGGCAGTACTGAAATAATTTCAACAAACAGCACAAAGAATCAAGAAGATGAAAAAAGAGCATTTCCCATGAAGCTGAAAATCACCAGAACTACCTAACACTGATCACAATTACTATTATAATAATCTGAGACCAAATGCAACAATGAGAAGAATGTACCATGAAATATCTGAATTAAGACTGAATATTATGATTGATTAATTTTGTGTGATTGGAGAATATATTCGCCTGGATTTATATGTTACCAGTCTGTCTTAGTTAAGTAATAATGTCAATCTTGCTTGTTTTATGTGTGCAAAGAATGTTAGGTTAGACTCATATAGTTTGTTGCCTTTTGATTTGTTTGTTACGGAGTTGTTAGCTAACTTTGTAGAAACAGATAAACTTTATTATAACGTGTAACAATTAACAATAACTAACCATTAACAGGACTGTGGAAACAACTATTTACAACAATTATCGAGATAACAAAGAATGGAAGTAAAAAAAAAAGATAGCAGCACAAATAGAGACACCCAACAGTGAATAGACTAGCATTTTAAGCCGCCTTTGATTGACCACCTCAACATCTGGGTGCAGCGTGGTGCAACATGTGGTGTGAGCTCTCCTCCTGAGAAAGGAAGAAATAACAGAAAACAGGAATAGCCCTGATTTCTTTTGAATCAACCATGTAGGGCAATAGAAACTTCAGAGCTTTAACAGAACCAACCTCTCTGGTTGTTGTGGAGGATGAACAACTGCTCATCTAGGGCCTCTCTCCCTGGTGGGTGACAGTGGCCTAATAGCCTAATGGTGAGACAAATTGCAGCGTTATAGCCAAGTTAGGAAACTTTTCTGATTTTTTACTAAGGTACTGTAGAGAAATAGTACCCTTAGTGGACTGGCGTGGCATCTCAGGAAAGCTCTGGAATGGATCCAGGGTGGGGTCTCATCCTCTCTGGCAGGGCCATCTCTTCCAGCTCAAAGTGGTAACAA